>CM067343.1:65616008-65636008 GCA_034190875.2 Urechis unicinctus | reverse complement strand
GAAATATAGATCCTTATGACCGGTCTTTTACCTCTGACTTATCTTTGTGTATGGGTTCTCCAGCATAACCAGAGTACACTTAGGGACCTATTATTTCGACCTCATATCTCATGCAAGTGTTAAAATTCGACACACCTCTCTTTTATTTGTAGGCTGGATTTCGCCCATGAACTGTGTGCCCAGCTCTTATAAGAATGGTCTATCCCTCATAGACAAAGTGACAAATGCGAAGGTAATTTTATATATTCTTACAAATGAGCAAAAGCTTTATGATGAAGTCAGATCACACACGTATAAGAATAGCAAGTGATCTGTATAATTATTCCAGCATAATATCTAGACTAACACAAGAGCCTGATCAAAATAACAAAAGACAAGTTAATTTGTGCGATTGTCAGTACGCCATTACCAGGAAAATGCATCTAATTTGTGTGATTGAGTGTATAATTTGCCATGAGTCTTTGCCATGAATTATGAGTCGCAATATGAGAAAAGTTTAAGCAATCGTGACTCTTTAGCATCCAATCCAACTTCTAACGAAAATATTGTTGTCAGAGGAAAAATTGTACTCCTTCCGTTCCGTACTCGTAGCCGAATGGGAGGCGCTCCTACGGGGATTTATACGATGTGTTGCAATGCAGTACAACATCGAAAGCTGGCCGAAACCATATAGCAATTTTGTTCTTTCAGAATGTATTGCCACAATGATAGTTTTTTGTGGTGCAGATATCCGGAACTGGGTTCCTGTGATTGTTATTTATATTAGAATGGATGACGTCTTAATTTCGTGATGACTTTGGAGCAGGAGATGCGACTTTCTAAGCGAGGGTTCCAACGCCACGACGTTCTAGCTGATGTAGTGGTAGCATTATCACCGAGCTTAAAGCTGTGCTAGGAGGGCTCACTCACGCCTATGCCCATCAAAGTTTACGAACACGCCACCTGTTAGCAGCGCGCTGCGTTCTCATAGCGTCTCTTAAAATTACGCAGAATAGACCAATCAAAGGACAACTTTCTGCAACTTCATTTGCCGGCATTTGGAGCATACGTCAAATATACTTAATCACAAGATTAACAATCCAACGCTCTGATATGTATTAGTCATTACAATTATATATGTATATAGCTTACCAAAACATTGTTGTGCACGTAATGACAAGCATTACGTCCTATCGCAAATATTCATACACAACAAATATCGAATGCATCAGCGTTTTACACACTAGCGGTGTACTAGGGATGAACGTGTGATTGCTGATCTCAAAAGTATTGTTTGCAAGCTCATTGTTGGAACCCAAGTTAGTATAGGTGTCCTGAATGCGTTTACCTTGCTACTCAGGTACTAGGAGCTGAGCATTTTGTCAGAATGCTCTATCATGCTGGTGATAATTAATATTATACATGATAATGTTACCTTTTTGAAATGCGCAGTTGGCTTGTCAATAACATCCATAGTGAAAATATAAGGCAGCATGGTTGACATTCAAAGCATAGTCAGCCATTAAAAGGGATCATATAACCAAGCCTAAAGCGCCATTGCTACACACATTCTGCTGTAAGGGTCGACAGATGCAGTGATTTAAATACTGTTCAGTGCATGATGAATATATGTGATAAGTTAAAAGTGAGCCCAATAGCAACGTATTGCGTCAGGATATCAGACTGAGGCATAAAAGGTTTGTATGGGGTTTGCCCAAAACACGGTTACAACTTATTTCATGACTCAAGGCTGTTGTATTCGATGTGGCATATAATGCAGATCACTTTTCAGTCTAAATACGAGCGGATTAATTAACAGCTGCACTGCAACAAATGCGGTCATTTGAGTGCTTATTATTTTCGAGGACATTTCTTTATTTCAAGCAGTCGAACGCAATATACAAATTGCACCGCACAACATGCGCTGCTTCATATGAATTAAAGCTATAATATGAATGCTTAATGATACTGTATATATTTAATTATCCAATCATCTCTGATGAGAACTATGGCCGCAGGAAATATTGCAATATGTAAGATAATGACCAAGAATTATGATAAGATAACCAGCTATATTAAATACACAGCTGAGCTATTATAGATAACGTAGCGTTCACCCCCAACGACCAATTTGATGCCTTGATATTAGCAGCATTGCCGACGCCTACACGTTACTTGATGAAAGCGGTAGACACAGATCTCCATGTTTCTGTGGCGCCTATGCCGATTAAATCTACGATGAAATACCGTGATATGCATGCTTTGACAGGATACACTGACAGTAGTAGACACGGATAATAACGAAAAATATTCATTAGGTGTCTTTATGTTAAGAACAGATGCCAGTATAGATGTAAATTTATACTAGCACAAAGAGATCCTCCAAAATAATCAGATGCTGGACGAAGGTTCCTGGGTACTATTCAAATTAATTGGAAGAACCAATGTAAAATTCACCAAACACAAACTATCCATTCGTCGAACGGTTGCCTACAGAGAAGACCTAAGCTTATTGAGCAATGCATAAAAACAGGATTGCCAAGCGGAGACAGCAGATGCATTGAAGCTGAGACGACCCTCTATTCGTTTGTTGTAAGTATGCTGACATGCCTGAGGTATAGATCCCTAGTTCTGCATGTTTTACCGAACCCTTCTCGTCACGATATGAGCATTTCAATTGACACAGATATGCATATTAGCCCGGCAGTAAATCGGCTGCGCGTTTCACTACCTCGTTTCTGCGAGGTATTGTCGCGCTCTTTAATCAACCCAAATCAATCAGCACGCAAAATCCGACGTTAGTCCGTGAAGCTCCAAGTTAATCACTTGGAACCTAACTATATTGATATAGTTTTGGTCGCCATGATATACGCCTTAACCTCAGATGGATCACGTGGTTGTGCACGAATTATTGATAGGGTGATACACATCAAATATAATGTAAGCTACTATTCACTGTTCCATTCGAAAGCTAATTCTGTTCAAAATACTATGGCTGTTACTTGACGCGCACATTGCATGTGTGGTATATTTGACATGTAGTAGTAAATAATGTTCATTGCACAACTAAATAACCTTTTTCACCTCATTAATTTCATCCAGCTCGTCACTCCGCGACATGCGCCGTGTGGTAGTAGCATAAGAATCATATTTTAAGACATAACCGCTGTCCTGTTAAACAATGAGATTGTTAGTATATTGTATAGAGATGAACCAATGTTCAACACAATTACTTACAACATTTTTCCGCTCATACATGTCATTCAAGAATAAATTTAAAAAGGGTTAGTGGCCATTGTAAGATCGATTAGTGTTTTTAAACGTAAATGTTTATTTACCATGTTTACAAAGCAAGATTGTGGCATCCTCCATAGAGCTTGCCTTCCTATTCACAATTTGAGTATATTGATATAGGCATAATGATGGGTTCCGTCTCCGGCTGCGTTAACTCCCATGCTACACGTTATGGCCTCCCCACTTGTGGATGTTGCATTTAGACCGATGGTTTGCCACAAAAAAGTACATAGATACTTATTCCCTCTCTTCCCCTTTCGCGTGTTTGGCGGTAGGTGTATAATTATTACGTGTAGTGGATATATGATTTCAAGGGTTTTGATGCAGCAGTGTTGAGAGAAGATGTAAGAGAGGCATCGAAAAAGCATTCAATCTGGTCCCCATTTGCTAAATCAATAATGAAGAACATTAAGTAACTTCCAGTTTCTTCATGTTAAGCTTTAAACATTATATAACTACTATGTATCTTGCAGGCATGTCACACTAAACATAATTTGGATATTAGACCTGGCCCTGTAGACTTGCCCTATTTTGGGCTTGCGATATTGTAGACCGAATCTGCTGACCTTTACATATTTGAATTGAAGACCTAAACGCATATGCTTGCATAAGATTTATCTGAGCTCTGTGGGCAATCGGTTATTGCTATAAGAGTTTGCCTTTCGTTTGCTCACCTCGAATATAATTAATGAGATATAACTTCACGCACCAAGAGAGGAATAGTTATTGAGGAATTAACCAAAGATAAATCAAAAGTTCAAATGTTAGAAGTTCGTTTAATATGTGAACCAAAAACAAATTTCATGGAAATGTAAAGTAATAACGATGCAGACATTGAAATATCAATTATTCACAAAGGATAACAGCGCCTATACCCTTGTAAGAGAAACCGCTTCAATATAATGACATACTTACAAAATAACAGCAGTGACGAGATATGTCCGAGATTTAACCACAATTGATCTTCTCTGTTACGAAGCTAAACGTGATATATGTCAACCAATTGAATCTGCTGGCAAATTTGACATTCTATGAGTCATTCATATTGTGCTTAAACACGGCTCTCATCCTGCTTACTGTTGCGATAACTGCTGATGTATGCAGGTTTATAATACCTTCTGTCACGTGAGTGGGTATGCACATGCTGATGATTGTAAATGTATCAGTATCTTAAACCCATTATCAGTATCACAATGAAATGTTTATCAGCATCACCTGAATCACATAGGACATGCTATATTCCATCTGCCAAACGACGCATAAATATATCTATCTAAATAACTATGCACCCACAAAACCATGCAGAACACACTATTTAGCTAGGTGCAATTTAAAACCAATTTAAAGACAATCACTCTACTCTTTGTTAGTAGTAAGGATGAGATACACATCTGCACAGTTTGAGCCTATTATTGAAATTACGCGGTTTTTCAAAGCTTGAAAGTTTGCTTTTGCTAGGACAGACACAGCCAATTCAGACAAATACCGTTTTACGTTCCATTTGTATAGATCATACATGCATTTATGAATGTGTATTGACTTGCATTAAAGATAACCACCCGAAAGGATGCCCCAAACAAATGTAAGGCGGTTTTTCTACCGATATGAATTTCCACCGCAAATGAGCGAATCAAAAAGGTAGAACTCTCCTCCATTATGAGTTACTTGGTACGCATAAGATAAATGTTCAGCTCATTACGCCATCAAACAAGACTAGACGGCAGATGCGACCGAGCAGATGTAATGAAGCAGACACCGAACATTATGTGAAATGATTCTGATATGTATTGGTACAATGCATGCATTTTACGCTACTTGTTCTGCATGTTATATCATACCCCTTATCGTATAGCTCAAGAAACTAGAAAAGCTGATGACGCTGCGAAAATGAAAAAAAGGTGATATGTAGATCAAATGCAAATTACACGCGCGTTCGGATCAATATTCTGATTTCACAAAGTTTTTCCTTGCGGGGAGGTTATTACTCAGAAAGATGAAACCACTATCAGCTATTCAACACGCGATTCACACGTTCCATCTGGTGAATACTCCACAGCCGAGTATATCTGGTGTGCATTTCCTTGGATATATGTATACTACAATGCATGGCAAAACCACCTTCATACCTTTCATGATGGATGAATTCCTCAAACGAGAAGGACAACATGGATAGCTAAAAATATAAATGATGCATTTGCAATTGCAGCTGATGGCCAGGTAAATAGTGCTGCATAAGATGGTGCCACTAATATCTGGAATATGTGTTCATTTGTTGCCACCAGAGCCCAGGCATAGAATTATTTTATGTAAACTTATCAAAGAATCCCCCACCCCCTCAGCTGATCCACAAAGCGAATGTTTGGCAAGGATATACATCTTAAGAACATAGCAAAATCGTATCATCTTATGTGTTTTTCCTATTAAATTATCGCCAAGGGCATTATACAACCTACCCAATCCATCCCCAGAAATAGGTTTCGGAATGCTGACAACGAAAGTGATTAAGGCAGGAATTGTTTCAGCTATCTGAGATACTACAATACCGCAATACATCATCAATGGCGTTATTTGCATGAGTTTTGAAACATGACAGTGCAATATAACGGAAACTTGAGCACGATTGTGGTCTTTACGTCCATCCTCTCCCTCTAAACGGGCCCACCTTATGATTTACGAGCTGGTCTATATATATATATATGCATCAATAACTGATAAGCAGCCGCTGGGCGATATGTAATGTAAGACGATACGACTATGATAGCGTTCAATTGGGTCACTGTGAGGATTAGGATGGGGTGCCGGCGGGGATTATGATGAGGGCGTTCCCGGGATTAGTGATAGGTCAGGGCGCTGAGTAAAGTAGAGCCACAGTGGGAATTAGGATGTGAGCGCTGGTGTTTATTGTGCAATTACGATTGAGATTATAGCATTCTGTAATCATCTGCCGTCGAATAACTATGTTGAACATTTTCGTCAATCGCATCTTGCTCATTTGATATCAATTTGCAACGTTGAAGTTGTTATCTACTTTGGGTGATACAATAGATGAAGTATTAGATGATGAATAATTTTCGATATGAGATCCGTAAAGACAATGATAATGTACCGGAATGTTAGTGTAAACAATAACAAAGAGCACATCACTACGCTCGATGTTCACGAATTGAGTATTGCTGACGACACTGTCTAGTGGGCTTCAACAAGCTTTCCGGCGTCCAGTTATATTTATCACTCGATGATAGTTGAAATCGTAAAACAATCACATCAAACAGACGAAAATGACATTTTCACCAGGCTTCTTCTGTAGCACATATGATACTCTGTTATACAATTAGCATTGTTTCTTTCAAGTAATTTGCAATACAAATGATGGCTTTATTAGATAAAAGAACACCATATCGAAAGCATTAATATTTAAGAAATATTAATATGTAATAATGATTAGACTGAAAAAATTTATATTGATAACAACGCACCTATTGCGGTTACTGTTTTATATTAGGACGTGGGATTCGCATTTTGTTGCCTATGGAATATGTTAGAAGACCGTTAACATTTGCAGCCTTCGCGTGTCATATTGCATAATAACAAAGAGGAGCTTATATGTAGAGTCGAAAGTATTGCGGAACATGACATACTTGTGGGAGATAACTTACTATATATTACCTTGCAATGACAAATATACAGTACATTATGCAAACGCAAAACATACTCTAACTATACTGGAAATGATTGCGTAACATTTATCTTCACAAAGAAGAATAATGGAGTCGATGCTTTGTATTTTATCCTTCTTTATACTCTATCCTTGCTGCACCAAATAATTGTATGGTGCTGTATCATACACTCATCGACAGCAACCATTATGATTGTCACGTAAGACTTTCAATAATTTATGCGGATATGTAAAATTAAATCCATGCCGTCATATCAAAGACCATGTTATGCGCTCACTAATGCACTAGGTCGTGTGCCGTGTTATTGTGTACATGAGTTACGATGTAAACTTGATCCAATGATTATGGCTTGTATTGTCTCCTTTCTGCCACATGAGCAGGGTTTATAGTCTTAATGCGGTTAGTGTAAGGATGTACAAACACAGCGCGTCGTTTTTTATCAATCAATCACCGAAAAGCATGCATTTAGTTTACATAATATACACCGCTTGCATTAAGCAGCCGGCTATGTCGGAACTATTTGTTGTCGTGAAAACCAGGTAATCATTCTATTTTGTCAGAGAAATGTTTCACCAACCAAAGCGATCCATTTGTCTTTTACCTTACCATTCAATATGAGAAAAATAACAAGATAAACAAAGCGTTAACAATGAACGGTATCGAAAAGTCCGAAAAATACCATGAGCATCATGTCTGGATAATACCAGAACCTCCAATGTCCCGTTTAACGATAGCAAATTACCGCTCCGTTCTGGGTACTTGGACATATATTTAACCAGTCACACTTCACAGTCTTCTAATGATCCCACATTGCTCGCTCGTTTTTCCATTACATTTAACCAGCACGACTTTGTGCAACGTCTCAGTGTAACCACTCTGTCCATCTTATGATGTATCATGTCATTGGAATCATCCCTATATGGTGTGGTATATCTCTGCAAAGTTATGGCAGACCAGGAAGCCTCCGTGTTATTCCTTCTCACCGGTTGGTGAGTGGTTCTTACAACAGGGACACGAACAAGAGTGATGAATGTGTCCACCCTTAGTCGACAGCTAACACACCTTGGATATCGCCCCTTTGTAACACATCAAATCTGTGATATGCAAAAATTCCGTATAGACACTTAGGACTGTTCTAATAATGTTGGGACGCAGAACTAATTAAGCTTCAAATATATTACATGGGAGATTGCAAAACCTACCAGTTGTCTTAGAAATAGTTTAATTAAACACAGCAACGCTAAAACAACAGCAGCTCAATCAGCATCCGAGGAAATCGTGTACAGCGGTTTAGCACACTGATCATATCGCTGAAGACAAAACATCTTTATTTCGTTATATACGTATTTCAGGGATCAATAGATTCCAGGCCCTTGAATTTCATACAGGCATTAAATCGAATTAGCGAAACGCCGCCTGGTTGCTGTTGTCTTAATTACTGCCAGTAGATAATGGAATAAACATTCATCTTCTGATGTGCTCACCTACTGCTGGTAAGTTATAGGGTGAATAGTTATATCTCTTTTATATATGATATCTGTGAACATTGCACACATGGTATTACTATGCATGTGTGCTTAATCAACAAAACCAGCTATGCCGTTAGTCATCCGTGAAATCCCATTAACAAATCAGTTTTCCAGGCACGATGCACCCTTTTGAAAGCATCAGTATGGATTCAAATAAACACGATAGCAACCACTTTCTTATCTACTGGCCGCATCATTTTATCCCATTATTTGCTTTGTGTTTATATTTCCCATTGAAGTAATATTTCAGTGGGGATTCGGTTTTGTAGCACATTTAGTATCTCATTGCTCTTGTATAGACGGCTAAAATGTGCATACCTTTAAACATAATACATTAGATATTCGAGCATCATGCAATTAACTTGATATTCCAATATCAATGGACATAGCTCAGCTTAGTTCAAGGCTGGCTGGACTTTGTTATCTTCATAGGGCGAAACATACACCATCACTATTAGCCATCTGACTTGGCAAAGCTAGTTGTGCGTTCTGCACAGAAAATGCAATAATTGGAGAGAAAGTGAGCCGTGATCGCCGTGTGAGCCATCCCCCTAATACGACAGACCATTTGGTGGTAAGGATATATAGTATAGCAGGTCCAGAAGCAATATAATCAGTTCTGGTCAGTAGTATAGGGAGTAGCGGTTCTCGCACACCAGTCTCATATGATTATGACACACCTATCTCATATGGTGCAACCCAGAAAACACACACACATACAGGCTGACTCACATGTGCGAGCGGTACTGGCACACCAGTCTCATATGATTATGACACACCTATCTCATATGGTGCAACCCAGAAAACACACATATACAGGATGACACCAGTAGTTAGTCACCATAGAGGACATTGAGTGATAAATATCTGCGACCGTCGCTGTAAGTTCCATTTTTCACGCGGTTGAGGTCCTGTATAAACTGGGCAACCTTAGCGTCGTTCTTCTCGATAAAGTCGAGATCAGGACGAGCGGTTATCAATCTCATCGTAAAGAGCTTCCAACAGTAGAAAGCCCCCGTCGGCCTCTCTGTGGTCCCACTCGGTCTTCCCAACCAAGGACCGTGATGCTCCTGTTCCAAGCCCAGGCAACTATTAAATCTCCCATTCGCACTATAGTCACCGTCTTCAAGCCCCTCCATCCCCGCCCACCCCCAAGCCACTGTCTCCTTATACTTCTTCTGATCCTTGTGATACACCTGGTTATACGTCTCAGCTCTCCCCAGGTCCTCAAAGGAGCACAACCTGAAAACGCAGTCGACAAACACCCCGATGGTCGCCACCGGACTGTGGTGCAACCCCAACAGAACCTGAAGCTTATACATATTCGGAATCACCCTCCCAGGACTCCAAGTGTAGGGGCACTTTATCTCGAGCAGTACAACCTCCTCAGGATGCCCCAGACAGACAGCATCCACTCCAGCCTGCCGAATTGGGAGCACACAAAAGCCATGTGGAGAGTAGGTCGTCGCGCCTCCATCAATATAGATATTATTTCCGTAGACCTTGGTGTCGTACACCTTCTCCAATACCGCAATTGCAACCTCCTCAAAAGTCGTACCCCAGAGGCAGGGTGCGCTAAAGCGAACACCCCCGTTGCTAGTTTTTTCTGTCAGCTTCTTGCTATAGCTGCTGAAGTAGTTTTGCCCTATGATAGCGGAGTAGTCACTTCCTCCAACGCAGCCCCTCCTCATGGTCTCCCACTGGTCCGTATTTTGTTTGACTCCAGTATGATTGTTGCAGAAAGATTTTATCACCGCCTCCATTATATCTAGCAACCCCCACTCTTCAAATGGACTGTCAGGGTCATACCTTAGCAGGTCTAGGGGGCGATTCTGCCACTTTCAAACATTTTGCTTTAATGTCATTTTTCATTTGACTATATTTCATGATCTCGACCGAAACGAGCTTAAACTCATCATCTGAGATATACCCATCTTCAAACGCCGCCGATACAATGTCAGCAATGGTATTCAATTTGCTCTGAGCGAGAATGCAGATCTTGTCATGCTTTTTTAACTTAATGGTCAGCCGCCTACTGATGAATTTTCCAGCAATTACAAGTAGCCCACAAGCGGCTCCAGTAGCACCCAACACTGTGGCAATAGGAATGGCAACTATTGTAGACATTACACCTACACCACTTGCGCCAAGACACATACCCACAGCAACTAAAGCAGTGTCTACAGCGTCCACTGAGTTTACTGCACACCTATATTTTTTGTACATAGCACCATATTTTTCAATTTCTTTCTCAAGGTATTGCTTCTTAAGACTGATCTCATTCAGCCGATAGGAGTGCCCCAGATCACATGGAAGAGGCTTCGGATTTAACGGTGCAGTCGTTGGTTGTTGTTTCATACTGTCTTTGTATACATAAGTCTATATATCAAGTTCAATTAGGAATGAAGCTACAGACCAAGTCGCCCCTCTGTTTTGTGCGGTTGTATAAAAGTTAATAACGTTGCCTTCTTCCAGCTGTAAAGGCGGTTCTAAATAAACTACAACAGCCCGTTGGTCAGCAGGCTTACTTATTCTTACCGCTTGATTTGTTCCATTAATAACAGGAACGACTGTTATAGCAGCAGTATCAGCACCAACACCAGAAGACAACCCCATACGAATGAACCACCACATGTCATGGTATATCCACAGCTTGAGTCTTGTGAGTCTCGACCCCTAGCCCCATGGCCAAACGACCACTCATATCCTCTTCAAAGGGGGCCACTTGCTTCTGCCCAAATAGTAATGAGATGTTTCGTTAGGGAGCTTATGTGTTCTCTCAAGTCCCTGCGATGCTGTCTATGTCTGTCATCAACATACTTTCTATTAGCAGCATCCGTTGGCGATATTGGGTCACCCAACTGAACAATTTTATTATCTCCCATTTCAAGGTCTCCAGGCCCTAAGCCCTGGTTGCCGCCTGGCATCCTCCAGTCGCTGTTTTCGGAGACGTTGCTGGGTACAACAATCTGATTACCATTGCAACTGAGGAGCAGCAGATCGGCAGCAATGCTGATGTCAACTCGGTTCAGGTGGTTCCGGATAGAGGAAGCTTTGACCCTCCGCCAGATACAGATTTGGAACTCTCCTCTCCAGGGCCCGCCCCTATGGCCGAGACCGGTCTGCGTGGGGCGCACGAGGATGAGAAAACCGCTCTTATTATAGGCGGAATCGCTATAGGCTTAGCTGTGCTTTGGTTTGCTACGTGGTAAGTCACGGAGTATCAGGAGGATAACTCCTCCCACCGCCACATCTGCGGCCCATACATGTTCTGCCATCCAACCAGCCACCTTTGCAGCTGACGTAAGCAGCCATGATACGATGGAGCCAATGATTCCTGGAAGGGCAGCTGCTGCCTTACCGGCTAGGCCCTTCAGGACGTTTGCCAAGGAGTTCAGCTGTTTTTTAATCCATTCCTTTACCCCGGGCTTATCAGCTGGCGTCGGCGTTGGTGCCGGGGTTGGACTAGTGCTCCCTCCGCCCGTCAAAGCAACTACCAGGGTCGAGATTGCCAATCCAATCGCAGTGAGTATGGAAGCGATTGTTATACCCTGCTCTCGGAACAGAGTGTGTACACGCTCAGCTAGTGTTGTGTCCTCGTTAAGAAGTCTGTTGATCGTTTCCCTGATGCGGTTAATTTGGGTCCTTAGACGGTTACGGTTTTCAGAGGCAGCCTCAATACGGGCACTCCGCAGGTCCTGCAGCTCTGCAAGCTCATTTGCTTGGAATCTCCATGCTCGACTATCACCCCTCCCTTCCTCCTCCAGGGTTGCCATTTTAGCTTCCCGCTGTTTTATATCCCTTTCTAACTCAGTTATCTTAGCTAGGTTGTTGACCAGCTCACCCCTCTGGGTCTGCATATCCTTATCAAGCCCTATAAGCTCTCTGAGTGGTAGTTCGTTGTCTGTTTGTGTACCTAGGTCTTGGATGGTGTTATGAACGTCCTCTATGAAGCTTGTTTCTTCCACACCACCTTGCTCTGTCACGGCTTCAGGGCCCCTCATTTCTAATTTCTCTGCGGCTTTAGCAGCTGCTTGGTCAACGCCTTGGAGGGCTGTTGCTTCCTTTTGTGACACCACTTGTGAGGACCACTCAGTGAACACCAAACCATCACGGACAACCTTAGCCCTTCCTCTACTTTTACCTATTGTTCTAAGTGAAAGTGGGGCTTTAGTACGATAATTTATAATACTTAAGTCAGGGTAGTCCTTCAAACGTAACTGTCCTCTAACAAGTTCAAACTTTGTATAATCGCGGCCGAGGGCGGGTGTGTGGCCTTTTTCAGCTAATGCATCGTAATAATCATTGACAGCGCCTATAATGAGTCGGCCTTCCGGTGGTATAGACCGATCCATCCCAATGTCCCCTTCTGTAACAGGTGGGAGAGTGGCCTCTTGGAGAGTCACCTCATCATCAAAGTTAGTGTCATTCCTCTCCCATCCCCCCTCCTCCTCTGGGTCGTCAAATGCTGGGTTATCAAACTCCATGTCTGTGTGTTAAAGATATAATTGTAATTAAACATTCAACATGACGAGTACTTACGGACGCAAACTAAACCCACACCGCCGGATACGCGAACCCCTTGGGGTAAAGGGCGTGCGACAATCTGTAGTCGTTACAAACAATCCAAGCACTATTGATCAGAACCAACAACTGCTGGTTCGCTTCCCAAATCTAGGTGCAGAAGACGTCATTGTTCCAGGGACAGCACGGCTGGCCTTTACAATCACGCTGACATCGACTGATGTTAACCGCAGCGTTGTGCAAAACTTGGGTCGCGCCGTGGTTAAGAAAATGACAATCAAGATTTCTGGCAATGAGGTCATGTCTATTGATGACAGCGATATGTACCACTGTTACCACGACTTGTGGCGGACAGCACAGGAGAGACAAGGCCTTCAGTACCAGGGCATTGACACATCAGATGATAGAAACGCAACTAAGATACGACTGGGGGCAGTAGACAAGGTTGATACCGAGGAAGAGGACAAGGCCGTAGCCGATGTGTATGGTAACAGGTTCTACGTTCCGCTTGATTTTGAACTCCTCGAGAGCCACATGCCATTCTACCAGAGCGCGCTTAATGACAGATTGGAATACGAGCTCACGTTCAACGACTACAACCGCGTGATTCACGCAACAGGCGACACCGCTGCAAGCTACAAAATTGATGGCATCTCGCTGGAGTATGACATGGTTACCCAAACAGAGTTAGCCCGCATGATACGCACCCAGTACACAGGTCGACTCTCAATTCTGTATGACCGTGTGCTTCGTCACAGGAAGCTTGTATACTATAAAAGAGATACACTGTGGAACATCAACCTGAACGTGCCGGCTCGCAGCATGAAGGGCATCCTACTGCTCTTTGAAGACTCAGCCAATGTCTCATACGCCAGGAAGACAGAGTCGTTCTACAACCCAAAGATTACAAAGGTCGAGGTGACCATTGAGGGCATCCCCAATCAGCTCTATGCCTAAGGCATGCGTGGCTACCAGAAGTGGGACGAGGTGAAGAAGGCCTTTGCAGCAACGAGTAAACGAGACCCCAGTGTAGCAATAGCTGCAAAAGACTTGGCATTGTCAGACGTGTCCCTAGAAGAGTACCTAACCACTAAGTATGCTCTGTGGCTCGACTTAAGGACGAGTACTTTCCTCCAGGGCTTCATGTAAACAGCCATGCCAGAAAACCAGCCACCAGCTCTAATTTATTGTCATCATGTTCAAACTTAGTATGGCAGTCGTTGTAGATGTGTTTCTGATGAGAAAGATTGTTTGGGAATTTCTTGTTGGATGGACGATATACAGCAGTCCTGTTTCGCCCGGTACCTTAAGATTGGAGCAGCATCGAATGAGAGTTATGAAGAAAAAAAATATTTTTTGTCTTTCTAACAAGCACCGAAACAACAGGGGCCGGTGGAGAGGAAGACACCACTTCCTTGCTATAGTATGCGTTTAACTCTGATATAGCATGTGCTTAACTCCGCTATAGCATGTGCTTAACTCCGCTATAACAGGTGCTTACTAAGAGCTATCAATTGGACAAATAAATTTAGTAAGTAAACATGGAAGACGACCACGAATCAAGGGGAGACAACACCGGTGGAGATAGCGTCAGTGACAAAAAACGCTAAAAGGGTTGCGGCAGGACGAAAGGGTGCTGCAGCTCGAAAAGCCAATCAAAATAAGCTTCTGAGAGAGCTCCGAGAGGCTAAGGCAGCGCTTAAAGATGGTAGAGACGAAGTTGTCGAGCCAATATCAACGAGCAAACCTATGGAAAGGTGGACGTGGTCAACATGGGCTGTGCCTTTAGTTGTCGGCGGTGTTGGCGTGTTGGCATTGTATTGCTACAGGCACCAGATGGTAGCCTCACACCCTAAACACGTTGTGGTACAAAAGCCTCCAGACGCTCATTTAAAGGATCCGTTTTATATGGAATAAGATGACAACACCAATTACTGATGGAAAAATGCTCGTCAACGCTCTGTACCACGGTGTAGTTGTTTCCGGTATTTCAATAGGCTATGCCAAGCTTGCTAAGATGGCTCTGGGTGGTGGGGTATAGTGGAACGCTTTAACCGAACCCTTGCTGAACGACTCTTTGGTCACCAGTATGCCGTAGAGTTAAGGGATACTGGAAAACGATCGACTGAGTGGGTTTCTCGACTGCAGGCTGTAGTCTCTGCGATAAATAATGAGGTGAGCCGCTTGACTGGAAAAAAACCTAAAGATGCTATAAAGGCAAAACGAGTTGCACAAAAGCCCTCTGCAGTCGTACCAGGGCGCCCTCTGGGGGTTAAAGAGCAAAAGCTTCCCTCTGATGTTGGCGTTCGCTACCTCTACCAGCCTGGTGAGGCAGAGCAAGACCATCGGCGGCGGGCCACTGACCCTGTGAGGTCGCTCAATGTTTACCGGATTGGAAGCTCTGTCACTAAATCTGGTGAGCCTGTACTATACTATTTGATGGATGGACCTCTCCGTGGCTTTGTAAAGGAGGAGTTGCTTGTAGTGCCGTCTGATACCCAGTTGCCGCCAGACGGTATTATCAATTAGACTAATAGATATCTATATATATAACAATGGTAGTATTTGACAATAAGTGCCCATGGATATTGCTCGGAAAGAAAGTCCCCTGTAACAGGCCCTGTACGCAAGAGCAAGAGTTTTGTAACTTACACAGATATAAGATAAAACATGGTGTCATTAATCGTCTTTGTACGGGTTGTCAGAAGGCTATAAAAAATAATAAGGTAGAATTGTGCATGGATTGTGGGTTCGATAAAGTCAACCACAGTCATCTTCGTCTTGCCCAAAAGATTGTTTCACAACGGCCTATAGCTGGGGACACGCCAGTCGGCGCCACTGAACGGGGATTCCCCACTGTATAAAAATAGAAATCTTGTGGCGCTGTCAACAACATGGTTTGTCGGCTAGGCCTATGTGCGACGAAGCTTGGCACCTTGTCAGAGACGGGTGTTTACTGCATAGGTCAAAGTCCGCTCGCTGAATTGTTGTTGCCTTTTGTGTATCAACGAATTCCCTTTAAGACTAATGGAACTGTATAGTAAACATGACTCATAATCAGCGAGCACGTGAAGCCCAAAATGATTGTTTCAATTCACGGTTTTAAGCCTCCTTATCCGCACTCTAATGTTGCACTCAAAGCACTCCAAGTGCGTAATGAATATGACCGTACATACAAGGAGATGTTTGCTAGATTAAAGGCTGGGGTGGCACGCACCCCTGTTTCCACTGCTGCCCCACGCAGACCAGTCCCTGCCCCACGCAGACCAGTCCCTGCCCCACGCATCCCCACAACCCAGTCCCCAGTCCCCACAGCGCGTCTTGCCTTCAAGAAGACTAAGTGGGCTGTTAAAAACTATTTGCGTGGATGAGTGATGAACGTTCCTGAGTCTCACCCCCTTAGCTCGGACCTTTTGATGTTCTTTAAGGGCATGCGTCGGAAGATGCATAAAGTTTTGACTGGTGAGCTGGAAGAGCTAGGTGGAATCAAGTGTCAGTTTGCCCTTAAGGTAAGACTCTCCAAGCACGCCGATGATGACAGCACTGATTATTTTGAGTCTGTGTTGCTTAATAAGCAGCAGGTGGTTCTCTCCCTAGAAGATATTAACGATGAGCTGGACCAGTGCAATGCTAATATCCAAGAGCGGTTGGAGAAGTGGACCAACCAAGGTTCTGGCTGGGAGTTTCAGGCGGTCACAACTCTGTGGATTGATATTGCCAACTACCAGCCATTGAAAGGTGGCTCCTACCTGAAACTGCCGAGAAAGCTGGCGGTAAAGAAGGCAATTAGAAACGTAAAAAACACAAACGACCCACACTGCGTTCTATATTCCACCGCAAGTTCTTCTGAGAGCAATGCTTGCATGGATACACCACTGAGAAACTGCTCCTGGCGCACAAACCTGAGTGCATGGGTATCGGGCAGACTGCTGTGCGAGTTGACATGCCTGAGGAAGGGAAGAACATATTATCCTTCCAGAACTGGCAGAAACAGCTTGCTGCCTCCTATCTTATCTATGCCGACTTTGAGGCGCTCACAGTGAAGCTTCCGGGACCTGCGCCTAATCCTGGTAAGAGCAACACGCAGAGAACACAGGAGCATGAGCCATGTGGTTACGGCTATGTGGTAGTCCGATGTGATGGGCAGACAGAACCCCCTGTGGTTTATAGAGGAAGCGATGTTGTGGAGAAGTTCTTAGAGGCTCTGCAGCAGGAGGAGCAAAAGATCAAAGCAGTTCTGTCCAAGCCTGTCCCTATGCGGATGACTCGGGAGGATAGAAGGGCACATAAGGCTGCAACTCACTGTCATGTGTGCAAGAAAAAACTGGGCTGTGACTCTGTTCGCGATCACTGCCATATAACAGGCTTGTACAGAGGGCCAGCCCATAACGTGTGTAACCTGAAACTTCGGCTGAGTCCCAAGACAACACCCATCCCTGTGGTGTTCCATAACCTGCGGGGCTACGACTCCCATCTCTTGATGCAGGGTATAAGCAAAGTGGAGGGCAATATCAACTGCATCCCAAATAACATGGAGAAGTATATCTCCCTGTCGGTCGGACAGTTGCGCTTCATTGACAGTGCACAGTTCCTCCTAGCCTCTCTTGACAAGCTTGTGTCTGCTAACAACCCAGATGCCTTTGCTGTGACGGCGGAATACGAGCCAGACCAGATGAAGCGGCGCTTGCTGCTGCGTAAGGGAGTGTATCCTTATAAGTTCATGGATGGCTGGGATAAGTTTGATGCTCCACTGCCGCCGATCCATGATTTCTACAGCAAGCTCTCTGAACAGGGTATATCTGCTGCAGACTATGAACACGCCCAGAAAGTCTGGAACGCGTTCGGTTGTAATAACATGGGGGACTACCATGACCTTTACTTACGCACGGATGTACTGCTCCTGGCCGATGTGTTTGAAACATTCCGCAAAACCTGTCTTAAGCAATACGGGTTGGATCCGGCCCACTACTATACCAGCCCCGGTTTGTCGTGGGATGCGGTTCTTAAGAGCACAGGGGTGAAACTCGAGCTTCTCACCGATTATGACAAGCACCTGTTTATTGAGAAGGGGCTGCGCGGTGGGATAAGCATGGTATCACATCGCCACGCTAAAGCAAACAACCCATACGTAGAGGGCTTTGAGCAGGATAAGCCAGCGAGCTATATCCAGTACCTCGATGCCAACAACCTGTATGGGTGGGCGATGAGCCAAGCCCTACCTACTTCGGGTATTGAGTGGGTGGAACGGCCTGAGAACCTAGAGATCCAGGACCATCCCGATGATGCTGAAACGGGGTATATACTTGAGGTTGACTTGGAGTATCCTGCTGCGCTTCATGACGAACACAACTATTACCCCCTAGCGCCGAAGCGGCTTCTTGTGCAAAATGAGTGGTTGTCAGACTACCAGAAAGATCTCCTAGGTGCATTGGGGAGCACCGGAAATGGAGTTGAAAAGCTGGTGCCCAACCTGCGGAACAAGTAGAAGTATGTGGTACACTACAGGAACCTCAAGCTATATCTGTCTTTGGGGTTGAGACTCACCAAGATTCATCGTGCGCTTGTCTTTGACCAGAGTCCATGGATGGAGCCTTACATAAGGATGAATACAGATCTGCGCAAGGCCGCCAACAGCGACTTTGAGAAGGATCTCTATAAACTTATGAATAACTCCGTCTTTGGTAAAACGATGGAGAATCTCCGGAGGCGAGTCGACGTTAAGATTGTGCGCTCATCGGAAAAAGAAAAAATACGGAGGCTTGTGGCCAGCCCCGCCTATGCTCGACAAAAAGTGTTTGACGATGATCTAGCTGCCCTGCATATGCACAAGACTCACTTAGTGCTGAACCGCCCGGTCTACGTTGGCATGTGCATTCTGGACCTCTCCAAGCACTTGATGTATGACTTTTACTACAATACCATGAAGGCTAGATATGACAGCAATATTAACCTGCTTTATACAGACACAGACTCGCTGCTGCTTGAGATCCGTACCACTGACGTATATGCTGATATGAAGGAGGATTGGCATCTCTTTGACACTAGTAACTTTGACCCTTCTCATGCCCTACACAGTGACAAAAACAAAAAGGTTCTTGGTAAGATGAAGGATGAGTGCGCTAGCGTGCCCATCAAGGAGTACGTTGGTTTGCGCCCTAAGATGTACTCTATCCTGATGTCTGATGAGGGCGAGATAAAAAGAGCTAAGGGTGTGAAGAAGGTGGTGGTGAAGAAGCATCTACGACACGCTCAGTACGTGGAGTCACTGTTCGACCAGAAGCAGTTTCGCCACGGAATGAACATGCTCAGGAGTGACTGCCATAAAATATATGGGCTCCTCGTTAACAAGGTGTCTCTCTCCCCCTTTGACTCAAAGCGGTGGATAGCTCTAGGTGGTGTAGACACTCTGGCCTATGGGCACGCGTCGATATGTTGAACATATGAGGGCTGAGGTATAGAATGAGCACCGATGAACATATTGGGGTGGCTGAGCTGCAAGCAGATGTGGAACATATATGGGAGGAGAAGGTGGACCTTGAGATTGATGTGAGGGATTTGGAATCAAAGTATGAGGACCTTTTGGAGCGCGTGAGTCGTTTAGAAGAGCTTATTCCTCAGGGTCCTGGTGTAGAGGAGAAGGTGAGGGAATTAGAATCGAAGTATGAGGACCTTTTGGAGCGCGTGAGTCGTTTAGAAGAGCTTATTCCTCAGAGTCCTGTTGTAGATGGTTGACATTGCTGTCGCCCTCTTTAGTGGGCCTATACCATAGGGGCTGGAAGGGCTGGGCTCATATGGTAGCATATGGTGGGGGGGAGGTGCGAGCGGTTTGCTGGCTCATGTGAGTCATCCTGTATATGTGTGTTTTCTGGGTTGCACCATATGAGATAGGTGTGTCATAATCATATGAGACTGGTGTGCCAGTACCGCTCGCACATGTGAGTCAGCCTGTGTGTGTGTGTGTTTTCTGGGTTGCACCATATGAGATAGGTGTGTCATA
>CM067343.1:65468508-65613508 GCA_034190875.2 Urechis unicinctus | reverse complement strand
ATATATATATAAATATATATATATATATATATATATATATATATATATATATATATATATATACATATATGTATATATATATATATATATATAGAGTATATATATATATATATATATATATATATATATATATATATATATATATATATATATATATATATATATATATATATATATATATATATATATATATATATATATATACATATATATATATATATATATATATATATATATATATATATATATATATATATATATATATATTCATATATATTTATATATATATAATATATATATATATCTAGTTATATATATATGTGTTGCTAAGATTTATTTTATATATATATAATCATATATATGTTGGTCTAGTGCAGTTGAGTCGATGAGCTAATGTTAATTTGTGTCCACAATTACGGAACGTTACATCTGATGCGCTGTGAGTCGATTGCTGTTGGTCATACATCAATGTCTATGATATAATCTATATCATATGGATAATCAACAACTGGGTGGCAAGAATAGAGTGGTTGATATACGGATAAATTTTCATTATAGTGGCATCAATCATGGCCTAGATAGTCAGTTATACTGCACGTTAGGAGCATGTAAAGGAGAGACCATTTACATCTGTGAGCTAAAAAATCTGTCCGTGTTCCCTATCACGGAGTGTCCGAGTTATAATAATGGGAAGTTGATAAAAGTGTACTAAACCTGATGCGGCAGTCAATGCAGTTTATGGTCATGTCTCTGTCGCTCGTACATTAGTAAAAAACTTTCTGAAAGTTCGAATAATGTGCATCATACACATTGAGTTGAATTGCGCACCAAGCCTCACCTCATGTCTTTGTTTTTGTTATTTTGCGCCATTATATACCAAAAGAAGTAGTATCCATATAATTATTGAACATTCGCCGTATCTTGTCTTCTGGGATCTTAGTACAAGCATATTAGAAATGCGTTTTCGAGCAATATATATATTTTATATATATATATATAATATATATATATATGTTTTTTTGTTTAAGTTTTACATTTATCGATTTATAAGATAATTTTTTTATATAAACATTATATGTATATATATGACTATATATGTGATCGATATATATATATATATGTATGGATATCAACAAATATGTGGCATGAATATATATATATACATATAAATATATAATATATATATAATATGGCATATATATATCGGTTATATATATAGGATAGCAATAAAGAGATATATATGTGATATAACCAATCTGTCCGTGTTCCCTATCACGGAGTGTCCTAGTTATAATGGGAAGTTGATAAAAGTGTACTGCCTGATGCGGCAGTCAAATGCAGAGATGGAGATAGATATGTCGCTCGTACATTAGTAGATATTTCTGAAAGTTCGAATAATGTGCATATACACATTAGTATGAATTGCGCACCAAGCCTCACCTCATGAGTTCTTGTTATAGATATAGATATCGCCATTATTCTCCAAAGAAGTAATCCCATTAATTATATCGCCGTATCTTGTCTCTGGGATCTAGTACAAGCATATTAGAAATGCGTTTCGAGCAGATATATATCTATCTATATATAATATATATCTCTCTCTATATCTCTATATCTATATCTATATATAATATATATATATATATATCTCTCTATATATACTATATATAAATATATATCTCTATATATATCTATATATATATATATATATATATATATATATATCTCTATATATATATATATATATATATATATATATATATATATATATATATATAATATATGACGTGGATGTTTGAAAACGTTTGTTCCCATTTCTTACCTAGATTGAACACTGGTGTTTTAGAAAGTTGCCATTTTATGCTGCGCTGCTGTTGTTGTCGGTCTACCCTAGAATAATTATTATCATTTTCATCACTGTTATCTCATAATTTTTAAAGAGTTGGTCATAATTTATTCAACGAGTGAAGCTTTTTTATTAAATATTGTTCGCACATTCAGCTAAGTGATGATGAATAGGCTTTTCAGAATTTACCAAAAGAGCCCAAATAATCATGCACTTTCAATTCAAAATAGTCGTGTGTCTTATTCGGCAACGCTTGTACAAGCCCATAGCACCCATGTGCTACTCTATATAATGATACATATGTGACCCATTCCATTACCGTAATTACAGAAACGCAATGTACAGAAACGTGTGGAAACATAGGGCGTAGCTAAATGTTTGTTCTGCTTGAGAGGACGAGTACATGTAACATGATGTATTAGCTTGAGTAACATCTATTGCAAGCACTCGCGGGACAGAGGACATAAGCCAGGATATGTTGGGGCGAACTACGTACTGCTAATAGTACCATAGGGACCAGGTCATAAATTGGTCTTAAATATAGCTGTAAAATATAGAATCTATCACAGCCTAAGGATGTTTACCTCGCCATATGTACATAGATACTCGGTAATGTCCGTGCATTATCCGTTTCGTCCATTATCCGCTTGTGTTCCACTACATTCATCCTGCAAATCTCATTCACGACACTTTATCAATGTATTTACCATTTCCTTGGATTCATTCGAATATGCGGTGACGTACCACTAGCCACACTGCAGGAGAACTATACAACTATATATGACGGCATTGTCCATTGCATGAATCCCTCCATTGAATCTGTAATATGAATATTGTAATGTCTGCTGAACAATGCGCCAGCAGCTGATACATCCTTTCGTTCTCCTACCTTCAGCGTGTTTGCACATATTTTGAAATATGTTATGCCTAGCTTTGAAAATCAAAAGAGAATCATCGATTTACTTTATCTTTAGGTTCAGTGTACGAAGAGGTCGACAAAATCACGTATAGAAAAGAAGCTATTGGATTAGGACACAGCGAGTTATCAAAGGGCGGGAAAGAGGCCAGCGTTTTTGTCATCGTAGCGACGATAATGTTGATATTTTAGAGTTCTTAAATGTGGACTGAACCTCCAAACGAAATCTATTGTTTGTTAGATAAATATCATTTGGTAATATGCAAGTCCCAGCTAGACTGGAATAAACGTTTGTAATGAATTATATACTTATTATCAGCAGCCAAAATCAGGATGAGAACGTCTGCGATTCGTAGACCGCACTCTTGAGTGTGTGTTCATGGGATATTCCATGAATTCGCATTCTTTTAGACTTACTCGGCAGGTGCATATGGTCAAGTTGACTAACGGTGCTAATGTAAGGGGTCGCGTACTTCGATTTCCATCAATAATCTGAGTGTAAGGTGAGCAAGTTACTGATACACGGCAGAGAAAGAAGAAAGCTTGCTTATTTGAAATATCCCTAATAAATATGGTCAAGTGCACTATTACAATATGTGCCTTGAATTTGCTGTCATCACTTAGCTTTAAGTAGCATAGGGGTTATAATAAATATAGGTTACAGGTTTAGCAAACATTGATCATTCAAAGCTGTCTGTCTGTCTGTTCGTGTTAGCTATTTCCGTCAGCAAGTGGATTATTATAATGCGGACGGGTGCTCATTCAATTTGATTATTCATACAAAGACTTGTATCTGTCTATTTCACGGCAGATGTTCCAGTTGAAATATATATGCTTGGGTTGAATGCATGTATATTTCCAGAAGACTATCCATTTACATCATCGTATATGATTCATGAGTAATACTTCATTTTTATCGACAAATTGCCAATATATGATGCTGCTGAACTCTTGTGTAATACGATAGACTATTCCATTAGTCAGATAACTTAATTTCTGTCACTGTGAGGCGTTTTGCGTAATACATGCTTTTATAGCTTCACATGCGCGTGGCATATAACGTGCTATGCTAAAACATCACCAAATTTAACCCTACACTTACAACATCATACCCCTAAGCCTCGGCAGTTCATTCAGTGCGAGAACACGGCAGTTCACTATCGGATGCAATAATTTGCCTCCCTTTACACTCTATGAGTATTTGCCGTCAACGCAAGTAATATTCTTGATCGAAAGCGCAATATTTCTGTGTAGGAAATGTGATTACATAGATAAACGACTTCGAAAGAGGCATTGTGTTATTTTGTGCTCATGAGATAGTAGCAGATATGCTATTTTCACAATTCTAGGCATCGCAATTTCATTGACGATGCGATGATTTGACATGGTTCATCCCATGATATTTTACCTTTAACACGTTTATTGTAATACCAGCTGGGTACCGCAAGTCAGGTTGATTCAGAGATATTATGGACGACATTCAGTCTGCCATATATTGATGAGCAGCAGGAATGTAACTGTATCTGTATGTCAAGTATATAGTGGCGAGACAGTCTCATCACATTCATTCATCATTTAAAATCCAGTGTTCTACTTAGGTAATTGCATGTATGATGCACTGGCACTTTATTGCATATAACGCACCAGAAAGAACATTATGCAGTCTTTCCGAATTAAAATCACAACTCGTTTCACCACGGGGTTTTTAATAATCTTTCCGACTGTCCTCATTTGCCTTCCAATTCAGTGAAGTGACGCACTGAACGCGATAAAAGTGGTGATGTGGATGCATACATACATACATACATACATACATACATACATACATACATACATACATACATACATACATACATACATACATACATACATACATACATACATACATACATACATACATACATACATACATACATACATACATACATACATACATACATACATACATACATACATACATACATACATACATACATACATACATACATACATACATACATACATACATACATACATACATACATACATACATACATACATATGTACATACATACATATGTACATACATATGTACATACATATATACATACATACATAGAAGTGTTATAATTTCATTGTGAAATATTATGTTTTTACCATAATCACGATGCGGCTGAACTCCCCATTGGTTTGCATTGGGTCAACTAGCTATCTATTAAGCATCGTCGGAGAAACTAGCCCTTAAAAAGCGACGGGTTGTGTAAGTCAAAATTACATATTGCTTAAAATCATATGCTGATTCTCTCTAAATCGACACGATCAACAGAAAAAATGATAATCTTGGAATGTTTAAGTCATTGCTCCCAACGTCTCCCCAATACATAACACACATTGCTACAGACTCAGTTCATTATCTCGTCATTCTTATGATTTTCGCTGTTGATATCTCTCGATTGGTTTTCCAGCATTGAACAGATGGAGTTTGACATCGCTTCCGAGCGCCGAGCAACTACCGACGTGTACTACAAGGCATGAAACCAAATGGCTCATGCAATCTCCTCTGCCCTGCCCTCATTCACACGCGAAATCTATGTCTTTCACAAGGGACGCCATGCATTACAATTAGTGTTTCTGATGATCAATTATTTGTTTTCGATAACTAAGCATTCCACCCTCGTCAAGTATTTCACGTTTAATCACAAGCGAGTCACTCGCAGTTCTTGGGTTTTAGCTGAGCTTGTCGCGGGCTACTTTCGGTGCTTGGCGCTGATTGGCTTATTATTCACTTACCGGTTTCAAAATGCTATCCATCTTCAGTGAGGTTTTGACACAGGTGGGTACTCGAGACTAAACGCAATGAAATGTCGTGTAGTGACGTGTAGTGACGTCATGACCGGTTTCTGATTTATAAACATTAACATAATCATTTGAGTACCAGCCACAAAATATACCTCCACTCTAACAATCCGAAAGTCAGCTAGTAACAAGTCGAATAATACTGATTCACAAAACAATATAGACCTCGCATTGTTCTTGGGTTCGGGAGTGACCACATCGAAAGACATCGCTGCCAAACATAATCAGCGCACAGGTTAATGGTAGACATGTCATGTTTGATAAGCAGCCATCTAGTTCTTTGTTTGTGCCTTGTATTGGCACATGACGAAGTATTTTTGGCTGTATTTAACATTTCCACATATATAAAATACTCCTTACACTACAACATATTTATGGTATGCCAGTTTTTCTTGTGACTTTAGTACGCCTTATTGACATCGGGGAGGAAACGGACTGAGCATTTTGTGAGCTGCAAGTCTTGAATCCACCCCATCATATGGGAAACAAGGCTCCGTTAACCACCCCGCCAGTGGCTTGCATATCTCACGAACCGGGCTGGAATGGCTCACAAACCTTCCATTTCTGGCGCACGCACTAGGCTTACGGCTCATGCTCAAGCTGGCTAATATCGTCAAGTATCTTTCAGTGAATATGTTTTGATTGTTTAATGAGAGTCATGTATTTAACCATGTTTCTCACCGAAATAAGGCAATCCCGACTCATATCCACATATGTCTTACACACTGATGTTGACCTCTAATGGCATGCTAACCTAAAGTGAGCCCTGAACATTTAATGGTTGAAATTAAAGAGAAATGCCGGCTTAATGGTGTGAAGAGTGTTCCTGTGCCAAACAAATCTCTGCAATATAACGCAAACTCGCATCCTCTTGAAAGCTAAAATGCAAATTAAAGTATACAAGAATTGTTTCCTTACTGTTTATTTCTAGCAATAAATAAGGGAATGCTTCCTGTTTTATCAATAACAAGACGATAAGATGCCTATGCTATTGCACCCATTACCGCCGCTTACTCACACTCATGGATTTTGACAAAAGCTTCCGGTTCCTGGGTCCTTTGTTATCGTCCTACTTACTGAGATGTCTCGTAAGATCTCACATACTTCAACGAGCATGAAACCACTGTAAGAAATATCTACAAGAAATCACCAAGCGCACACGCGCCACAGTATGGAGGTTAATACCAGACATGGGTGCAAATATTATAAGGATAGGAACTGGATACTGTAATGATGGCGACCAAGTGTGTGATAAAGCCATGTACTATCCCGAATATTGCCCTTGTTCCCTTTGAACATCTAATTTCACGCCATGAATTCAATAATTTTTACCGTTTTTTCCCCAATTGATCAGTACTCCAGTAGCCGACATTGGAATAAAAAGAGCGGAAATGATCCACTATACAGCCTAGGTCGATATTGCAATCTTCTTCTTAACCAGATTGATGGTGAAACTACTGAAGCGTGCATAAGTGAAACAACTTTGAAAGGATAGAGTACCTGATTGTTAAGCAGGAGAACTTTCATGTGATCAATCTTGCATATGAATAAACCCTAACGTCGCATGGGCCCAAAGCTGTGCTATAAGAATTTGATTACTCGAGGCGGGCACCTCAAACAACCAACAGTGATTGTTATCACAGTGCCTTCTTTACAAATATATATGACTGGCTTTCGTTATACATAACTGATCGTCATTTTTTTGTCGTTGATGATGAATTGTCCTAGGCATAGAATTATTGAGACTACACGTCTTATCATACACTCAAGCATAGGCTTATGCACGTTAGTGAATTGTCTGCCTCGCATGACAGACCAAACCATTAATCAACTCGAGTCCTCTTTAATGAAGCCAAAATGCTTCACTTGAACAATTTTAAATCGGAATCACGATTTCATTAATTTGTTCTGACGTAGTCCAATAGCACACGAAGTGGATTATCAAAAACAATCCCATATTCCAGTTGTACAACGTTGTAGATATTGCGTAATATGTGGTAATAATATACAATTTTTTGTTGAGTTTTTAAGCCTGATTCGATAAGTTTCTTACTTTGCCTCATTTTGGGTGGTAAATACCTTTTTATTACGATTTTTTCCCTAACAACTGAACTATAGGGCAGAATGAAAACATTGCCCTACGCGGGTAGGTATATAATTTCGATCTCAAACATCTCCGACCTTCTTGCTGTAGCTTATGTATGAACTGCTAAATGTTAGTGGGTCTCTTTTCTTTGGTTGAACGTCAACGTTGATTTTGTTGTTTTCTCTCCGCAATGATGCAGCGGTACTAAAGAAACATTCCATATGCAAGCTACCATTGCTAAAGGATTGTGTAAAGATCGATAGGGACGTTTATAATGTAAAAATGACACGACAGCATGGGAGCCTGTGTTCTTGATCCTTCTCCGCGATCCAGGACGCCGCACATGCGCATTGATTGTGTCTAGGTAAAATCTCAGAGCGATCAGAGCAAGATATCTTTGCTTCAAGCTTGTCGAGTCAAGCATAGCCAAATATACTACTTCCACAGCTCACACTACCTCGATAATTGTGTTTATTGTGGCAAATGTATATACATGTATTTATAAGCTGATGGGTTTATGGTAGCCGTACAATATCAGAGTTTTCCTTACCTACTGCACATGTATATAAGAATGGATCTTTCCAGCAGCTCAATAAATAGCAATAATAACTACATGATGTCCAAGGGTTGAAATATTCGCACAAAGCTTTAATACACAGTATTTCGTTTGGGGTGAGCGGGAATCAATTTTGCATGTCCATTATCGCTTCCCACAACAGCCCATACCCCAATCTTTGACTCCCCATTGCCCTATCTCAACCTATACCCCAATCTCACTCTATACACCCGATCACAGCCCATACACAGATAACAGCCTACACTCCGATCTCACCCACACCACCTTACGCGTAATAGAATAGGAGCCCCACAGTAATCACCAGCTACAAGTTGAAACATTTAGATTGGCTTAGTAATTTGTCCGGAAGAATTAAATTGCGTTGCAGCTTACAAGAGCAGCTTGTCCAGGCAAGAGTGTTTTGCAGCACGAGCATTTTGAGTGTTGGCCTAACACATAAAATCGCCGGACGGAAGACCAGGTATACAAATTCAAGCAGCTCGCGTGGTTTTTGTTGCCCCAAGCGACTGGGCGACTTTACGTGAGATAGCCAGCATCAGTTGAATGTACGGATTGCCCAACAGGACAATGCTAAAGTACTTCTGGACAATCCACTTGTCAACTATGTTCTGTGAGGTAATGCCAAAGTACTACAGGACAATCCACGTGCCAGCAAAGTCCTGTAGGACAATATGAGTATTCTCCAGGACAGCTGTTTATCAGCAATGTCCTGCAGGACAACACCAAAGAACACGAGGACAGTGTACATGTGATCTCTGTGGAGCGGGATCCTATTCAAGGCAACATGTGCTCTTCCGTAAGTCTTGCTATCAGGGCAGCAATACCTTACCCGCTTACAGTGTTCCTCACGCCCGCTAAGTTTTTACACTTTTAGTTACTAGTCCAGGCCATATAACTAATATTCGTCCTATCTTACTGACGGGACGCTAATAATTCCGCTGAGAAAATACCCCCCATCGGCAATCTCCGGGGTCCTAGCACAATTACAAATTGGCGATTTTGTCTGACAAACGATGTTTTTAATCACTCAAATATTAACAATTGCAAAATGTGGGTATCTATGATTTGCGACACCAAAAGTGGATATTTTCCGTAGTAGTTACCAATAGTAACGATCCAAGAATCAATTATCTGATCTTATTGTTCTGCATCGGAATGTTGGGTTTTTTTTTGTAATCTATCAAAAAGAGTGATCAACGACTGCTGCGCTTAGAGCTCGATGTAATACACAAATGTTGTCGGCATAACTTACATGTTACAAACTTCCGATTCCTTACAGTAAGGAATAAACTAGCCAAAAGAACCAAGGCAAATATTATTTGATATTCAATTTCCATCGAGACAAGCATCAATGTTACATTGCGATGTACTAAATATTGATTGTTATCAAACATGGATGTATGCGACCAGTAAAAATACGAAAGACGGCTGCAGTTATAAAAAGAAGCCAATTACATATGCGTGTTTACTTTATATCTGATCAAAGAACACAGCAATGGGGTGCATCATGTATAGTTTTACGAGGATAAACCAATAAAAACCCGCTAGCATGATGAAATGCGGCATTGATTCTCCATCCTACCATGAGAGCAATACTCCATCCTACTATGAGGCACTAGCTTTGACATTAACATCCTTTTGGTTATCGAACCCTACAGATAGAATGTTGGACTGATTTTGCGTTGATAAAGTTTTTGAAGATATAGAGCTGGTTGTCGTGAAATCCGAAGAGAGATGTTCCTGGTGCTGGTGTTTTGTTAGGAATTACAGCATATCACAATTATGTACTTCGGTTTGTATCAATGGAATACCATCGTTTTCCACCTACCTCCACTGCTGATAGTTGGCCGACTGAGCCTAGCAATTCTGTGGGTTAATACTAGGAAAATACTTGTCACGGCTGAAGGCGTGAATCAGCACCCACTTAAGCATCTAGAATGTTGCAACAAACAACTTATCATGCCTTATATCTATGGACGTTTTTATCTGATTATCAGTTCGAATAGAACGGTAATACATGCTGATATTACAGAGATGAGGCCTTCGCATATAACTGTTGTTGCATCTAATAGTGGATTTTGTTCCGAAGTTACCAGAGGAACTGTTTTGATTACTACCGATGCAATCAACACACTACAGTTCTTCATGCTGGTATCCACACTAGCTTAATATGTCACATATACATTGATTGTACTTGATTTAACCATGAATTTACAATAGATACGAAGCAATGAGCCAGGAATATTGTGAATATTTGAGAGGTCATTTGATGGGTTTGACACTTGCCATGTTTTTTTGCTTAGTACAATGAGTCTTATCCTCTGTTTTCAGGCCGGCTGCACCCTGTCTGCTATGAGATACGAGAAGCGATACTCCAATGCGTCATACAGCTGAAAACCTATTTCAGTAGCATGAAATATTATTTTTAGTTTTGCTAACGTGGCGATACTTATATAGATGCTGGAACAGAAAAATCAATAACGTCTGGCTAAATGCTCGGAAATGTCTTTGGAATACTTAAGTTCTTGACTTTGTGTTTTGCAATTTCATCTGCTGAGCTGAAGCCCGCATTTCGTCTCTGGAAATTCCCCAAAGCCACTCCCAATAAGTTTCAGTCGCTGTTAAAACAGCTTCTTTTAATTTATCTATGTAAAAAAACCAACAAGTGCAAATGAATGAAGCAGGCAAGTATTGCTTATTTCAGCGCCATCAGTTCATGCAGCAATTAGTAGATTCAGACCAACCGAGTTATGCTCAAACTGCTATTGGCTATTGGCCCGTAAAATGACACTAGAAAACACCCTATGCACACGGGCAGTAATCATGTGTGGGAGTTTGAGCGCGTGTACAGATCAGACAAGGACTGCTTTAAAACCGTCTTGAAAAGGTGTTCGTGTTCAAAGCCTTTATGCCAATAAAGTTAAATATCAAAATATGCTCTAAAACGGAATACGGAGCGATGACGCGACACCTGGTGTTCGGCAATTGGCAGGATTAGCGGAAATTTGCTGCATACAGCCTTTGTCTTACTGCGTTCTATCAAGTAAGCGAACCTAACACTTGCGAGCAATGACATTTGCTCACATGCAATGATATTCAACTTTAGCTCGTATAGTATAGTATATTCTAACGTGTGCTAGTATGAATGCAATCATACGTGCATCGAAAAATACATAGACGCATTCGCATATAGATATATATACCTACAATAATTTCCGACCTGATATCATTGAGAATGAAGTAGAAGCTGCATAAGAGAGGTAAGGTTTGATATTGCTATGAGGCACATCCCAATGGCGTGATGATGTTCTGTTCGCAACTGCATGATGTCTTGAGCGCATGTAATATTATAACGATTCGTTACTTAACGATTCGTACACTATATCTCGCTGGTACATTAAACACTAAGATGTGATGCCCATCTTCTCACACATGTCCGCCGATCCTGACTTAGCTTTTGATCAAACATTCTCATGTGAGAATAGAGCTTACGCCAAGCTTGGTTAATAGAGATCTCCTGCTTACTGGCGTGGCATGTCTGTTCCATAAGTCATAACGAATGAGTATTCGTATTCAGGGTTTCAACAATGACCTCATGGGTTGCATTTAAAGAGTATTGCATATGTTCTTGTTGCGATTGACTTTTCGTTCCCAAATGCAAATTGATTTCCGAAATCAATGAGAAAGTCGCGAGAGTAAAATTGCCGATTGTGTCGACCACTCGGTGTGCTTTCAGATGAGCGTTCTGCTCATAAAGCGATCTTAACAGATTGGATAATAGTAAGAGCAAAGGTGATGATGCATTGTAAATGAAACACGAATCTCCACTTACCTCCTTGAATTGTGCTGCTGTGCTTAAAGCAGTAATATTTCAGTCCCAGTATATCAGCATGCTTTAGCTGCTCTTGTACAAATCAATGATCGCACGGAGAAACGCAAAAGCACAGAAAAGTAGAATAAGTGTACAATTCATGTTCTCTTTCCTGTGTCACGATGTCTCGCTTTGATTGTTGGATCGTGATAACGCAAACACTCATTGCATCAATTCATTATTTTTGATGCTTCGTCCACGAGCTTACAATGGTTGCAAACCAATCCCTATGTCTATTTGTTAGTGACGCCTACGGCACTGACATTTACTGCTGTGCAGAAAAGTTGATTTTATTTAATGTGCCTAGACAAGTGCCTTGCACACATGTGCGTATGTAAATGTCGATGCGTGTTACAGGATTTTAATCACCATAATTGTAAATTGTGTAGGCCGGTGAACAGTAATATGCTCCAAGACATTGATATAATTGAGCAGGCTATAGGTAGCACAATGTATGCGATGATCGCTTGTTGTGTTATATTTGTCATGCAACTGTGAGCCAATTAACCGGTTGGATTTGACAGGACTAAGAGAGCGGAAGCGGCTACAGGTAAGCGTCTTACAGAATGGATTCACTGCATGATGAAAGCAAGGCGCAGCGATAACCATGATGGCTGCTTACTAGTGTGAAATAGGCAGAGGTGATTGGCAAATGGTTTTATGCAACTAGCGATTTACACAAATACAGCTGGAAGATGAGACAAGGATGATCCTAATGGCTCAACTATGCCAGTTACCTGTTGAGGCGATGTGTCGCATGTGCATTACTTGGTATTAAGACTTACATTTGGCTCACAGAGGAGTCACTGTCTTAAATAAGCAAACAGAAGTATTCAATGTTAGTTATCCTTGCATTAACTTTAACCATACCCACAATGGGTGAATTGAACTATTTAGCCTCGTTTTATGCTTCTGGTAATTGATTGCACGAATTAAGGTTGCTAAATTTAGCAACATTTTTCATGAAATCAATGGTATTTTTCTCAATACTGGCAACAGGTCGATGCCCATGGGCTGTCTTTTATTAGACATTATGATAAAAATATTGGCATTATGAAAAGCATTTTTGGATGAAATTGACAACCTTATATAGTTCCTTATTATGCGTAATTCACATAATTTTTGTGCGTTTGTTGGAATTAGAAGCCAAAATCTTCCTCGATCATATCTATCGCCACAGCAGATGGTAGATTAGTCCTCAGCGCTGTCTGTTCAGGAATTGATAGCCAAGTGCCTATGCATTGGATGCACCATGATATACAGGGATGCTATTAGGATTGAGTTATAAGCAATTTAGTAGAAGAGGTGACTTTAGTTGCATTTTCATGACCGTGATAAGGATTAAGTTGTTCGCTTGCGTCCCATTATGATTCATCACACACATACACACACACACACACACACACACACACATACACACACACACACACACACACACACACACACACACACACACACACACACACACACACACACACACACACACACACACACACACACACACACACACACACACACACACACACACACACATTCCGATGTAGAACGTTTAGTGTCACATATATGACGATGTAATAACAGGTTACTAATTGCATAGATCATGGTTTTTTTTCAAATATAATATATTCAAACTTTTTATAACATTGTGCAAAGTTTACTTGATCCAATGCGTCTTCGGTATCTCAAGTTTTTATGCACATCGACGAGAAGCTGCTAAGTATAACAATTGTTACATAATGATTACTTTATCTTCAGCCAGACTGAAGCTATCGATTTACTGGGTCGGGATTAATTTTTTCAAGAAGCAGAAAGAATGGTTAAAATACAGTAATACTGAGCATCAGCAATGCATAATTGCCCTTTCTCAGACTGACATTGCCAACAAAAACATTAATGGTTAAATGAGGTTAAGATCTTATCAATAGTGATCCAACGGCCGTCAATGGCAGTGTTTGCATGCTATAACTCAGTCGAGATTGATCGAGTCCTCCTCAGTGCATACCGATGATTGTTTAGCTAGAAATAATGGCATACCCAAAACAAACGATATTTGGCTGTTTCGTCATTAGCAGTGTATAGTTATCGTGCAGAAATAAGCAAAGCAACTCCGCAATGTCACACAGAAATTGAAACTTGGTGGGATGGCATTTGGTAATCTTTTCACCTCAGACCAGCAAACAAATTCAATCTTATCACTGCCGACAACGCGAGAATAATAGGCTGGAAACAGGCAATATCAGCATAAAAGGCGTTTTATAACAACGTTATAAATAAGGGCTGCGCCATCTTACTGTCTGCTGCAAACAAATCGTCCCAACATCGTTTTATACGATCTGCGCAGGAAATAAGCACCATGTTTAACTTAAAAGCATCTAAATGTGGAACACAGTAAACAAAAGCACAACGCATGGTAATGACTATATATGATAATATCAACCCAGCATCCTCATTGAAACTACGCAAGACAATGTTACCCACATGTTAATCGCTATACGAAGCTCTGAGGACGAGCATCAGTACAATGACATAATTCAAACAACACATGTCACCCTTAACAAAAGCACACATGCGCACGTATAATAGGCATCACTATCGCCTCCCGTGACAAGAGCGTATGTTATTGCTATTCAATGAGCTAGATTCAACGTTGTTTATGTGTTTAATATCTTAGCTCCACGGATGTATGCGGCTAATGTGCAGTAGGTGGACGATTATTCCGCAAACATTGTTGAGAAGCCCATAAAAAAAAATCATCTAGCTAAATAACTTCTTGTTCAAGGCCCTGAACTTAACGGCTGTCTGCGAATTTTCAGAGTAGAAGAGACAGCGTGCCAAACCCTGATCCCAATGCAATGTAGCAAATCTGCTTAGTAATCAAGCGTATCTTCCAAACAAACGTCGGAAATGATATTCTTTGCATATGCTCTCGTAAGTAAAATGAACAAGCGCTTTCTTTAAAAGTCTTAAGATTGATTGTTCATGCGTTGCTTATTAAAGTGATTTGCATTGCGTCTGCTTTGTGACGACAAACAAATGAGTGCAACAGCTTATACTAAGAAAATTGCTTCAGATATTGCTGTGCGTGTAGAACATATAGCAACGTAAACGATTTGCACCTGATCATATTTCGATTCGCCACAAACATGCATCAATAATAACAGGCAATTCTGTCAATGTTCGAGGCTGAAGGTTACATGCAGGCATCTCTGAAATGGCTTGATAACTGGTATAGGACTCACAGATTGACGGGCTTCCGTACTTTATCAAATATAGCCTAGCTCAACTGCTGAACTGCTGAATGAAAGCAAAATACAAAAACACATCCTAGCGCGTATTTTATTCTGTACAATAATTGATACGGAAAGATCCTTATGACCGGGCTTTTACCTCTGACTTATCTTTGTGTATGGGTTCTCCTGTATAAGCAGAGTACCCTTAAGGGCCATTTATCCCAGGGTACCTGCTTATTTCGACCTCATATCTCATGCAAGTATTAAAATTCGACACATCTCTCTTTTAGCTGTAGGCTGGATTCCGACCATGAACTGCTGGCAGTGTACAGTGTGTCCCCAGCTCTAATAAGAATGGTCTTTCCCTCATAGAAAAAAGTGACAAATGCGAAAGTAATTTTATTTATTCTTACAAATGAGCAAATGCTTTATGATGAAGTCAGATCACACCCGTATAAGATCAGCAAGCTATCTGCATAATTATTCCTTATTCCAGCATAATATCTAGACCAACACAAGTACCTGATCAAAATAACAAAAGACAAGTTATTTGTGCATTGGTCAGTACGCCATTACCAGGAAGATGTATCTAATTTGTGTGATTTGGTGTTTACTTTGCCATGAGTCTTTGCCATGAATTATGAGTCGCAATATGAGAAAAGTTTAAACAATCATGACTATTTAGCATCAAATCCAACTTCCAACGAAGATATTGTTGTGAGAGGTAAAATTGTACTCCTTCCGTTCCGTACTGGTAGCCTAATGGGAGGTGCTCCTACGGGGGGATTTATATGATGTGTTGCAATGCAGAACAACATCAAAACCTGGCCGAAACCATATAGCAATGTTGTTCTTTCAGAATGTATTGCCACAATGATAGTTTTTTGTGGTGCAGATATCCGGAACTGGGTTCCTGTTATTGTTATTTATATTAGAATGAATGAAGTCTTAATTTCGTGATGACTTTGGAGCAGGAGATGCGACTTTCTAAGCGAGGGTACCAACGCCACGGCGTTCTAGCTGATGTAGTGGTTGCATTATCACAGAGCTTAAAACTGTGCTAGGAGGGCTCACTCACGTCTATGGCCATAACTGTTTACGAACACACCACCTGTTACCAGTGCAATGCGTTCGCATAGCGTCTCTTAAAATTACGCATAATAGACCAATCACAGGACACTTTTCTGCAACTTCATTTCCCGGCATTTGGAGAGAAAAATCGCGCGAATGTCTCAAGACCTTCTAACGAATTTCACAAGACGGAAGGCAGTCGCATTGTCGCAAACTCAATTTTCGACATGCACATTATTCCTGCGAAATTCGGGCGATTTTTTTACGCTCGGCATTGGTCATGGGTAGATGACAGGATGAAGAGTGTCTCTCTGTACTCCTCGTAAATAGCTTGACACACTTCATGGACAAAGAGTTAGATAGTGTTGTGTGAGGCCCTGAATCCGTACTGTGAGGACATGAAACTCATTCCGGTGGCCAGAAAGCGAAGCGTTATCACCAACTTCTCCCCGGGCTCAATGGAACCACGGCCCCTGCAAAACAAAACCGTATAATGAAAATTAAAGGTTTCTATAAATCATACATAAACTGCATATATTGTACATTATGTGATCAACAACTGCTCCCCGGACTCAATGAAATCAGGGATCTTGTAAACAAAATCGTGAAGTGAAAATTAAAGGTCACTGTTAATAAAACAGAAACTACATATATTGTACATTTAAGTTGCATTTAAATGTGAAAATCGAATTTGTACGTGCCTTCTAGATTATGTGATGCGCGGGGTGACCCATAGCAGCAGCTCGGCAAACATGTTGCGGCTCATTCTGATGTAATTCATGTAGTCGCCCTCGGACTCTATCTCTAGCTCCTGAAAGAGGGTATGATACTGTCCAAACAGCCGACGACGCTCAATCCAGGGTTTTACCCACCAACGCCTCTCTCGCCTTCTTTGACGAAGTTGCTCACGGATAAGTAGTATCAGAAGTGCTTCATGACGCTCTTCTTCATCTAGCAGTATTCTTCTCAGTTCGACCACACGCAATCTTCGTGGAAGAATATTCATCCAAAGACGAGATGTGTTTACGACAAACTATGATGAAGATGTGACGCTGTTTGCACTTACCCTTGTATTTATACTGTCACATGGGACGAATTTGTACGAAGAACGCCAAATATCGTAAGATATTCGTGCGTCACTCTTTTTTATTGTACGATAGTCGCAAGAATCTTTTGCGAATTCTTTCAACAGCCCTGCGTCAGTCTTGCAAATGTGTACGGCTGCTGCATGACAATCTTGAGAATGTTGTACGAAATGTTTCCAACGTTTAAGCTGCGAACATCGTGCGACCTGTGAGACAACCTTGCAAGCATCGTACTGCTGCCATGCAATGTACACGACCTGTGTGGGCAAGTCTGGATGCATTGCAAATTTGTCTGCGTTCTGTCTATGGTGCCTCGGACTTTTGAAATCCGACATAATAATCTTGGTCATATGATATCAATTTGCAACGTTAAAGTTGTTATATTCTATGGGTGATACAATAGATGAAGTATTTGATGATGAATAATTTTCGATATGAGATCCGTAAAGACAATAATAATGAACTGGAATGTAAGTGTAAACGATAACACAGAGCAAATCACTACGCTCTATGTTCACAAATTGAGTATTGCAGACGACACTGTCTAGTGGGCTTCAACAAGCTTTCCGGCGTCCAGTTATATTTATCACACTAAGATAGTTGAAATCGTAAAACAGTCACATCAAACAGACAAAATTGACTTTTTTAACAAGCTTCTGCTGTAGCACATATGATACCCTGTTTTGCAGTCGGTAAAATAGCACCATATTGAAAGCATTAATATTTACGAAATAGTAATATGTATAAAAATTTATATTGATAACAACGCACCTATAGCAGTTACTTAAGCTTACTTTTTTAATATTAGGACGTGGGGTTCACATGTTTTTGCCTACCACAAGAAAGAATAATGTAAGAAGACCGTTAACACTTGCAGTCTTCTCTGTAAAGATGACTTATCTAGGATGCATGTAATATTGCATAATAACATCGAGGAACTTATAAGTAGAACATGACACACTGGTGGAATATAACTTATTATATGTCACGTTGCAATAACAAATATACAGTACATAATGCCAACATAAAATTGTACCCGACTCATATTAAACTGGAAATGAATGTGTAACGTTTATCTTTACAAACAAGAAGAATAGAGTCGATGCTATTCTATCCTACTATGTACACTATCTTTGCTACACCAAATACTTGTATGTTGCTGTTTAATACCGTAGAGTGCATGATACCTGACAATATACCAGCAGACACCTCGTTAAATCCCATGTCCTTCCTGCTACATTTGATTCAAGTTCTCGTTCGGGATATAAATAAATTTGCTAATGTAGCTTTATTTGCGTCTTGATCTATCCAGTCGTTCGTGAATAGCACTACCAGACTATTCGTCTCCCTATGTTCGAGTAAATATTCCATTCTTACATAACGTTTTAATTGCAAACGAAACTGTCGTGTGATATACTGTCATTGCATTTGTGACGCACCATTCACTTTTTATTATCCTTGTGTTCTCTTTAGGTCAATCAAAAGGCTTGAGAGATCATATATGCCAATAGAACCAATAAGGTCCAATACGCATTGATAGAGATAAACCATACTAGTTTTATAGGGCGAACTATTAAACTTACTAAGATGGAAATTGCCCTCAGAACAGGACTTAATCTGACGTGTCTGATGACTAGCATTGCAATAAAAGGCATTGTTTTCCTGGCGAATGAAACACTTATTTAGGACAATCAACAGGCGAAGATTAATACATTGCATTTGATAATACCGCTGTGCGGTAGCAGTGCCAAGTTACCCATGTATGAATCACTCTCCCACCGTCCACAACAATATACGTTGATATGTTGATATACTACAAGAGTAAAGTGCCTAACCGTAATGGCGAAGGTGCTTTTCAGTAACCAGTATTCTTTTGTTACTTGAAAGTAGTTCTGTCGGTCTGGTAAACAAACATCGGATATTGTTCATAATTTCATCTGATCTATTTATCTGTCGGAAACGCGCAAACAAACAATAACACCTAATGTGTTCGCGAGCAATAAACAATTTTCCTGGGATCTTTTCACGTGATTACTTGAATGATTTACATAACTTATACCAACCATTTTTATTTGGTGACCCATATTCAGTCAAAGTATAAATGATGTGGGAACAGACATCGCTTGATACTACGGATATTGATGCAATGCCTGGTTTTCGGCGACTATACGAAACGTTTCATAGGGATAAGCAGTCTAAATCGCTATGTTTTATACCGCTGCAATATACAGAAGTTCAGGCTCTATATAAACATATCCGTTTGTCCAGATAAAACTTTGTCAATGGTCTTGGAAAAATTTACATACGTAGAAAAATTGGACATGAGCTGTAAGTTGCACAAATGTGCTACAATACAATGGTCTCAAAAGCCTCCGTTAGTCAATTTTGCTAACAACCAGCTTAAACTGTATTCATGTAACCGACGCGACAAACTTACCAAGTGATTGCTATTACGTTTCATGTAAGACAATTGCTAATTACGAATACAAGCTCCATTCAACCTTTAGCTAAGCGTTGAAGTAATTCACGTTGCTCTCCTGTTATTCGGAATTCGCATTGTTCGGCATACATTAAGCGTATGGCTACAGCAGTTGACAAACGCAAAGTATAAAACATGGAGCTGCGGTAAACAAGCGGTAACACTCCAGTGACATCTTGAATTTAATTTGGTGTTTCAGTTACGGTGGTATCAAGTCAAGCTAATAGAATTCTTGTATTACGAATATGCTGATGTAGGTATACTTTATGTCTTCATCAACGCAATGAACGAATCTACATACTCTAACAAAATCGTATTGAAAGTGATCGTCCCTTCCACTTTATCACTAATGGAACGATACGACTTTTCTCAATAAATGTCCACTCATTGAGTCTAGGGTGGAAGTGATTTCATTGAGGTCCCAAAGGACCACGCCATATTGCATGTATTCACAGCGCATTGAACAGACGGTATTCTCCAATATTCAGCCAATCACCATAATACATTTTTGTAGCAATTAACAGGGTTAATAACCACAGCGTAACTTGCCTATGACGGTTTAAGGTAGATTCATATGGTAGTACTTCCAATGTTTACCCTTCACATCATTAACAAGCGGCATACATGGTAGGTTATTATCCATGCATTAATAGCCTTGTGCCCTGCTTACCAAAATTAAGTTTGCTTCACCAGTCAGCAACATGTATGGTTAAAACAATTAAAAAATGCCAAATCCCTTTAGATGTTACACCACATGCCCGAATGTAATATTATGAATATGCAATGTAGGTTGATGTTCTCAGTGAAGCTAATCATACCCTGGAAGCACTTGATGTATTGCAGTATTTCACACTCATAGACAGCAACCATTATGATTGTCACGTAAGACTCTCAATAATTTATGCGGATATTCATACATATTAAATTATATCTTTCCAAGATCAAGGGCAGCTCAAGATAGTATCAAACATGCAAAATTGAGACTTGGCGATGAAACGCGAGTAGGGCTCACAATACTCCATCAATGTCATGCGCTACTTGGAGTAATTTTACTCGGGCTAAGTGAGTTGTGAGAGTGTGCTTGCTGAGAGGGGTATCCAACTATTGGAGACTAGCCAGATGCAAAGATGGTATGAGTCAAGCATATCACGTGATCCTAGTTAGTAGGTAAAACTGCACGATATACTCAATCCATGCCATCAAATCAAATACCATGTTATGCGCTCACTAAGGCACTGGGTCGTGTGCCGTGTTATTGCGTATATGAGTTATGATGTCAACTTGATCCAATGATTATGGCTTGCATTGTCTCCTTTCTGCAGCATGAGCAGGGTTTCATAGTTTTAATGCGGTTATTGGAAGGAGGTACAAGCACATTAAATCCCCGAAAAACATGCATTTAGTTTACACAATATATACCGCTTGCATTAAGCAGCCGGCTATGTCGGATCTTTTTGTAGTCGTGAAAACCAGATAATCATTCTATTTGGTCAGCGAGTAGTTTCATCAACCAAAGCAATCCATTCGTCTTTTACCATACCCTGTGTAGCATAGCCTGAATGGACGTCAGTAAAACAATATGAGAAAAATAACAAGATAAACAAAGCGTTAACCATGAACGGTATCGAAAAGTCCGAAAAACACCATGAGCATCATGTCTGGATAATACCAAAACCTCCAATGTCACGTTTAACGATAGCAAAATTACCGCTCCGTTCTGGGTACTTGGACATATATTTAACCAGGGACACTCCACAGTCTTCTAATGATCCCCTATTGTACTCTCGTTTTTCCATTACATTTAACCAGCACGACTTTGTGCAACGTTACAGTGTAACCACTCAGTCCATCCTATGATGTCATTGGAATCATCCCTATATGATGTGGTATATCTCTGCAAAGTTATATCAGACCAGGAAGCCCCCGTTTTATTCCTTCTCACCGGTTGGTGAGTGGTTCTTACAACAGGGACACAAACAAGAGAGATGAATGTATGCACCCTAAGTCGACAGCTAAAACATCTTTGATATCGCGCCTTCGTAAAACTATCTGGGATCACATTAAATCTGTGATAGGCAAAAATTCTGTATGTACACTAAGGACTGTTCTAATAATGTTGGGACGCAGAACTAATTAAGCTTCAAATATATTACGAGAACAGATCGCTATGCATTCATATATGGTTTGAATTGTACATGACGACGTGGGAGATTGCAAAACCTACCACTTGTCTTAAAAATAGTTTAATTAAACACAGCAACGCTAAGACTACAACAGTTCAATCAGCATCCGAGGAAATCGTGTACAGCGGCTTAGCACACTGATCATATCGCACAAGGCAAAACATATCTATTATATACGTATTTCAGGGAAGCAATCAGTCGATTCTAGGCACTTGAATTTCATACAGGTATTAAATCGCATCAGCGAAAGGCCGCCTAGTTGCTGTGGTCTTAATTACTGCCAGTAGGTAATGGAATAAACATTTCTCTTCTGAGGTGCTCGCCTACTGCTGGTATATTATAGAGTGATAAGTTATATCTCTATTATATATTGTATCTGTGAACATTGCATACATGGTATTACTATGTATATGCGCTTAACCAGTGCAAGAGTCAGCTTAGCGTCGATTCAACAAAACCAGCGAAGCCGTTTGTCATCCGAGAAATCCCCTTAGCTAATCATTTTTCTAGGCACGATGCACCCTTTTGAAAGTATCAGTATGGATTTAAATAAACACGATAGCAGCCACTATCTTATCTGCTGGCCGCATCATTTTATCTTATAATTTGATTTGTGTTTACATTGCCTATCGAAGTAATATTTCAGTGGGGATTCAGTCTTGTAGAACATTTTGCAAAAAGTCATTAGATATTAGAGCATCTTGCAAGCTCGATTGTGCATTCATGTAGCAGCATATATATCTCTATTTCAGTGGCGCATGACCTATTGCGTGTGCTAGCGTGAGGCCGTTGACGTAAGGGGATTTTGAGATGACATCTATGATTATATATAACAGTACAACGACACATACCTAGCAGCTTTGTTTAATCATGCAGTGATTGGGGCTATAAAGCATATATGATATTATGATTGGAATAATGCGTGCTTGCAAGCAAGGCGAGAGGAGTAAGGTATATTCCATTCAAACTCTGCAGTGAACAACATGTTATAGTAAACTTGATATTCCAATATCAATGGACATAGCTCAGCTCAGCTCAAAGCTGGCTGGACTTTGTTATCTACATAGGGCGAAACATATCCCATCACTATAATCCATCTGGCTTACCTAAGCTAGTTGTGCGTCTTGCACAGCAAATGCAATAAATGGAGAGAAAGTGAGCCTTGATCGCTGCATTAGCCTATCCCCCTTATACAAAAGATCATTTGGTGGTAAGGATACATTTTCGGATAGTCCAAACCCTCAAGTATAGCAGGTCCAGAAGCAAAATAATCAGTCTTGGTCACGTAATTCCGAGTGACGAGGACCAGGTTCATAGAAGCAAGGCTGGAGAGGAATGCAGGTGCGACAAATTGAATTGCCTTGGGATAGATGAAACCATTATAATACACTCAAACGAGCTAGGATTGATAAGCAATGATGCCGATGGTGTTTACAGCTAATATAGTATCACATGCACCAATATCTGAACGAGTGACATGCTTTTGAAACGTGAACAGCCAGCAAGTGTTTAGCTGCATATTGCGGGTGCCACATACAGATTTAGTGACTGACTGGCTATTTTGAGCGACTAATTAATCAGACATATACATTGAATAATTGTGCGCTCTGTTAGACTCAGATGCTTTGTTCAACGTGCAAACGACATTACAGAAGCTATTACATCAGAAATTCGCATCTTGGATATAGGCTCTATATTTGTCGCGTGCACCCATGTATCAAAATCTGTGTATTCATTTGCTGTTGTTGTCGTCGTCTTAGTACATGAAATCATTGATTCAGCCACTGCTGCAATAATGCAGGTATCTAGACATACACTAATAAGATGTAACGAACACACGTTAGGTGATACAGATATACCGCATCTATTATAAATGACAATCACAGCAGACGCCGGTACCATATACAGATGGCTCAGATTAAAGCAAGGCACGGTTTATCACTTGTTCGATTTTATCTAGAGGAGCTTCATCGTCAATTTGTTGACAATAAACGTCAGCTTATGCACGCGCATGAAGATTTACTGCGAAGCAATCACAGCGTTGATTTATAAGTGTTGCCGCATGATACATGACCATTCAATCACTTCGTTCATTTGTCAAAATGCCTGCTATAGAGTTTATTAAACGACGCGTCATAAGATGAAACCATTCAGTACATACTCACGCTTGCATACGCCTGTCATTAACCACTGTATTGTAAATATAGGTTTGATTGCGATCTGCCAGCCGTAAAATAATTCGCCGTGAAGAGTCTGTAAAACGCATATAGACCGCCCTTTCTATGTTTAGATATAATGAGTTTATAGTGAAATTTCAAAGACATAGGTACAAGGGTACAAACGAATATTCTCTTCATGGCAAATGAACGCAAACTGTTTTCTAATAATATTATTTGAAAATATCAATACACCAGGCAGACACTAACGTTGCATTGTGTTGTAATGAATAGCGATTGCCTTGTAATGAAAAGTGACTTGTGACGTGCGGCCAATAAAAAATGGTAAGCGTGCCACTTTTCAGTCTATTTCTGCTAAGTTAATAACAGAGTTCAAGCAATGAAATGAAGACAGATCTGGTTCGCATGCGACCTGGTTATTTCTAAGGGTAAATAACATCCTTCGTCATGGCAACGATGATTAGACAATCCCAAATTGGAGACTAAGGTAATAAATGAGTGATGCTACGCATTGTGCTTACATCTCATATATGTTATTAACCATTCTTAGTAGTATGCGGTAGCAACCACAAGCCAACCAACCGTCAATAGATTATTACGTCCTTGCTTGTCAGTTAAAATATAATCATAATTGCTACAGCTTGTGAATGCAAAGCGAAGGTTATCCTCTCCCTCGCCTTGTTAAAGCACTTTGTCTTTGCAAGGGAGGCGAGCATGTCGAGACCCGTTCCCAATCAGTAAGTGATAAAGCATGGTTGCTCACTCGAATGCTACTTCTGGAGTGAAGTAATTGAGCTACTGCCTTATGTGAGCCGCATTGCACTTGTATTTATAAAATAACATATTCTCACATGGCCTACCCAACTTCAGACAGCCACATGGCCTTCCCATTGTCAAGGCACAAGCAATCCCAGCTCCTGGTGCCGAGATAATCAACAGCAAGCCTTACACATCATATATCTCATTGACGCTATCAGCAATCAATATTGTATTCTAAATTCAAATCTGACAATTAAAATCTGTTGACTGAACACGCGATGAAAGCTCGAGAGTTATGTACATATGTATATATATATGCTACTCTATATAATGATACACATGTGACCAATTCCATTACCGTAATGATAGCAATTTACAGAGACGTGTGGAAACCTAGAGCGTAGCTAAATGTTTGTGCTGCCTGGGAGGATGAGTACATTAAACATGATGTATTTGCGTGAGTAACATCAATTTCAAGCACTCGCGGGATAGTGTACATAAGCCATGTTATGTTGGGGCGAACTACTTACTGCTAATAGTACTATAGGGAACCGGTCATAAAATGGTCTTAAACATAGCTGTAAAAAATAGAACCTATCACAGGCTAAGGATGTGTACCTAGCCAAATGTACATAGCTACTCGGTAATGTCCGTGCATTATCCTTTTCATCCATTATCCGTTTCTGATCCGCTACATTCATCCTGCAAATCTCAGTCACGGCACTCTATCAATGTATTTACCATATCCTTGGATTCATACCACTAGCCACACTGCGAGAGAACTAAAGCTCTAAGTAAACAACCATATATGACGGCAGTGTGCATTGTATGAATCACTCCATTGAATCTGTAATATGCATATTGTAATGTCGGCTGAACAATGCGCCAGCAGCTGATACATTCGTTCGTTCTGCTACCTTCAGCGTGTTTGCACATATTTTGAAATATGTTGCTTTGAAAATCAAAAGAGAATCATTGATTTACTTTATCTTAAGGCTCAGTGTACAAAGAGATCGAAAAAATATCGTATAGAAAAGAAGCTATTGGATTAGGACGAGTTATCAAAGGGCGGGAAAGAGGCCAGCGTTCTCTTCATCGTAGCGACGATAATGTTGATATTTCAGAGTTCTTAAATGTGGACAGAACCTTCAAACGAAATCTACTGTTTGTTAGAGAAATATCATTCGATAATATGCAAGTCCCAGCAAGACTGGAATTAACGTTTGTAACGCACTATATACTTATTGCCAGCAGATCACAGTCAGGTTGAGATCGTCTGCAATTCGTAGACCGCACTCTTGAATGTGTGTCCATGGGATATTCCATGAATTCGCATCCTTTGAGACTTACTCGGCAGATGCAAATGGTCAAATTGGCTAACGATGCTTATGTAAGGATCGCGTACTTCGATTTTCATCAATAAATATGGTCAAGTGCACTATTACAATATATGCCATGAATTGTCTTTCATCACTTTGCTTTAAGTAAATTAGGTTTTTTTTATAAATATATCTTACAAATTTAGCAAACATTGATCATTCAAAGCTGTTTGTCTGTCTGCTCGTGCTGGCTATTACCGTCAGCAAGTTGATTATTATAATGCGGACGGGTGCTCATTCAATTTGATTATTCATACAAAAAATTGAGGTATTTGTAATTGTAGTTGCCTTAATTGGAGACAATTACAATGCATCATACACAAGGGCAGGGAAATGTACAAATTAATATTCTCTAATCTGTCTATTTCACGACCGATGTTCCAGTTGAAATATATATGCCTTGGTTTAACGCATGTAGGCTTCCAGAAGACTCTCTCTTTACATCATCATATATGATTCATGAGTTAAGCTTTATTTTTATCGACAAATTGCCAATATATGATGCTTGTGAACTTTTGTGTAATACGATAGAAAATTCCATTAGTCAGATAATTTAATTCTTGTCACTGGGAGGCGTTTTGTGTAATATATGCTTTTATAGCTTTACACGCTTACAAGATCATACCCCTAAGGCTCAGCAGTTCATTCAGTACAAGAGCATGACAGTTTACTCTCAGATGCAATAACTTGCCTCACTTTACACTCTTCGAGAATTTGCCTTCAACGCAAATAATATGCATGATCGAAAGCGCAATATTTCTGTGCAGGAAATGTGATTTCATAGATAAACGACTTCGAAAGAGGCATTGTGTTATTTTGTGCTCATGAAATAGCAGCAGATCTTGATATGCTATTTTCATATTTCTTGGCATCGCAATATCATTGACTATGCGATGATTTGACATAGTTCATCCCATTATATATTATCTTTAACACGTTTATTGTAATACCAGTTAAGCACCGTAATTCAGGTTGATACAGAGATAACATGGACGACATTCAGTCTGTCATATATTGATGAGCAGCAGGAATGTAACTGTATCTGTATGTCAAGTATATAGTGGTGAGACAGTCTCAACACATTCATTCATTATTTGAAATCCAGTGTTCTACATATGAGGAATCTTGTTGACTTCCGACATGGCTGAATTACACGTCTCCACAGCATCCCATTTTGGCCATCCTTACGTATGTTTTGTTTAGTTACTACAACTGAACAAAATACTACTCAGCCTTAAAAGCTTCTGAGAAAGGACATTCCAATAAACAACCGACTCACTTATTCGATGCAAAGTATATTTAAACACAGAATGCAAGAATTCAAGACATCCGAGCTCGAACTATTACATGTTATGTGTGATGTTTCGAAACTGAATTAGTGTGGTGTTAGGAAGCCACAAGTGTTTGTCTCGTGAGTCAATCTAAGCAAGCAGGTAAAAACAGAATTTTGATCTATGACTTGTCGTAAAACGATTATAAAGATTTGTGCAACGCGGCTCTGGTGAATTGATACCAGTTCCCTCGCGACAACAGCAGCCGTTCATCCCACTGTTTACTCACCACTGTTATCGCCTTACCATACACACCTCCAACGCAGCAAGCATTTTATCATTTCTACCCAGTCAAGGTCATATAACCGTACCGATGATAAGTCTCTTTGTGAAATCCATCTCTTCTCAGATCTCTGACAGGTGCATTAGACAATATACCACATGTTGCAATATCAACATTGTAACATTAAAAACATGGATGTTTCCCTAGGTCCTAAGGATTCTTTTATGAATGAAAAACAATAACGTAGCGGTTACTTACTTCATTCACAGAACACAGTGGTGTAGGATAGACATACAGGCAATTTACCCTAGCTGTAATGGTGACCAGAGACATAGAAAATGTGCCCGGCTTAAGACGTTTGTCAGCGAGCGACTTTCAGATGCAAGACATGGATTATTTTGTGGATGCATAGAAGCGTTTCACCCAAAAAACAATATCAACGGATTGGCTTCATGCGTAAGCGGCTGAAACGCTTATAGCAGTTATTTCACATTTAAGTACTTTCTGTTAAAGCAAGCAAAGATATTTCGATTTTGACAAAGACCATAAAATAAGGTCAAGTTCATCTAAGGACTATTGTTATGTAATAATCTTAATAAGGGTAACGTAGCCAACAATCGTATACAGTTTCATCCAGTTAGGTGCATTTGTTATGGAACTGTACAGGAAAACTTAAACATTAACTACCATTCGATGTGCACAAAGCGCACGCGCTCTAAGCCTTCAATTGTCCGTGGTAAAACCTTGGGCATAAGTTCGTATTTTTACGAAAAGAAATACTGACAGAAGCAACAACTGTATGTATCATGGGATATTGTTTTCGTCAGTATTGTTTTGCCTGTTTTGTCTGGAAGGGCATGATGGCGCATTCGTTGCAAACCCAGTGATTCGCAACAGGATTAAATCATTTGTCACTTTCCGCTTTATGGACTGGTTATGCCATTAGATATCATTTTGGATTAACTACCAGTGATACACTATTATTTCCTTTGCCAGAAGCAGTTATTTTGTCGATTTTATTTTCTGTTAACGATTTGGCCGAGTTCTGTTCGGGTTTCCATCCAATTAGCTTGCCATTTTTGGGCTTGCATCGAACACAATTTCCAAGAAACACAGCGGAAGAAAATCAAAGGGTTGTGGCAATGAATTGTAAGATTTACTTTATAATATAATGCTGGCTGCTTACCTTTAATTTCTCCCTCAAACGAATCATAGCAACAGCCAGGTAATGTTGGCACTCATAAGATATTGCTAACAACGTCTGATCAATACATTAGACGGTAACGAGCTGTAAAATGGTATGACCTGATGCACCAGAATAGGGCCTCATAAGTAGGGATATATTGTTCATATACTACATACATGTTGTTCTTCATTTCCTTGGTAGCTATGGTATCGTTTTGCTCAGCATTTTTTCTACTGACGAGCAGAAGGCCATCGCCATCAGCGCAAGTAAAAAACGAACTGATGTCGCTACAATTCACATCACCTCCGTGCATTATTTATTGATCTATATGGGGACTGCACATTTATGCCAACTCTCTTCTATAATCAGATGGCGCAATGCACATCGTCCTTGACCCCACTCTACCCAGCTGACACACGTTATACCCTACATGTATATTAGCATGTCTTCTTTACAGGGATAAGGGTGGGGCGTATAGGGTAATTGCATGTATGACTTTCGTAATTCTTATGATTTTCGCTAGTGGTCTCTCTCGATTAGTTTCAAGCATTGAACATATGGAAGTTGACATCGCTTCCGAGCGCCGAGTATCCACCGACGCGTACTACGAGGTATGAAACCAAATGGCTCCTGCAATCTCTTCTGCCCTCATTCACACGCGAAATCGATGTCTTTCACAAGGGACGCCATGCATTACAATTAGTGTTTCTGATGATCAATTATTTTTTGTCGACAATCAAACATTCCTCCCTCGTCAAGTATTTCACGTTTAATCACAAGCGAGTGACTCGCAGTTCTTGGGTTTTAGCTGAGCTAGTCGCGGACTACTTTCGGTGCTTGGCGCTGATTGGCTTATTATTCACTTACGGTATCAAAATGCTATCCATCTTCAGTGAAGTTTTGACACAGGTGGGTACTCGAAACTAAACGCAGTGAAATGTCGTGTAGTGACGTCATGACCGGTTTCTAAGTTATAAACATTAACATAATCATTTGAGTATCAGCATCAAAATATACCTCCACTCTAACAATCCGAAAGTCAACTAGTAACAAGTCGAATAATACTGATTCACAAAACAATATAGACTTCGTATTGTTATTGGGTTTGGGAATGCCCCACCAGAAGACATCGCTGCCAAACATAATCAGCGCACTGGTTAATGGAAGACTTGCCATGTTTGATAATCAGCCATCTAGTTCTTTGTTTGTGCCTTGTATTGGCACATGACGAAGTATTTTGGGCTGTATTCCACATTTCCACATATATAAAATACTCCTTACACTACAACATGTTTATGGCATGTCAGTTTTTCTTGTGACTTTAGTACGCCTTATTGACATCGGGGAGGAAACGGACTGAGCATTTTGCGAGTTGCAAGTCTTGAATCCACCCCATCATATGGGAAACAAGGCTCCGTTAACCACCCCTTTAGTGGCTTGCATATCTCACAAATCGGGCTGGCAGAGCTCACGAACCAACCCTTTCCAGCGTATGCGCTAGGCTCATGGCTCACGCTTAAGCTGGATAACATTGGCAAGTACCTTTAAGTGAAAATGTTTTGATTGTTTAATGAGAGTCATATATTTTCCTCTTGTAAGCTAAAACGCAAATTAAAGTATACAAGAATTGCTTCCGTACTGTTTATTTCTAGCAATAAATAATGGAATGCTTCCTGTTTTATCAATAACAAGACGATAAGATGCCTATGTTATTGCACCAATTACCGCCGCTTACTCACACTCATGGATATTGACAGAAGCTTCCGGTTCCTGTGTCCTTGTTAGCGTCCTACTTACTGAGATGCCTAGTAAGGTCTCACATACTTCAACGAGCACGAAATCACTGTAAGAAATGTCTACAAGAAATCACCAAGCACACACGCGCCACAGTATGGAGGTTAATAGCCGACATGAGGTGGAAATATTATGAGGATAGGAACTGGATACTGTAATGATGTCGACCAAGTGTGTGATAAAGTCATGTACTATCCCGAATATTGTCCTGGTTCCCTTTAAACATCTAATTTCACGCCATGGATTCTATAATCTTTACCGTTTTTTCCCTCCAATTGATCAGTCCCTCAGTAGCCGACATTGGAATAAAAAGAGCGGAAATGATCCACTATACAGCCTGAGTGGATATTACAATCTTCTTGTTAACAAGATTGAAGGTGAAACTATCGAAGCGTGCATACGTGAAACGACTTTGAAAGGATAAAATATCAGGTTGTTAAGCAGGAGGACTTTCATGTGATCAATGCGGGCACCTCAAACAACCTATAGCGTTTGTAATCACATTGTCTTCTTTACAAATGTATTTAATTGGCTTTCGTTATACAGAACATTATTTATGCTTAAACGCCAGTGTCATCATGACGGTTATAACTATTTGAAATATCGCCCGGTACATTCTTACGGCCACAATAATTCACCTCAGCCGCAGCGAATCGTTATGCAATGACATGCGGTGCCGCGATACGACAGCGTAAGTTGACTTTTACTATTACACCGGCTGATCGTCATTTGTGTTGCGTTGATGATGAATAGGCATAGAATTATTGAGAATACACGTCTCATTATCCACTCAAGCATAGGCTTATGCACGTTAGTGAATTGTCTGCCGTGCATGTCAGACCAAACCTCTAATCAACTCGCGTCCTCTTTAATGAAGCCAATAGGCTTCACTTGAGCAGGTTTAAATCGAAATAACGATTTATTTAATTTGTTCTGACGTAGTCCAATGGCACACAAAGTGGATTATTAAAAGCAATCCGATATTCCTGTTGTACAACGTTGTAGATATAGTATAATATGTGGTAATAATAGGCCATTTTTTGTGGATTATGAAAACCGTGTGAGGAAGTGGATGAGAAGTATGATTTGATAAAGTTAATTAGTTTTTCTCATTTCGGGTAGGTATATACCCGATTTTTTCCCTAACAATTGAACAATATGGCAGAATGAAAACATTGCCAACGCGGGTAGGTATACATTTTTTATCTGCACGTCATCTCCGAGTATCTTGCTGTAGCTTTTGTATGAACTGCTAAATGTTAGTGGGTCTCTTTTCTTTGGTTGAACGTCAACGTTGATTTTGTTGTTTTCTCTCCGCAATGATGCAGCGGTACTAAAGAAACATTCCATATGCAAGCTACCATTGCTAAAGAATTGTGTAAAGATCGATAGGGACGTTTATAATGTACAAATGACACGACAGCACGGGAGCCAGTGTTTTTTATCCTTCTCCGCTCTCTACGACTACGCGATTGTGTCTAGGCAAAATCGCAGAGCGATCAGAGCAAGGCTTTGCTTAAAGTTTGTCGAGTCAAACATGGCCAACTTCAACAGCTCATACTACCTCAATATTTAAAGTTTATTGTAGCGAATATATATATATATACACACACACACACATATATATATATATATATATATATATATATATATATATATATATATATATATATATATATATATATGTGTGTGTGTGTGTGTGTGTGTGTGTGTGTGTGTGTGTGTGTGTGTGTGTGTGTGTGTGTGTGTGTGTGTGTGTGTGTGTGTGTGTGTGTGTGTGTGTGTGTGTGTGTGTGTGTATTTATAAGCTGATAGGTTAATGGTAGCCGTACAACATTTGAGCTTTCCTTACCTACTGCGCATATATATTAGAATGGATCTTCCCAGCAGTTATTTAAATAGCAATAAAACTATATGATGTCCAAAGCGTTCAAATATTTGCACAAAGCTTTAATACACAATATTTCGATTAGTGTATTGGTTCGAGCGGGAATCAATTTTGCATGTCCATTATTGTCTCTGATAACAACCCACACCCCAATCTTTGCCCCCGCCCCCATGCAATGATATCACCCTATAACCCGATCTCAACCAATAGCTCGATCTCAACCCATATCCCAATCTCACTCCGTACACCGATCACAGCCGCCACTCCGATCTCACATTAGATTGGCCTTGTAATATGTCCGGAAGAATTGCATTGCGTTGAAGCCTACATGAGCAGCTTGTCCAGACTCGACCAGGGAATCCCAGCAGATTTGTTTTCGTCTGGCAAGTTTTGCAGCACGGGCCTTTCGAGAGTTGGCCTAACGAATAAATTCGCCGGACTGATGACCAGGTATACAAAATTAAGCATCTTGTGTCGTTTTGGTTGCCCCAAGCGACCGGGCGACGTTATGCGAATTAGCGGATTGTCCAACAGGACAATACTGAACTACTGCTGAACAATCCACTTGTCAACTATGTTGTTTGAGGCAATACCAAAGTGCTGCCGGACAATCCATGTGCCAGCATTATCCTGTAGGACAATATGACTATTCTCCCGGACAGCCTGTGTGTCAGCAATGTCTTGCAGCACAACACCAAAGTAAACGAGGAGAGTCTACTTCTGATCTCTGTGGAGCATGTGCTCTTCCGTTAGTCTTGTATATGTATATATGTGTATATATGTGTATATATACAAATATATATATATATATATATATATATATATATATATATATATATATATATATATATACTTATATATATACATGCTTTACAATGATTATACATTGATGTGGACGCAGATGGACACCTTACATTGACTGATTCATCACGATGCGCATCAAATGAGAATTCTGAAAATATCACGCATTAGTACAGATGAGCGGGGCATTATGGGTGTTTGCTCGGCTAATTAAACTTGGTTTATGCCTACTTTTGAACACTACGACTCGGCATTCTCAAGAGATTGCAATGGACATTCGGTAAATTAAAAAACCAGTGGCTTTCTATGTGCAGAGCCTTCTGAGATCGTGCTACGATCTATAAGACCAAGAGAGAAATTAATAATGAAAATACCTAGTATATTTGCAGATTATTATTTTGCTTATCCGATTACTTCAGCGACCAAGTGAATACTCCAATCAACAGTGGCATGTTCATGTTATTTACCAGTGCTGTAAATTAAATGATTCGTTCAGCAATCTTTAATTGTACTGGCGCCTTGATAACTTTCTTAAATGTGTAACATATTTCACTTGTCAACCGAACTCTACGCAAGATTTCCGCATAAGTCATTGCATCAACAAATTAATAGATAACACTTGTGTTCCTACAGTGTAACGGCGAGACAAGGGATCCCAGATTGGCGTTGTATTCAGAATGTCAGGCTTCTTTGTTGTTTACGCTGACATGCCTGATACATGTTATGGACTTCGAAACAGTATGGCAGGTTTTCAATCTCGGCGATTCCTCTTTCAAGTAGTTTCAAATAATCAGACTATTTCCTTTCAGGAGTAGGTCGTCGCAAGCAACTCATATCGTTCAATTAGGGTAAACGTCTGAGATGCATTTAGTTCTTACAACCGATCATGCCTATAACCCAAACATAAGATTATCATTGTAATTTTTATCTGGGGCAATACAGAGATTCCTTTTGACTCTCAATGCACCGCATCAAATGATTTGGATTGTGTAAGACAATATTTTTATTTGCTAATAAACAGTAATTATTCATATTGCTCACATTAAAAAATACTGCGCGACACCAGTATCTAGTTGAAGTACTATATTGCTTATCTGTATTCTATGTATGGCAACAACTGAACAAACGAGGGCACATCATTATCAGTGGAAGCGCTGACATACCTACATAGAATAAACCAATTGATGTTGAAATATATCATAGATCTACATTACATATATATACAGGTAGCATTTGTCAATTTCCATTGATGTTATATGGCAGAGCAAAGAAGGAAAAATCCTATCCTAATTGGGCCCAATGTTCACCTGCCCTATAGCAATCGATACCCAATAGCTAACGGAAAGTCACGACAACATGAGTATTATTGTATTGGTATTCCGTTTTTGCATGCGGGAGATGTGTACTGTTTTAATCCTCAATTTTGCTACGGTTTTGATGGACAAATGCAAGTAATTATGCCTCGTCTGCTGCGCAATAGATTATCCGTTTCCGCAAGAATCAACAAGATCACCTAGACTTTGTCTAGGTTTGTGCTCAGCACGATGGCGAAGGTTTCAATACAGTCTGTTGATGAGACGTTTGAGTAACAGGGCCAGTAAAGTTCATTTGTATTTTACACAATACAAGACAGTCTTTTAAAAAGGGCTTTGCTGCCAGGTTAGTTGGTACCAACTTTTATCACTTCAGGGAGCAAGGGATCGTCACAGTCCTTTGCAATAATTTAATCATCACAATCACATGAAACATCTTGTTTTAATCCACTGGCTGCCGCGCAGCTCATGCTATTGTGACTCTGCTTAGCGCTTGCTTAGGCACATGTTCTTGAAGTAACATTGTGGAACCCGAACTATACGATACCGGAAAGTCACCTCATTCGTCGTTATCTGTCACATATGAAATAATACGTAACACATGCAGGCAGGAAGCAGAAATAATAAATGAACACGCCAGGAATTCTTACAAAGTTTGTTATTAAAAACACATTTAGACATTGGCATTTTAAAGGGGTTAATCTCTTCCTCGTCCCTTTCGGTTTTGAAGTAAGCGATATCTCTAGACTTGGCCTTGCTAGATCTTAAAATGGAATCAAAGCCAAAGTGCTCAGCTTATGGAATGAACAGTCAAAAAACTATGACTTGTTAAAATTGTGGGCTCTTATTTTATGAGTAACATTAAACTGTCACGTTTGTACCCAAAACACTTGATATGAGACATTATCATAATAGGGTTAGTGACGATGCATCCGAGCACAGTGAACCATCAACTTGTCATACCTCACATGCTTTACAGGTTAGTCATGATGATGTAATTATATTGTGAGGCGCACAGCTCTAATCGATGCACCTACAATCCGAAGGTAATAGGTATCATCATTACATACGTTAATATCCTCATCACGTACGCGTCTTGTCATTTTTCAGTCAGCCCATTGCTCAAATGATCCAACTTGAATTTTAAGACGAGATGTGACTTTCTCCCTTTAAGTAAAACATTTTTTTCCGTTACTAGCAATTATGAAACAGAGAACAACGATTGCGCGCGTGGGTTCAGGATGGACGTATAACAGTCATTTGTGATACAGTAAATATCTACCGCAGAATATATCAACGGCAAAAGAAAACATCTACTCGATATGAAACTGATATATGACTACTCTTATTATTGCGTATCCATAGCACACTTGCCTAATTAACACCATTGCTCCCGCACCAACACCGTTGTCAATCTCGGACCTAACACTCTTGAAGAAGACCTCATCACTGGTCTTAACCCCGATCTCGTTTAAATCCAGGGCCTAATCTCCATCGTGGAAATATTCATTGTGGGATGGATGGGCTTCTTAACCAGCACTACAGTTGCATCAATTTTCGGGAGGTGGGGATACTTTCTGTTTGATTATAGCACACAGTGCCGAATTGGGCAGTAAACCTCCGTTACAACGAGCACCATACTTCCTGTAATGGTCGCTTTATCAAGCAGTGAACGGAGCCCAACCAAGATACACATCCACCACAGCCAGAGGCTTCCCCTGACTATGGGCTTGTTTTGAACCCTGATCTCTCTGTGACCAAGGTCCCATTGGATTATACTCCATCAGTACGTGGTGGCTTCTGCGTGATTGATTAAACGGACGAAAGCAATGACAAGGCCACCCTTCCTCTGTTGGAAGTGACGAACCAGTTATATTCGTATCACATTATTCAATTATTTCATCATCTAGATGTAAATGCTGAAGGAAACATTGGTAAGAATATTTCTTTTTATTGCGGGTTGGGTCTTTCACGGGACAACCTATTAACATATCTCTTACACTTCTGAGGATAATATTTTGGTGTGATTTACATTCATTTGGTGATATACGCCACACAGATTTCACCAAACGCCAAATGTGATGTCTTGAAGGGATCATGCCTAAATTTTGACTAGCGCCGCAGCGTAGGAGTCCATAGCAATAGTATAATGACGTATATATGCCCTTATGATTACAGTGAACTACTGCTGGTATACAAAGGGAGTTAAGACCAAACTGAGGCCTGATTAATCGCGTAATATCATGCCTCTACTACGATTATGACACGATGAGGATGTTTCTTTACACAGTCCAATCAACTTATAGTTATCTATATAACCATTTTGCAGACCTTAACGAGTGGTACAGAGCAATCGTCTAATTTTGATTAACAAATAAGTGAAGGTGCCTATCGCACGAAAATTTATGTCATTTTCTTCGCCAGTACATATTTTGTCTATGCGTCAGTCGTTAAAGTGCACGTTTTCGGATCGAAATTCGACTCTAGCGATGAGTCCGGCGTATCGAAACGATGAGGTTATGATTAATTAAATGCCTCCGAATGACGTCCCGACAATTTTTTGATTGCGAGGTGCGATCTGCGTTACGACTCTCGCAAAATTGCTGCTGGTAGTTTCGCAATTTACCACTTCTGGAGAGCGACGAGGAGATATGCGATGGCACAGATTATTTGCACTCCATCGTTGCTTCGGCAGGGAAAATGTTCACTTATAGATTCGAACCAGAAGTGAATAAAAACGCCCGCGATGCCATTGCTGCGTCTTGGGATCTTACTCATGCGGGTCATTCTGCCCAGGACATAAAGCGGCTGGAGCATACGGCTCGGTAAGCTATGTCTGATCGAGAGACGTTAATCCATGAATCTTACAAACAAGCTATGTACCCTCTCTTCCTGGAAATCTTTTCCCACACTTATTATGTATTTTAATGCAAACAATCCAAAGCTGTTTGAATCCAATGAATTAAATAAGTTCAAACATATCATGTATATTAACCATCGAGTTGGTGGCAGCCTGGTTAACTTCAAGGCCAGGAGACGTTTATTTATTGAACAAAGTTACATGAATGTTTAGATAAATCTCAACTCAAGCAAACACAAGGCAGATAGTATACTACAGGGCGTTGCAGCAAATAATTTTTCCATATAAGGCAGCAGAGATGAGATAACAATAATTATTTTGTGTTTACAAAGTTGTACAATGTTAGTGTAAAAGCTCCTTGGCACAAATTGTAAACATCCTACAATCGATTTAGGATTAGCTGCTGTTGATAAAGAGGGATGCACTAGGATATAAATTCTAAGCAAGAACGTATATAAGAGAGCAAGGATAACAGCGTTTTCTTTTAGGAATATCAGTTGACCCATAAATAAATGCATAACTTGACGTAAGGATATGAAGTTTATGGTATTATTATCATAGTCAGTGCTACATCTGAGTTTCTATGGATGTGCACAGCTAAAATATATTTGCCATACAAAATATCATCACATAACAGCGTTTTCTTTTAGGAATATCAGTTGACCCATAAATAAATGCATAACTTGACGTAAGGATATGAAGGTTATGGTATTATTATCATAGTCAGTGCTACATCTGAGTTTCTATGGATGTGCACAGCTAAAATATATTTGCCATACAAAATATCATCACATAACAGCGTTTTCTTTTAGGAATATCAGTTGACCCATAAATAAATGCATAACTTGACGTAAGGAAATGAAGGTTATGGTATTATTATCATAGTCAGTGCTACATCTGAGTTTCTATGGATGAACACAGCTAAAATATATTTGCCATACAAAATATCATCACTAATTACATACATTAATATCCTCATCACTACATAATGTTACATGTTTTTGTGTGGCTACCGTCAACCAAGGATAGAGGTGGAAGAATCAGTATGTTGTGTAGAGATTCCTCAATTCCTCACCTCCATAGAGAACAGCCGCATTCTTATTGGTTGCATAACCCAGCATCCTGGCTTCAGACCAGTCTGTGTGAACCCTTGGACCTTGGCATATTTCTCCTACAGACAACAACACCGACATAAGTCGGATATTGATGTACAAAGGTGACGGATCTTTTTTATTATTTACTTACACATATGTACTTATTGAAACGAGCATGACCAACAAACAACACTTGAGCATGGATGATTCAGCAATATCACAGTGTTATTCAACAGGCATTACAACTAAACTGCATACAGACAGTTTGTTCCTAGGTGCTTGGGATATCTGGGGCAGGAGATAAGAGTTGCTTTACCGGCATGTGCCGTTACAACAATACGTGATAACTTCCCAGCACTAGACTATCAAAGTTTCCTGTACCCTCCACTCACCTCGGACTTGTCTTGATACATGCGGAACCTTCTCTGGTGTGCGTCAATGGCTGGTGTAGATCTGGTCACACTGCATCTGCACACACTGGATGTGTTGCTTCTGTCTTTGGCAGGGTTGGATCATAGCAAACCAGCAGGAATTGAACCATCAGGCATTCAACATACTCTGGAATCATAACAGGAATCTGATACAGCTTGCACTTACCAGACTCTCGCTTCTAACCTTTTAATCCCATGGTAATATAATTTGTTATGGGGCACATTTTACATATCAGTAAAAATATTCACCATACGTTGCCTTTGTTGCCACCTTTGTGACAACATGTCCCTGCCTAAAATTGGGGTATCTTGGGTACAATACTGTCTACCAAGCTTCGATTGTTGCCTGGTCTCTTGCCGCATTTTCATTGCAGGACAGCCAGTCTTAATCTGCGATGCAATGAACCAATTATACGCAACCTACATTTATCTACATCTTGGGGTGAAGTGGTTAATCAAACTTTGGAAGGCTTCAACCGATGAATCTGCTTTTCTTGTGCTGGGATGGGTGAGAGAATCATTTGTCTCACCACCCTTTCGTTCTTACCTGACAGCAGGGGATTTTGCAAAAAGAGAAGGCACAGCATTTGTCCTCAATGACAGCTAACAACGTTTCAGTGCCTGCGCAAAACCTCACTCAGATAAATGTAACTAGCATGCAAACGAGTACTAACCCGGCTCCGCCATTTCTTTCGCAATCGCAGTACCTGTCCGGGCCATTGTTTCTTTGAATCATCCGTATTAGGCAACTCGAAAAAGCTCACGCCGTCCAGACAACCCCTAACACATCAACGATTGACCATCGCATACGATCGGCCACGTGATGGCTGAAGACGATTAAATACCTGAAAACGAGAGACAAAGTGCAATATAAACATCTTACTCTTTCCAATATATCCTTGTGAACCCTGACCTACATTGTGTACACAAATCAACTATGTAATATTCATGCATAGCGTTGATGCACATTATATGTATGTCTGATGATGAGTAAAGCAGCACAAGTCAAATGATAACAGCCGATTAAAGGGTCAAAGTGAGATTCGAACCATTGTCAGAAATTGTTCTTTTGATAAATGGTTGCATAAAACCAGAGATTAACCCATTAAAGTGATGTGGGTACAAACTTTAAACCATTCTTTTATCGGTGCTTAAAATAGTAAATGGTGCAAATGAGGGTGATAGTTGTGAAAAAAAGACTCAAGCATATGGGATTGAGCGAGGTATCACCTGACAAATAGTGCAAAGCCCCCCAAGTCTGCTGCTAGTCTTGATGGTAAACATGACAAATATTGTGGTAATGTTAATTTCGGCTATTAATACGTATGTGGTAACGGTAAAAAGGAAATACTAAATATGCATAATCATGTGTCATTCCTTAAATATGGCGGCATATAGATACAGCAATACAACAGAAATAGAGAGAGAGAGTCTGAATATATGCTGTTAACCTACCAAGAAGGATTAGACAAGATGGTTGATTATTAGGTGTTCACTTTGCTTCTTTGAAAAGAGCTTGGTTTTTTTCCGGACAACATGCACTTTCGTCCCCAAACTCCTTCACATGTGTGAGAAACTGCGACGCGGTGAAGATACTCATTCTATTATACAAGTATAATGTAGTAGCTGACAACCACTTAACTCAGTTGGCTTAGAGCGTGTCAAGCCACAAACCCCTGCAGAGTCACCATATTATTGTAGGTTGTGCCAAGTAAATCTAGTAATGAGGATCGTCAATAAAGAATTAATTTGACACATAACGTAATTTTTGTAGATTTCTGTTGATATTACTCAATACATTAGAGAGTTCGGCTGAAAGCGGGTTATTCCCCTTTCTTATGACACTGCGACTGGGATTCATCCTCGGCAAATCCACCAAGCTTATCATTTCATATAAACGATCTATTTTCTTTGATTGCTACCATAAACTGAAAGTAATCTAATAGTGGTATAAGCTACATAACATGAATTATGAAGTGATTGAGGTCCCGTCATTTCTGACAGATGCACATCTCTATATATATATATTAATATATTTATATATTTATGTATATATAAGTGTGTGTGTATATATATATAAATACATATATATATAAATATATATATATATATTATATATATATATATATATATATATATATATCTATATATATATAAATCTATATAGAAATATATATATATCTATATATATATATATATATCTCTCTCTATATATATATATATATATATATATATATATATATATATATATCTATATATATATATATATATATATATATATATATATCCAGCGTCAGAGCCCAGGTGTTGTTTGTTTGAATAGAACAAAGCTTATTTCTGAGTGCTTTACTTTGCCCTTTTGTTATCTTCTGCCGTCTTTGTTAGGGGCAACATTATAACAGTGCGGTTTTACCCCTAATGACTTGACATATGTGAGAACCATAATAGATTGAGTGATGTTGCATTAGAGCCCAAGGTGAACTGGAATAACACAGTGTCATCTTACTTGCTTCCAGGCCCTACCTCCTAGGAGGCAGTTCATATCATTGATATTTGATATAGATCGTTGGTGATATTATGAACTAAGCACAACGACCTTTTCATTATGATGCTGCTATATACTTTGTTTGCCTTGTATTTGAGTCTGATTTATAATACATTTGGACCTGCGTTTCCACTTTTGTAACATGCTAACGATATATTTATCTAGGATCTATGCTGCTGATTGGTCATGCAGCTAATGCAATCTCCAAGCTCTTGACCCTTCTAAAGTCATATGCTTGTATGTTCAATTTTATGCTAAAACAGGAAACGCTAATTATCCCGTTCCCCATAGTGCGTGTATCTATTGCATGATCGATGGGCTACAAAGCGGCACAATCTATTTGCAGGAAGGAGTGGCCTCTTGTAGATTACAAGAAGCACAGCCTACCTGCGTGATTTGACATGCGCTGAACAGGTGATATCTTCAAGCATTACACAGAGAGAAACAGCACATGCAGAGAAGAATCAGGCATTTCGTGAGGGATGGAATTGCTTTGAATGTGAATCACAATAATACCAAGGTCGCATTAGTTTGTGTTATTCTGCATAAAATGTGCGCGATGGCTTTCGCGTCATTAATCAAAAGGCGTAGAGGATAAGTGAGGCCATCCTGCCGCCACCACCGACATGACATTCTAAATGCATCTTTGAATTATTCCCTGACACTAGATATAAATACGGCTGAATAGTAGGAACAGTCCCATTTATTTTGGGATGGAGCAGTGAAAGCACAGATTATCTACTTATTTCCTACGTATTGTGAACTTAACATTCAGCGTGATCTCATTCATTGATTTACGCCATAAAAATGAACGAAAAAAGCACTATATATGTGGTCATGTCATCAACACGATATTTGTCCGAGTTGTAACCAGCATTCCAGTATTTATTTGGCTATCCCACTGGTTGGTTTGTCACAAAGGTAAAGCCGTTATTTATACTCTGAATTCCTCTCAGCATACAATTAGTGGCAAGCAAAGCAGATGCTTAGACTTAGCACTATCATGATGTTTATTAATGCAATGTTACGCATCTATCCCGTTGTCCTCATTGGAGTTGAATAAAGAAATCGTCTAATTCATAATACTTGTAAGCGCGCCATTATTTAATGAGCATTGCCTCTGTTCTTTGGATCAATACACCCTTTTCATTAGTATGTACAGATTGGTGTGCAGGCGAGGTCTGTGTTGGAGTGGGCGTGGTGTGTGTATATTTAGAGACTGTGTCTGCTTTAAGTCAAACACGATATTCGATAATATCTGTCATCTGTTAAACGCAAAAGGCGGTGACGCCGCTGATAATGACGATGGACGTAATGGTCATAAGGATGATGAAGATGAACAGCACGAACACATTTCTGATTTGAACTGTGTCATGTCCTTTATTCGACTCGTTGTCCAATTCGTTTAATGTAAGTAGCTTCAATTAAAAATCGTGTTCGCTGGAGAAGGAACAATTAGAAACATCATAATATGCTGGTACAGATTGCTGCAAGCAGCTAACGTTGTTCCGTTGGTGGTCAAACCATCTAAGATCATAATTTCTATTAAATTGGTCTTTATTCGATTATATTATTATTCAGTGATATTGTCCACTTAAATGGTACCTAAACAATAATTCTTAATAGTTACTTTCTCCTTCGTTTTGCATCAATTAAATGCTAAGACTAGTAGCGGCCACGCGCGTTGGGTTTCACGTTGTTGTTCATCGTTCTAATGTCCAGCTGTACTAATGAACGCTAATGGTAAAGGGGCTAGTCCCCCCTTCGTCACTTCCGGTCAAAAAGGAAGATATATCTCATTGGGTGGCCTTGCTATTGTGCTCTCCAGTAGAAAGCTATCCCGTACTTACCATGCTTTACAACAGTCGCTGATTGAACACATTCCAAGGAGATCTTGGTCTAATAGTGATTCAAAAGCAAGGCACACCAAGACGTGACGATTGGCTTTAGTAGATATGAACGTTTTTTGCTTCAGGTTTTCCAAGCCAAAAAAAGGTTTCCCGGCCAAGCTTGTGATATGGTTTGGTTTGCGCATATTGTGATATCTCCGACACACAATGCGCGCTTATGCCCAGAAGAAGACGCAGACCGTTTCAATTATTATTAGTCCAATTAACATAATGCTATTTTTGGGACATTGTAACTCATTACTTCAAAGGCCCTTTTTACATATAGTAAAGGGCCTAAATAGCTTAAAGAAGTCAATCATGTGGTCAAAACGATAACCCTTTTCATTCGTTAACAGTCGTTTGTCAGAATGTCTAGAGCCCACACAAACGCCCTCTTCTGAAGAACCACGTTAATCAGCCCACCTGCTGCAGTAAAGCCGAACCATACTTGGCAACATTGTACAAGACCGCTGAACGCTTTTTATAACAGCGGATCATTTGGTCTTATCAACTAAAAATTATCCAAAGTATTGCTATTTATTGAAACTACGACTGTTGCGATATGCATGAGATAAACATCCCTGCCTTCAAATGGATCAAGACACTTGTAAACATTACTAAACAATGATTTAGGTTACTTCATATTAAAGACTCGAAGTCATCATAAAGCCTCAGGAACACTTGCAAAAAGAACTTGCATCAGCTTGATCTCAGCTTTTGATCTCTCTAACATTATTTTCATGGACAGTTGTATTCTGCAACAAGTGGACGAACATTGTCGACTAATAGAGAAGTTCACAACTGGAAACTACTACGAGTATGATTACATGAATGCGATTGGAATGTTGATAAAAAAAATTATAGCCAAAATATCACATGAGCCAATTTTCTTCTCCTTTGTGCAAATTAACCCCTGCTTCATTGATTACATGCAGTTTATTGATACGAGACTAGCTAAGCATTTGCACAGCGATATTTCTATATATTGAAAACAACTTATTGTTTTGCCAATTAACATGCTTATTAGATAAATCACTGCGCACTGTATACAAGTAAGATATGGGAAAACCCCCATGGTATTCATTGTTATACATTAAGGAGGATGTCAACGAACTTCGAGCTGATATTGTCTTATTTCAGATGATCACCCTTGCGTTGTCTATAGCGACTCGTCATGATTGGATGCGGCTGGATGTCTAATTTGAAATGATTACAAAATCCAATCAGCAATCATGTGCAAACTGCAAGGTACCTCGTCTTTGTTCTGTTAGTTCAAAAAGCTTATTCAGATTGTTAAGAGACCTGGATATCAACAGGATAGCTCGGCGTGCAGGTTCCTAAAATTCTATGAACGGTAGATCAAAAACCAAATAAACGGGTCACCAAATTATGCTGGCTTGTTATATGGATACTATATATGCCACATATATTCACCACATTGCAAGGAATGATGATGTATACTTTCACTCACTTGTCATAGGATTAACGTATATTCTGCGCCCTATAGTAATGCCTTGCTCCCGTGTATGTTACTGTTTTGTTTCGTTCTGTACCACATATATGACGAAAGAGCGGTCTGAGAAAGCGACTGAATCTCGCTTTGCTGCTTAGATGTCCATTGGTACGAAAGTGGGACATGGTAATTGGTAAAGGTGTATCGTGCTGCTGATATACACGGCAGCAAGCTGTGGGGTTTTCATGAAAACTTAGTAATAAGGTTGGCTATCACCAACACAGTTAACTCATGCAGTCATTGAGTTACCCGATTCGTATGACATCCTCGTCCTTGATACTATTGGAGCACCAGTATGGCACTAATCTGAACATTCCGCACTTTACAGTCATCAGAATGATATTACATATGGTAACTAACAGAAAGGTGTCATACAATTTTGGAACAAAGAATCGTCAATCATACGCAACTCAGAGCCTGTCGTCTGTATAATCTACACCAGAGGCACGGTAAGACTGCTTTGCAATAACACAATTTAAACGCTCAAATTTGGTTGCTGCTCTCCAGCTACTAACAATCAACAGTAGATAGCAAAACAAAACCGCGTCTGCTGGAACAATCAATCAATGGACGCTTCTGTCACCGTTATGGTGAAGCCAATCTAACATTGTGAAATTTATTGAGCAAAGTTCCAGCTAAATTATGGTGCATTGCTAGTTCGATTATAGTGAATATCTAAAAATATTCACTTTCTCAGGCGCGTTTTACGTTTAAATTGTGCATTGGTGTTATCATTTGCCAACAAATCCACTCATTTGGGTTATATCTACTATAGATAAAGGACACAACGAAGCGTCTATTTGCCACGCAATGACAGCAGAATATCTCAGCATGCATGCCGGCCAACTCATATGATATGATAAAAACACCGTATTAGTATCACTTCTCTGATGAAAGACAGAATGTGTACACCATATATGAGCTTGCTCTTAGAAAGCTTCGTGGCTAGCACATCTGTCTGTGAACTCTCGGTTTTACTTAGTAATAAGACCTGACCAGGTCTCTCTATTCTTGTGGGTGCATGCCACATACCTCTGTGTCGTGCACGCAGTCAGGTTTTACATTGATAGGCTAATATCGCATATGGTTTGCCAACAATTTGTTCGTAGCCTCGCCGTCTCCATTTAGACAGAAATGGAATAATTATCCAATCACATAGGAATACTCAATGATTCCTTCATTGAATATTTGTCACCTGCCCCCACCACCTGTTCATTCCCTTGTTATGAAGACCTTGGCCAAGGTGAGATTTAGCTTTATAGCCGAACTAAATATCTCATGCTTGTTGCACAATTACATGGCTATCTGTTGCTAGGTCGTTAGGGACGGGACACTATAAAGACCCTTGCCGATGTACCGTTGACACAAACCTGTTACTCACTTTTATCCAGTGACAGTATCGTAAACATTCAATGTAGGCATAGATACATTTGTTCATTATTTAATGGTTAATCGAGTCCCCCATTGTAATGCTATGGACGAACGCAAGAGCACAAAACAGTTGCTGATATACATTGTGGTGCCCAGAGACTAGTGCTACGCACTGTCAACATCATATGTATGAACGAAGGCAAATAAATATTTATAGCACTGAGATCATTAATTTAAGGTTCGATTTTTTCGTCTTAACGTATGAAATATCTCTCTTAATATATTCGTCTATGTGTCAAAACATATTCTGTTTAACCGAAAAAGCCGATGTTGAGGTTAGGTGGCCAATATGCAAAGGAATTTCTTTAAATTTTTCACTTACAAAGTAATTGAGCAATAGGTGCATGTTTGTATAATGTTAAGACAGCAATAACTTTAATATAGCCAACGATATCAGCGACATCATACTTAAACGTGCTAATGCAGGATAACAGAGAAATGGCAGATGTTGACCTTTCATGTCAAACTTAACATCTGCGTGACGGTATATACAAGGGTCCGTAGCGGCACTGGTATTCAAAAGAATCGCACCACCTTGTCCATGCTCAAACAGATAGAAATGTAACAGAAAATGCTGTCATACACGCAAATAACCTTATTTATTTCGGTATCTTCTCCCAATAATTGTTCTAATAGAGATGCGGGAGCAATGATAACTTATGCCGTCTAATTAATAGGACTAAAAGCACGAAAATCTTATTGAAACACTAGGACAAAAATAATCATTCCTGATTTGATGTTTTGCAAATTCATGTGCTGCTAAGTTAAAGCACGCATTATTTCGTTAAGCAACAAATTCAAAGACGCTTTGTGTATAGTCTGTTGCATGCAGTAAGATTAATTTACACATTGTTTTGTTACGCGATCACAAAATGTTTATGGCACTGTTATTGCCTATTAACCATGTGTTTGAGCGCGAGCGCGTGTCCGGTCTACGACGAGCACTATGTGGTTAAACATCGTTCACGGTGTTCGTGCTTGAAACCTTTGTGCATATAGAGCTTAATACCAAAAAAGCGCTTAAACGGAATACGACGCTATAACACGACACCTAGCATGCAACTGTCACCATCAGCGGAGTATACCTGCATATATCATTATTTATTTTATTGCGTTTGACAAAGTAAGCGATCCCAACTCTTTGTGCAAGCTTTATGACATTTACGTTCACATGCAATGATATTTAACTTTAGATGCGCCTAAGTGTAGTTTATTCTTACATATATGCAGTCTCACGTATTTAATAATGTACAGATGTATTCGTACAAAGAAAGATATGCCTATGCTAATTGACGACCTGATAGCACTGAGGATATAACAGAAGCTGTATGAACGTGAATATTGATTTGGGGCTGATCCCAGTGTCATGATGATACTCTTCTCGTAAATGCATTATGTCATGAAGGTATATAATATTACAACCATGCGTTACTGATGATGGTTTGTCCAAATGCATTTTGGAGTGGCACGGTTACACCAGTGATCAGCACTCTGGTCTTAACGAATATAGACACATCGATACACTACATTCTGACGGTACCTAATACTTAGATGTGATGCCCATCTTTCCAAACAGTTCCGCTGATCCTAAAATAGCTTTTGCGCAAAAATCACGTGGGAAAAGAGCTTGGTTATTAGAGATCTCAAGAGATGGATTGGTATTTCCCTGTTCACTGGCGTATTATGTTGTACGTCTGCAATACAAGCCATAACGAATGAGTAATACTGCTCATACTGAGTATATTAGGGTTTCACAAATGGGTTACTTCGCATTGTATGGGCTCTTTTGTTGAGATGGTTTGTCACTGAATACAAACCCGATCTCGTTGTACCTGCCTTCCTAGTGTCTGTTGATAGCACTGTCTTGCATAAATGATCGACTTCATTCCATGCAAATGGATTCCCATAAGCAATAGGAATGTTGCTGGAGTAGAATTGCCCCTTCCATGGACTGTTTGCTGCGCATGAGGGCGAGCGTTCTGCTCATACAGCGATCTAAACAATTTGTACAACAGAAAGAGCATGGGTAATGATGTATTGTAAATGAAAAACGACGCTCCATTTAGCTCCTCAAATTGAGCTGCTGTGCAGTTATATTTCAGTCCCAATATCTACATGCTTTAGATGCTCTGGTACTAACATGTGGTCGCACGGAGCAACAAGAAAACACAGAAAAACAGAGCAAGAGATGGAGTATGGCATGTTTGTACAACTCATGTTCTCATTTCTGTGGTACCGAGTCTTGCTTTGATTAACGGATCGTTATAAAGCAAACAATGCATCAATTCATTATTTTTACTGCTACGACTATGGGATAACAATGGTTGCCAAAAAACAATCCCTATTTCTATTTCCTGGTGACGCACTGACATTCACAGCTGCACCAACAATATTTTATTTTAGGTGCCTAAACAAGTGCCTTGCACACATGTCCGTATGTAAATGTGAATGCGTGTGATAGGATTTTGCTTATCAGCATTGCAAAGTGTGTAGGCCTGTGTACATTAATATGCTCCAAAACATTGATGTAAATGAGCAAGCTATAGGTAGCACAACATATGCAATGATCGCTTGCTGTGTCATTTATTTCGCGTAAACAGGCGGTCGTTCATGCAATTGTGAGCTAATTAATCGCTGGTAAGCGTCTAACACGATGTTTTTACTGCATGATATAAGCCAGGTGCAACTAAAAACCGTGGTGTCTGCTCACTAGTGTGAATGAGGCAGAGATGATTCGCAAGTGATTAACACAAATGCAGCCGGAAGATGAGATAATAATGATCCCAATGGCTCGACTTTGCTAGTTAACTGTTCAGGGGATGTGGACACCAATGTTGATCGATGTGTCGCGCGAGCTTTTTTGGGCACTGAAACTCACATTTTGCTCTCAGAGTCCCTGGCGAAAAGCAGTTATTAATGTTAGTCATCCTTGCATTTACCTTTAACCATACTCACAACGTTTTAGCCTCGTCTTATGCTGGTAATTGATTGCACAAATTAAGGTTGATGAATTTAGCGACATTATTTATCAAAGTAACGGTGTTTTTCTCATTAATGGCAACAGGTCGTTGCCCATGGGCTGTCTTTCAGCAGATAATAGATTAGCCCTCAACGATTTCATAGCAACCATGATATACCGGGACGCTATTTGGATAGAGTTATAAGCAATTTAGTCTTTAGGAAATGTGACTTTCGTTCCACTGTTATACTCTTGATAAGCGTTGATATGTAATTTGGGGCCCCATTATGATTCATCGCACACACACATATGTCGTTTTGGAACAACTAGCGTCACATACATGACGATATAGAGGTAGGATATTAATCGCAGACATTAGGGAATTTCACATATAATGCATTCAAACGTTTCTTAAAATATACATGATCCAATGCGTCTTCGGTATCTCAAATTGTTTACCAACACGACAGGACGCTGCTACGTACATAAACTGTTACATAATAATAAGTTTATCTTCAGTAAGACTGAATCAGTCAAATAACTGGGTTTGGATTAATTCTTCGTCGCTGATGTTTTTTAAGGAGCACAAAGAATGTTTAGGGTACAGAAATAAGCGGAACAGTATTTCTGATTCCGAATTCAACATTTCCTAAGACAACATCAATGATTAAATGAGGCTAAGGTCCTACCAACAGTGCGCCTAAGACCCTCCCAGGAAGTTTTAGCCCACTATATCTCGGTCGAGATTGATTGGGCTTTACTCAGTGCATACCAATGATTCGTCAGCGTAAAAAAATAATTGCTCACCCAAAACAAACAATACGCCTGTTTCGTCATCTGCAGTTGTTAGTTATCGTACATAAATAACTAAAGCAAAGCCACCCCAATAGCGTTGGAATGTTGGAATGGCATTTGGCAATAATTTCACATCGGACCATCAAACAAATTCAACCTTGTCGACTCTCTGCGTACAAAGCGAGATTGATAGGCTTGGAAAAGTTAATATCAGCATGAAAGGCGTTTTATAAAAACATTATAAATAAGGTCTACGTCATCTTACTGTCTGCTGCAACCACATACCCCGATTTTGTTTCTATTGTTCCGTTAAGGAATTATGCACAATCTTTTATCTAACAGCATCTAAACATGAAACACACTAAATCAGGGTACAAAGCATTGTATGACTGCGAAGCATTAATTCTATCAACTCTCCATATCTATTGTAGCAGCTTCTTCATTGGAAAAATGGAAGTCGATCTTACGCACATATTAACCGCTATTTCCAGTATAAGGTATCCGGACTTACAGCTGGAGCCTCAAGGCAATGAAGCTGGAGATAATACACTGTTATATTACTGTTGATATGTCTGTATCAGTGACAATTTGGCGGTGTAATTTGACCTTGACGAAGTGATGCATCCATAAGCGCTCTGAACTGCCCTTTGGTTCAAGCGGCTATCAAATTTTCATCTGTCATAATCTAACAAACATGACGACATTGATGGCTGTTCACAGCTCGCTGATGAACTGATGTGATCCGGGAATGAACCGCATCAGCACTCAATATCCGAGGAACATTGGGTTGTTAATTGTGTTTGGTTAGGTTTTTTGACATAGAGCAAAAGTGAACAATCCAGGGATAACAAAAGGTATTGGTTACTGATCAATACACAAAGCAAAGAAACACTACCAAGTTACTCATTAACCATCTATAAAGTATGAAAACCAGTATCATCTCAATGCAACTTTATTTCCTGGCGTTAAATATACTATTGAAAAGACGGACATTTTATTCATCGTGTTTATTCTATGCGCTATGAAAATACAAGTATTTAATCTGATATGTGGCATTACCTGATTACAGAAAACAGAAGGAATAAATGTGATGTTTCATCAAAGCCTGTGCGGGGGTGTAAAGCAAAACAATAGAATTACCAAAACAAGAAGTTTATTGTGGGACTTATTATTGTGGAAAGTATTAAGGCCATCCACTCAGATTGACCGAGTTCTATGTTCAGATCAATTTGAGTAAGCGCAGCAGGGTAGTATTCAATGAGATATTGGCATTGCACATGGTAATATTAATTGCCTTTGCTGAGGACATTCACAAGCCGTCCCTGTCCAGAGCTGCAACCTGATCCTCTATATGTGTCGCAGATCCCCAAAGCACGCACTATGCTTGATGTAAGTAGCAATTGTGATACCATTGCAGCATGACAACTACAAGATATACTAAGTCTATTGGAAGCTACTGACGAGTACACAAGCAGTCCATAAATGAGGATTGATCTGGCTGTAGCTAACGTGAATATTACACTACTTAAGATGCCCTTCCCTGGCGACAAAAGTCGCAAACCACGTTACAATACCAAGGTTACTGCACATTAGGGCTGGTGATGCGAATGTTTTAGGGTGACATTGGAAGCAATGAATAAAGCATGACAAAAGTAACATGCGATTGCTTTGGAATATTGTTGTTGGAAGACGAATCAACTTTAAAGCAGCCATCTTGGTATATCAAGCGTGATATATGCATGAATTTCCACAGCCCGTCGACGGTTTTATGATAGCCAGTTGATGATGTGTTACTCCAAACGGTGCTTAGTCGGACTTGATTGTGGTTTACAATACAATAGCCGACCAAAACAGAGAGCCGCATGCGTCATTTAACTTGAATACGGATCAAATGCTCCATGGCAGTATGTACTCTCAACAAGTCAAAGCTCACCAGTTCTTCGGCCATAACAGGTAGTGCATATAATTCACGCTTGGAAAATATTACTTAATGCGATGGTACTGTAATACCATACGCATAGTAGCACTTAAGGATGCCTCTGTTGAGTTAGGCGGGCATTTGGACCGAGTTTCCAATCCTCCATAGAAATGGATTCCCGGAATCAATGGGAATGTCATTGCAAATTGCCCCTTTCCCGGGCTGTTTCGTGAGATAGTAGAATTAGCATTCAGCACCTCAATCGGTCTATGGAGATTGAACATAAGAACAATATATCTAATGCATGGCAAATGCGAAACGAAGCTATACATACTTTCTCGAATTGAACTGTTATACTGAAATCATGGAGTAACAAATCAAAACAGATTAACACTCTAGTACTTGACTGTTAGACTTATTGCCAAATTTCGATGAATAATACAATAGCAGAGTGTACACACAATAACAGAGTATATACACAACGACAGATAATACACACAATGCATTCACTCATTCGACGGTACACTAAAGATGTAGCTATATGTATATGGGCAACGGAATGGCCACAACTGTACGCGACAATTTCATTCATTTAGATGCAAAGAAAAAAGTACATCAAATGGTGGCACACGTATGTATATACAATAATCAATAATTATAACATCATTGTATTGATTTGTCCGACGAATCGAGTAGGTGTGTAGCTAATTGTATTTATACTTCCCACAGCATTGCTCTAATCGCGCGACCACTTAGTCGGGCAGTTTATGTATTATTTCCAATGGTGTTTCGTGATTGATATGAGTGAGTGATTTGTCTTGCAACAGTGAGCTAATGAACATGATATCCATGAATAGAATGGATTCGTGTGCACCACGAGAGATGAGGTGGCATCAATGAATACCTCCCTTGAAGTCTTAACTACATGAATAATGAAAGGGGCAAAGGTAAATCGCAACTTATGTCTTGACAATGGAGATTCCAAAAGAGTGTGATGGGGAAGTGATAAACATAGTGGCTTGGCTGTGATTGCTTACTGATCAAGTGATATCACGAACTGACGCCCATTACCTTCGTTTTTTAATCTAGGCGCATAGATTAGAGGTTTGCACTTCAGCATATTGTTCCATCATCATGAATTACCTGTGATGCGGGTGAGTTAAGATAAACTCAAACAGAGGGGAATGAGTGCTCGTTTGAATTGAGGATCGGACGTATTATATTTATGTCAGTTGTTGCACATTAACGATCTATTGCGGAATATATGAATAGCAACAGAAAACATCTTGGTGACATAAAACTGACATTGATTTCACACACCTTATTTAATCCTATAGTAGGACTTTTCTTATTATTGAGTATCCATAGCACACTTGCCTCTTTCTCACCATCACTCCCGCCCCCATCCCGTCGTCAATGTCTGACCTACAACCTTCATGTGCTGGAACTTGGCCTCATCGCTGGCCATAGCCCCTTTCTCGTTTAATTCCCAGGCCTAATCACGTAACCATTGCAGCATGAATGGGCTACTTAGCTGGCACTATAGTTCCATCAATTCTCATCAGTGGCAACTTACTTATTGAATATAGCACACTGGGCCGCATTTGGCAGTAAACTTCCATTACAACGAGCAGCAATTGTTCCGGTAAAGGTCATAATATCAGGCAGTAAACAGAGCCAACCTATATGCATATCAAACAAGAGGCTTCCCCAGGCCATGGGCTCCGTTCGAACCTTTATTTCACTTAGTTCAAGGTCGCGTTGCATTGCGCCCAATCAGCACGTGGCTTCTGTGTGATTGGTCAAATGGAAGAGAACAGTGACAAGGTCACCTTTACTCTGCTGGAAATGCAGCCAGTAATATTCGGATCACGTCGCTTAATATATTTTATGAATTCTTGTTCCAATGAATCAGGCTGATATAGACATATTGCTCTTTCCCATATGTCCGTTTGAACCCTGACCTATATTATTTGCACAAATCAAATATTTAACAGATGTTGTGTAAGGTTCTCACCATTGTCAAGCACATGCGATTGTTTAAAATAAATTGATCCCCAGAGTAATAACAGCGTGCGCATCATTTATTTGCATTCAGTGATGTATGTTTTAAGGATGATAAGTAGTGTTCTACTTGATCTATCACGTTATAACTGCCTAACAAAATTAAGCATTGTAATCAGCGACAGAAAAACAAAACTATAATCAATGCAGTATTGCATTGTTTGTCCTGCAATTGATTTATGGTTTTGTATACGCAGGATATTAACTAGGTTTATAAGCGCACCTGCGCTCCGTGAATCGGTGATTACTCCGTGGGTGTGGGCATCATTCTCAACTTATCAGCCAGCTGAGAGACATATGAGGTTTGATGAGGGAGCGGTACTTTTGCATGTTCTTGGCTCAAACCACGAGAAGCTTCTATCAAATGACTTTGCTGCTGTTGTGTGTGCAGACACATACTAAAACATCACAAACAATTGTCCAAGAAGCATACAAATGTATATGTTTTGGTAAAGTGGCCACACACATGTGTTTTCGCGCCCGGAAGTTGCTTGTTATTGTAGTGAAAATGACCAATAAGATAATAATGCCGAGTGTAGCTTATATTGGATAAAGGCATAAATGGTTTTTATGAAAGTGACGATACTGAATATGTATAATAACATATGCATTCCTTGCATATGTCAGCATAAATTGATTTATCTTATTTTTACACTCAGGTGAACCACGTTGGGAGGGGATTTACAAAAGCAATGTGATAGAAGTTAAGTCAGTGTACCCCGACTGTTCTTTGAATGAATAGACTAAAGCTTAAATATGTGTGCTCTGCTTTTACTATTTGAAGATTGATATTGAATGTGATGCTCATCTTCTTTGTCATTTGAACAACGGGTAAAGGTGAGCAGCTAGATTTTTTGGCTTGGCATGGATGATTATCCCGGCATCGTCACTAAAAGCGATGAAGAGAAGGCTAATCTAAGCTGATGGTATATTGAAATAAGATGTTAAGTGTGATTAGGTTATAACTCTATGTGGAGTTGCCCATCGATGACGCCTTTGTGGGTTCGTAATGATGCCGTGTACAGGTAATCAATCATTACAGGTAACCCGCCATAGTTATCATTCGCCATACGCGACATGTTGTGATTATCACTCATCACAAATAACCAGTTTCGATTATCCTTCACCACAAATGGCCTTAGAATCCCAGGTTGTAATGGCTATGGAGTAGGACTGTAAGAAGTAAAGATCTAATCAATGTGCCCATATCTCATATCGGAGTAAGTAAAGGCAATGGGTGATATAACTTAAGCTTCTTGTCGTTTTCCAATGAGCCCATAGTTCAAATGATCCAACTTCTGATTAATTCCTTTTCTCTGTGCGATACGAGCAATCTCGCACTTTCATTTCAATGTGTAGAATGCTTTTAAAATAAGCCGCAGACAGAAAGCACCTGGTGCGCATGTCTTGTAAGGATTGAAAATTATGAATATGAAATATCATTATGATCTCGTCTAACTCACGACTGCAATACATATTAACGACTGGTTGCGCAACATTTCATTCGCGTTCTGTGTATGTTCGTGTGAGGGTGTGTACAGATGCGAAGCTTTTCTCTCAGTGTATACATGTTTTGCTGACGATAGTATGTCACCGGATCCATCAAACTGAAACATCACAACAAAATGGTACAATGCCAACCGCGCATTGGAAAATATACATGTTATCAATATAGTGTGACTCCGGCTATTAAAACGCATTTGTCAAAGGTAAAAAGAAATATTCGGAAAATGATGATACTAAATATGCATAAATATGTTTGTCATTCCTTAAATATGGCGGCTTATTAATAAAGTAATAAACAAAAATAAAGTCTGAATATATAGTGTAAACCTATCAATAAGCATTAGGCAAAATGCTTGATTATAAGGTGGTCACTTTGGTTGGCTGTCGTGACAAAGGTTTTTGTCAATAACTCTGCTACTAAAAAACCTAGAGCTTTTAATGTGACAACTTAAGTACCATTTTCTGGGCCAATAATTGACTGAAATTTTCCGTTTCATTGAATGTTTTACAGAATACAGGTGATCAGACATGAACGTTCCATTAAGTTAATGTCCATTAAGAACCAACATGCTCCACGTGACAGATGTGTGTTTATTCTTTAAGGCAATGAATGAGTCTTTACTTATCATCACCATCATAGTCATCACCAGTTTCATATTTGTTCTGTGTGCCCTCATCCTTCTGACACGCACGGCCGCACAGGCAAAGATCGGTGCAGGATCAGTTCTTTATTCTGAAAGAACACCTGGTCTCTCTTGCATTGACAACTAACCATATCAATGATGGCTTTTGGAGCTAGAAGGTCATCTGTCACGGTTAGTTTCAGCTGGCCATCGGACTCCTAGTGGTAGCCATTCTGCAGAGGATCTATTTGACAATTCTGCAGAGCAATGATGGTCTGTCCCTATACTCTGGCTTGGATATGGACTCTCAGTACATGTTGTTTCACACCCTCCCGCGCCCATTCTTGCAGCCTATTGCATTATCATAGTGCACGTATATATTGTGGGAGGGATGGGCTTCTCAACTTACAATACAGCGTAATCGATTTGCAGGGAGGAGGGGCCTTTTTTAGCTAGTAAGAAGAACAGCAATTTTGCGTGATTTGACATGCGCTGAAAAGGTGACAATTTCACGCATCACACGGATATGGCTTCCATGTCGATGTTCAATGGAGATAGAACACCAGCGCGGCCGAGCCTGCCTCCATCACCCACATGACATTGTTAACACATCATTGAATTATTGCCTTTGATATGAATGCTAAATAATGCATATCAATTATAATCCTGTTGATTTTAAGAAGGTGATTGTGAGAGCACACACTGTTAACGTATTTCTCATAATACTGAAATTAATATTTGGCTTAATGTGTTATCATTTAGTGTTATACGCCATTAAGATGAACGGAAAAGCACTCTATAAACAGCCTTGTCATCAACATGGCTTTTGAATTGTCTCGAATGCATTAAGCATTTACGACGACTTACCAAAGAGTCCCTTAATTCGCCGTTTTAGTTCAATTGTATGGTAGAACAGATAGCTCACAGGCTTAAAGTTTCACTATGTTGTACATCTAGCTGTAATAATGGATGCTTATGGTAGAAATCGTTATTTCGACGTACAATTATGCATAGGTATGACAAAAGGGGCCAATCCTTACTACGGACGTCCGGTCATGACAGAAGGAATATCTCAATGGTTGGCCTTGCTAGTCTACTCTCTTTAGAGCTAAGAAGCCTTCACTTCTCATACTTTATAAAAGTCGCTGATTGGACTAATTGCAATGAGTCCTTGGCCTAAGAATGATTCAGGTTCAAGACACTGCTTGATGCTTGGTGCTTGGTGTAACGTTGTTTGTAGCTATATGTAGATTGAATGTCAAACATGGTAGCTGTTTGCACAACTTTTCTATTGGCGCCAACAAAAAGCTGGCTGCAAGATTGCGGTGTGTGCATATTTTGGATCACCGACGCGCAATTCATACCATGGAACACGCTAATCATTTTATTCACCATTCAAGTAATATTATTGCTGTCATCACCTTTCTTTTGCCGGTTTTCTAAGACAACCAACGGCAACGGCAAGATTGCGGTGTGTACACAAGTGATTCACCGACGCGCAATTCAAACTTTCACCACAAAGAAGACGCTGTTTCATTCTTTATCATAATGCCGATCGATGAATCCTGACGGATTTTAAGAATATGTGGTTGAAAAGCTGATGATTTTATATCGACGAGACTGCCAATCCATCAGTCTATGACGTGTATTATTGGTGTAAACGGGACCTTATGATATTTGAATCGACCTTAGACAGGTAGAAAGAGCACCCAACTATCTTATCGTGTATTGTGAAATGTATACTAATTCTCTAGATACCAATGATTAGCAAGATTTCCTTGAATGTGACATTGATTCCTTTGTTACCAATGGCAAGTACCTACAGGAGCTATATGCGACTTGGTTTAGGCAAGTACCTACAGGAGCTATATGCGACTTGGCAGAGGTATAGAAATCCCTCAAAAGGCGACATGAGAGGTCTCCAGACAATAACAATCCATCGCACAATGACCTTTTAACATTTTTTAGCGACAGTTTTGTTCATGCTGATCTTTTGATTACGCACTGCGAAACTCGATTTTGATATCTTCAAGTGAGTTCTTAGTGTTCATTCGACTGTGGCAGAGGTTTCGTCTAGGTGGCTGTACTGCGACGTCAATAAATTGGTGACTTGGCTCTGGAAGGCCATCATATACAGCAATGGAGATTCACGACGCATGTAGACTGTAACATGATGACGTGTGGCTAGGCTAGGCAGTACTACGGCGAGAGCACCGAACAGGTATGGCGATAGCATATTTAATACGAAGCAATGAAGATACTCATTCAATATGCTTGGCTTTCGAGCATTGTTGAACGTGATGATGTGGCATGCATTAATACATAATACATATATGTCTGCAGCCAGACAGTTTGTGAATAGTTACAATATAATAGATAATAGATATATATATATATATATATATATATATATATAGATTATATATATATATATATATATATATATATATATATATATATATATATATATATATATATATATATATATATATATATATCTCTATATATATATATATATATATATATATATATATATATATATATATATATTATATATATATATATATATATAGGTACCTTTATATATATATATAATATAGATGTAAATATATATATATATTTCATATATACATATAAATATACACACCCACACACATATATATATATATATATATATATATATATATATATATATATATATATATATATATATATATATATATATATATATATATATATATATATATATACACAAATATACATATATATATATATATATATATGAATGAAGCAGGTTGGGAGGGGATTTTAAGAAGCTCTGTAATACAAATTTAGCCAGCTTCAGGGCCCGAGTGTTGTTTGTTTGAATGAAACAAAGCTTCAGTTTGAGCGCTTTACCTTGCTCTTTTGCAAACTTCTCAGTTAGGGGATACATTCAAACCGTCCGTTTTAATCCCAATTGATTTGACATATGTAAGAACCACAAAAGATTGAGTGTTGCTGCATTAGTGCCCAAGGTCAACCGAAACAACACCGTTTTATCATGCTTGTTGTGTATTTGAACGTCCTACGTTCTGTGAAGCAGTTCATTAATTTGATATTTTCACTTTGTTGTACATCGTCCTAATATCGAGATATACTAATGTAATGGCAAATCCCCCCCCCCCTTCGTCACTTCCGGTCCAGAAGGAAGGAATATCTCATTGGGTTGCCTTGCTATTGTGTTCTCCAGTAGAAAGCTATCGCGTACCTGCCCTGATTTACAACTTTCACTGATTGGGTAAATTCCAATGAGACCTTTGCCTAAGTGTGATTCTAAAGCAAGGCAGACCAAGTCGTGCCTTTTGCTTGAATAGATATGAACGTTTTTTTGCTGCAGGTTTTCAAAGGCACTAACACCAAGCTGGGGATGAGGTTGTGGTGTGCGCATTTTGTGGATCTCCGACACACAGACGCCCTCATCTGAAGAACCTCGTTAATCAGCCCACCTGCTGGGGTAAAGTCGTATCATATATATATATAGTCGTATCATATATCATACAGGAAGATGGCGGCAGAACCACATCCAACGTTACAAAGCTATTGTCACCAAACCTGTTAAAACATAAACTTTATGAACATGTTTAGTTATCCTTTAACATAGTCAGTTAAACCCTGTGGTAATAAAACAACGATACAAACGGTCAGTAAGAGTATCCAGTTGGCTTGTGCTAAATGCTGAATCAAATGCAAACCTTTAGCGAATCACTCGTTTGTGTGAAACCGCTAGTAATGGCACCTTAACGGTTTGATTTTGTAAGGTAGTGCTTTTTGTTTGATAGGCGTATATATGGTAATAGCAACTCGAGCTATTAAAGATGGAGGAGTAAATAAGATTTGTTGTCATTATTCACCATAAGTCATTGTATTGAACATTTACATATTTTAACCAACCTATATTCTTTACCATTTCTCGGCGATGCACTGGTTTGATGCTTTTGAAGCGTCCATTACACAAAAAGAGAACGATTATTTGACTAATGGAAACGGCTCTAGCATTACACAAAATTATCACAATTGGAATTAACATGCCAGAGTCACAGATGTCGTCAAGTGCTGCCACAAACTGCTGCTGCAAATGCATATATCATAAATCGAAATAATCTATTCAAGCACAGCGGTGTAACAGCACAGCAAACAACTATAAAGCTATTAGTTTATCAAATTAATTATTCGTCCGTAAGAGTTGCCTCGAATGCACTGAGCAGAGGCGTGTCACAGTATTATATTGTATATCATTTGTCCATTTATAACATATTTCAATTTTCATCTAAGCCAATTATGTCAAATGACAACTGTACTGTTGATTTAATTATGCTCCGTCCTAGAATTGGAATATAATCAATGCATTACATGTCGTGACGTCGATATCTACGGTACCATATATATCAAGATATACACAATGAGTATATACTAGGAATAGAATATGCCGTAGAACGGGTGCGGAGGTCGTTGACCGCGCCTCTTATGCAGCACATTACTTCTTACTCATAATACAGCCATTCAGTTTGGCACATTGTGACGGTGTTTTTCCCCCCTATCACTGTTCAGAATTTTTACTGATCACCACAAAGATAAGATACGTTTGAAGGTCAAACTAAGTATAATCTACATAACATCGTTTTGAATACTATTTTAGCCTGAGTATTTAAGAAGTTAGCAGCTTGTTCGGCGTGAACTCCAAAGGCAATCTGCGAAGTCAACTGAGAGTATATTCATACATGTTTCACAAACATATAGTGCTCCGTTAATGTTATGCTACGTGGGTGTGGTGGTTTGATGGGGTCATAAGGTTATAGCATATAGATTGCTGTTGTTATGCAGTTAATTCTGTTAGCGAGGCGATAATGGATCATGGACTGGTAGGTACAAGAAACTTAGCATATAAATATACAATAAGGAGTACAACTGCCAAAATTATCCCAGTTCATACTAAGCACATATGCCTAGAGATCAGGAGAAAATACCTGTAGTCCACGTGATCGTAGCGTTTCTCTGGAAAGAGGCAACCTGCAATACTCAACTGAAGCTGCAATCGCTTTCAACGGATCCTTTAACGTTTTGCTCGGAATGTACCAACGCGTTAGGTATTCCAGGATGCAGATTCAATTCTGATTTTTTTATTCATCCTCATGAATTAATGGGATATGTTAGCATAAATATCACCATGTGAAGAGCTAAATTGGTTCACATACGGATAATCAATTAACTCCTGATACAAAGAACTTATTGTCTAAACCAAAAACGCTTTGACCATTAAGTTGCTCTCGATGAACAAAATAAAACGTCTTCACCAATTTCCATTTGGACTGTGATATTTTCCGTAACGCGTCGTTGAACAAATTAATGGTATATACGAGCTGCGAAGAGTTACAAGTCAACAGATTTAAAAACCGCCCCCTCCGTTGGTATGGAACTGTGCCTTACTTATTCCCAATATTGTGTAGCTGGTCACATTGGAACACATCCTGCAACTCGATATAAGATACTTGAAGAAAAATATTCCTTTATTGAAATGTATTTCATCATCCGTACTGAGAAAATTTAACAGCTCTCTGGTCATGCTTTTCATTGTGTTTCAACTGGTTCATAATGTCTTAAGGCTAGAGCATTTCAATGCGCAAATAATTCAAGGGGAATGCAAGGCACGCAATTTATAATGCTTTGCGATACTACTGTATCTTAGTTAACTGAAATAATTCCTCGGGCGTTATCTGTTCTATGCCAGACAACATCCCTCTGGAGAAGTTATGGTACTCTGTTAGAAATAATATTCAATGATGGTCATAATCAATCTTTACAAGCGTGTAGCCAGCAATAACATGTTAAGATAGCCTCGTAAAATGGTGGCGCATGCGTCTACGTCGTTTCAAGAAATTGAACATGAGATATACTCGGCGGAGGAATATTCCGCCGAAGGAACAAGGCCCGCCAGGTCAAATTGACTTGCCTTATTCACATATGAAAAGGACGATTAACACTTTAAATTTCAAACGTTCTGTCTATGTACAATCATCATTAGTGTCATGTATGTGAAACGTTACGAGACCGCAATATGAATGTAAATGTTACATCATAACGATAATTTGAACTTAAATATTTTGTTCTAAATGTATGTATGTATTAAATCCCAAGCTGTCGACGAATGAGATGTTAAGAAAGAACCATCGTCACCGTTGTCATCAACATTAAACAACTGCAATTATTAGTGTTTGACGATATTGCGTATGGTATCATGTGGAAGAGGGTTATATAACGATTGTATTCAATCGAACATTTCTATTGTTTTTACAGGATGTTAGACCAGTTTCCATTTGCTCGAAAGCTTACTGTAGTGATATATGTGTCCTTTGATACACCGCGCAGCGGTAGTCCGGCCTTTGTCCGAAAATTGCTTTTGGGGGGTACTGTTAATGTAAAGCAACTTATCAGATAAGATAAAGATATGAGACTACTGGCATAGTGGTCTCTGTCGTGCGTGTGAAATAATATTGATGCCAACTTTTCGAGGCTATATAGGGAAATATCAAACATGGACAAGACAAACTAGCTTAGTTATTGCTATGCAGATCCTAAAACACTGAGCAAGTATGTCTACATAGTAGTATTATATGTATGTTAGGTGTAATCGTAAGCATGTGTTTACCCTTTTGCAATGAACATAATGCACGGTGAATCCACAGTCTATCAAAAGTTACATATATACATATATATATTTACAAATATATATATATATGTATGTATATAAATATATATATATATATAATATATATACATATATATATACATATATATATATATTTATATATATGCATATATATATAATATATATATATATATATATATATATATATATATATATATATATATATATATATTATATGTATAAGTATGTGCATAAGCAACAGATTTTTTCCATTCCCCTATCTTGTGTTTGACCAGAACATTTGCTTTTGACGACATGTATATGGCATTCCACCTGGTGACATCTATTTCAGCCTTCGCAAGATTGCCTTAACCCAATGGCGATCAGCATGATGCATATCTACTCTTCATCTAGCTCCCTTTTAACGGCTTGTAGCATTTAGCAGATTCAAGAAGTATCTTATACACATAGGATTCGAAATAGATAGCCGTAATAATATCGCATCAATACTCTTTATGATAATTGAAACCGTACTGCAATGCTAAATAGCATTCAGTTTTCTCATTCTCACTCACCACGAGAGGTGAGCTTCCAACTAGCGGCAGGTGATCAAAGGGACGTCAAGCCATGTTATATATCTTGCTAATAAAATGCAGCAACCAGCAAGTATGAGGTGAAGTAAACCGGCTTATGTTTTCATGGTTTGGACTTTTATTGCCATCAAGTAAAAGGTGGATCCCGTAAAAATCATTTGTGTTCATCTAATTTGGATTCCGTTGAGAATGGCAATGAATATCGGTGAACGGTTGCGATACACTAATGCAACAGGGCTATGATATATACTCCTATTACACTCTAATCGTTGTGTATCCTATATTGCTTCCTTTCTATGGCCGTCATAAATCATTGTCCGTAGGAGATGGCTGCTACTTGATTGCCCAAAAGGGCGGCAGCAAGGCCACCTGCTGGGCTAATCTTCACGCACAATGATGAGAAGACGGGACACACAAAACTAGGCGCACAGCAAATATGATTGAGATATTGGCTTTAGCCTTTCCATAATATCATTACAGATCACCATGTTAGTTAAGTACAGCATCATTAAAGCAATTCTAGATCTATCATAACAAAAAAACATCATCATGTTTGACTATAAGTGCACTTCTATTCTAATTTTGCATCTGTAGTGCAGTCACGGCATGGTGTCTCTATTTAATCTAACGACTTGGTTCCCTCATTCAGTAAAGTCTATTAACCTTTTGCCGATGCAGCCATTATGTTGATAGGGCATATATCCAGTTTATCCGTCCGATTCATAGTGTTCATTTGCTGTAGAGACAATCAACAAACAAAGAACACGACGGTTCTAGGTATCATTTATATTCAAATGCTTTCCTATATTACAGCCGAGACAACAGTAGCTTGACGGACACCAATCAAAATAGCGTGATTATCCGCATATTAAGTGAAGCTCTATCAGGTTATTATGATTGAGGTTATACTGGATAATGTGCTAACAACAATTATGCAACAATGCCTATACTTCAATTTATCGATAACTGGTTTCATATTATTCGCCGCATATCATATGGTATATTGTCCTAAGACATCTGTCTCCAGCAAGGAAATGATTTGTTTTTGTTCATTGAAGATGTATCAGAATCTCAGATACGCATTTTTTTGTAGAATATAGAATGGACAATATTATGAGGTAAGGGTAGAAAGCGATTATATGCGACACGTTGATGTATAAATAAAAATCAGTGAACTGTGAACTACTTTACTGTTGAACAGTTGAAAGCGTCAATCTCCTTGAACACAATATATCATCCATATCCTCATAAGTTTACAGTATTTTACATACAAATATCAGGCAAATAGCTACACTTAATTGTTTCAGTTGACGAATATACAAATGCAAATACTAATATTCACGTAAAATACAACTTGGTTATGATTGCATTTCTTTTCAATCGGGAGACAGCGAGGCAACGGGTAATTGTTGACAATATGAGAAAAGGGCCTACTGCAAGGCCTAACCACCTTCGCGACGTAGATGTCTGGGCAGACTGTGTCACCAAATGTAATAACAGATCCCATTGGCCTTTGAATGTAACCGTCCATTCTCAGACCAATAGATTTGCCAGCCATGGTACCTCTGCTCACATACTCATAACAATTTATATCATTTATACAAATTATCCAGTTATGCTCTGATGAGCACAAGTGAGACAAATCTTTCTGGTCATCGCGTACTAGATAATGCATGAGATAAACATCTCTGTCTTCAAATGTATCAAGACACTTGCGTTGTCTCTGTAAACATTACTAAACAATGATGTAGGTTCCAAGTCCTCATAAAGCCATGGGAACACTTGCAAAATGAACTAGCCTCAGCTCGATCTTAGCTTTTGATCTGTCTAACATCATTAATCAGGGACAGTTTTATTCTGCAACAAGATGACGAACATTGTCGACTAATAAAGCAGTACACGATTGGAAACTACTACGATTATGATTACATGACTGCGATTGGAAACTACTACGATTATGATTACATGACTGCGATTGGAAACTACTACGATTATGATTACATGACTGCGATTGGAAACTACTAGGATTATGATTACATGACTGCGATTGGAAACTACTACGATTATGATTACATGACAGCGATTGGAATGTTGATACCACATTTGATAGCTTCAATATCAAATGAGACAACTTTCTTCTGCTTAATGCAAATTAAACCCTGCTTCATTGATTACATGCAGCTTATTGATACGAGACTAGCTAAGCATTTGCACAGCGATATTTCTATATATTGACAACGACTTATCGTTAAAAAATAAATTAGCATGCTTATTAGATAAATCATTGCGCAGTGTAAGTAAGATGGGGAAAAAACCCATCGGGAAACATTGTTTCACGTGAAGGAGGATGTCAACGAACTTAAATTATTTTGCCGTCTCAGGATGTTCTGATATTGCCTTATTTCAGATTATCACCCACGCGTAGGCCATTGAGATTCACATGATTGGATGCGGCCGGATATCCAATTTGAAATTATTACAAAATCCAATCAGCAATAATTTTCACTCTGCATGACACAAAGGAACCTCATCTTTGTTCTATTGGTTCCAATAGATTACAATGATTGTTCAGAGACCTGGATATCAACAGGATAGATCGGCTCGAAGGTTCATAATATTCTTTGAACACTAGAACAAAAAACCAAATAAACGGGTCATCAAATCATGCTGGCTTGTTAAATGCACATTGTATATGCTGCATTTCGCCACATGGCAAGGAATGATGCTGTGTACTTATACTCTCTTGTCACAGGATGTACGAATATTTTGATGCCTTGAGTAATGATTTGCTCCCATGTATGCTACTGTTGTTTCGTTCTGCTCAACATACATAGCGATTGAACTGTCTGACAAAACGTCTAATTCGCATCTTTTTAGTCTAACGTGTTTACGCTTTGCTGCTTTCTGTCCATTGATACGAAAGTGTGGCATGCAATAACAATTTAAATTCAGGCTGCTGCTATCCAACTACTAAGAACCGATAGAATATAACAAATCAAAAGTCTGCTGACAAAACGTATGAATTAATCGATGAACACTTATGCCAAACTTATGGTGAGGCCAATTAAATATTGTGAAATTAATTAAATAGTATTCCAGGCTAATTATGGTGCGTTGCTAGTTTGGTGATAATGGATATATCAACAATACACTTTCGGAGACGAGTTTTACGTTTAAATGGTGCATTGGTGTTAACATTAGCCAACAAAGCCAATCATTTGGGTATTATCGATTAAAGATAAAGGACGTCTATTTGCCACTCAATGATAGCAGAATATCTCAGTATGTGTGCCGGCCATATCATATGATATTATATTAACACCTTATTAATATCACTTCACTGAAAGATAGATTATGTACATCATATATGAGCTTGCTTATCATTAGCCATTAAAGCAAATAATTTAAGTGATGGTGAATATAGATGAAGGACACAACAAAACGTCTATTTGCCACGCAAAGACGGCAGAATATCTCAGTATGCGTGCTGGCAAACTCATATGATACGATAAGTACACCGTATTAGCATCACGTCTGAAAGATAAATTGTGTACATCATATATGAGCTTGCTCTTAGAATTGTATGTAATTTTACTTTGAGCGACAGCTGCATGGCTAGCACATCTGTCTTTGACATTTTGGCCTGCCCTGGCCTCTTTTTTCATGTAGGAGGTGTAATGCGTGTCACAGACCTCTCTGTCATGCAGGCGGTCAGGTTTTACATTAATTGGCTAATATTTCATTCTGTCCATCAACAACTGTTCGTAGCCTCGCTGTCTTTCATTCGAAAGGAATGGAATAATTATCCAATCACATTGGAAATGAATATTTGATGGTAACTTCATTGCATATTAGCCCCTGCCCCTACCACCTGTTCCTTCCATTGTTATGCAGACCTTTGCCAAGGTGCGATTTGGCTTCATAGCAAAACCCAATATCTCATGCTTGCTGTACACGAATTTAGCTATCTTTTGCTAGGTCGTAAGGGACGGGACACTATAAATGAAGTGCTTTTGAAACACACCCGCTTCTCACTTGTATTAATTGACAATATCGTAGACTTCGATGTAGGCACGGATGCATTTGTTTGTTATTAAATGGTTAATATCATTCCCCATTGTATTGTTCTGGACGAACGCAAACTCACAAAACATTTGCTGATATCATTATGATGCCTAGCGACTAGCGTTATGCATTCTCAATATAATACGTATGATCGAGGCCAAATAGATATTAATAGCACTGAATACTTTAATCGGAGGTTCAATCTATTTGCCTTAACACATGAAATATCTCTCTTGATATATTTTCCAAGTTCATATGTCAAAACATGCTTAATTAAACCTAAAAAGTGGATGGTGTGGTCAGGCGGCCAATATGTAAAGTAATCTTTCTCGAATTTTCACTTACAAAGTAACTTAATAATAGGTCCATCTTTTGGTATTGTTTAGACATACTTAAATGAGCTTATGCATTGTATCAGATAAATTGTAGACGTCAACGTTAAGCATCTGTGTGACGGTGTATAGAAGTGTTCGTGCCGGCTCTGGTGTTCAATCGAATCGTACCACCTTGCCCACACTTGCACAGACAGATATGTAACATCTAGTGTATATATCATACACATAAATAACCTAATTAATTTCGGCACCTACCCCAAATAGTGAGATCTATCATCTAGGTGATGGTGATTTAACGTGTACGAAATGTATTTTCTCTTTTTCCTATGAAACTTGCACTAGAAAAATAACGTCTAGCTGATAGGACTAAAAGCACGGCAATGTCATTGCAATAATCGATGTCTTAGACAAAAACTCAAGACTCATGATTATTTGCTTCGCAAATTCAGTTGCTGCACGCATTATTTCGTTAAGCAACAAATACAAAAAAGGCTATTGTCTGTTGCATGTAGTGAAATGAGCGCATGCCTTGTTATTGTATTATTCCAGCATTTCATCATTTTCGTCTATTGAGATTAGTCAATGCCAATCCCAATTAGTTCTCAGTCTCTGTTAAAAACACATCAGTTTCATTTTAGTCACATCTGCTCAAAAACGTGTAAGTGCGAATAAAAAGGAGAGCACGTTTGAGTCCATGCAGAAATTAATAGATCCCGACAAATTTCTACCGAGTTTATGCTCTAACTGCTACGGTCTGTTGGCTCGTGAAATGACACCAGAAAATACCCTATCTAAACGGGCAGTAATCATGTTTTGTGGAGCGTGAGCTCATGAACGGTTAACGACGAGCCTTTTTAGGAAGATTTTCGTGTACGAATATAAAGCTTAATATCAGAATAAGCGGAATACAGAGCAATAACACGACACCTAGCATGCAATTGGCAAGAGATTACCTGCGTATGTCCTTATTTATGTTATTGCGTTCGATTAAGTAAGCGATCCTAACTATTTATTCGCGCGTGATGACTTTTATATTAACATGCAATGATATTTAACTTTAGTCGCATGTAAGTGTAATACATTCTAACATATATGTAGTCTTCCGTACTTTGAAAAGGTACAGAGGCATTCGTACAAAGATAGATATACCTATGATAATTGTCGACCTGATAACACTGAGGCTGTAGTAGAAGCTGCACATAAGGGGATACTGCTTATAGGCTCATCCCAGTGCCATGATGGCACTCTTCTCGGAAATGTATTATGTCATGAGGGCATTTAATGTTAAACACATTTGTTACTAACGATGGTTTGTCCAAATGCGTGAGACATGATTATTTCATGCGTTGTTTGAGTGGCACGGTTACACCAGTGACCAGCACTCTAGACTCAACGAATATAGACACATTGATCCTTTGATGTAACTTTATCTCAGCACAACTTTTATACACTACATTCTGATGGTACCACAAATACTTAGATGTGCTGCCCATCTTCTCACACAATTTCGCTGATCCTAAAACATACCTAAGCAAACATTCTCAGCAAAGGGATTGGTCTTACACTGCTTCCTGGCGTGGTGAGTATAATGTTGTAAGTCTGCTATGCATGCCATAAAGAATAAGTAATACTGCTTATACTGAGAATATTAGTATTCTTGTTTAGAGTTTCACAAATGGCTTAATGGGTTGCATCACATGAGTATTGTATGGGTATTTTGGTGTGATGGTTAGTCACTGAATTCAAAAACGATATCACCTTCCTAGTGTCTGTTGATAGTGCTGCCTTGCATAAGCGATAGACTTTTCTGTCCTCAATGCAGATGGTTTCCACGGTGTGCGCCTATGAAGCGATCTAAACAGATTGGACTACAGAAAGAGCATGGGTAATGATGCATTGTAAATGAAACACGAAGCTCCACCTTCCTCCTCGAATTGTGCTGCTGCGCTTAATGTAGTTATATTTCAGTCCCAATATCTACAATCGTTAGATTCTCTCGTATTAATCTATGGTTGCATGGAGTAACACAAAAACAATATGAGAGCGAACGTGGCATCTAAGCGTCTACATGATGAACGCAAAATTACGGAAAACCGTGGTGTGTTTTGACTAGTGTGAATGAGGCAGAGTTCACAAAGTTAGCATTCACAACGAGATAGCAGGAAGATGGGAAGATAATTATCAAAATGGCTCGATGTAGGTACAATGTTGAATGATATCTTGCTCAAGCTTTTCTTGTGTCAGTTGTGTTACAGCTTATATGATGCTCTCGGAGGAGTTCAACAGGCGAACAGCAGATATTAATATAAGTCATCTTTGCATTAACCTTAGCCATACGTAAAACACCTACAATAGGTGCGCTGAACTTTTAGCCACGTCTTATTTTAGCCTTTAGAAAAGATGTACTTTTGCGCTCCTTATGACTCATCGTACAAACATATTTCGGTTGATAATGTTTGGTGGCACATACATGACGATGTAGAGGCAAGTTATTAATCGCATGCAGTAAATCTAAACGCATTTTCGCGCTTCTCTCAATTGTGCAAAAATAAGACATAATCGAATGCGTCTTTGCATAGGTATCACCTGTTATTTAGCAACAGGAAAGAAATATGTTATGTACGTGCTACTTTATAATTAGGTAGCTTTTCAAGCAAGACTGGAGCTGTCAAGTAATTGGCTTGGGAATAATTCTTCTTTGCGGATGCTTTTCAAGCAGCTGAAAGTATATTAATTATACAACTATAATCTGAACGGATCAGTACTTGAAATTCTAAATACTACCCAGTAATACTAAGCATTGGCATTACAATAGTGCCCTTCCGTAGACAAGGCTAAACACAATGGCATCGCCTTAGAATTAATGGTTGAATGAGCCTAACGTGTTGAGCCTTGGGCCGACAATGGCAATTTTAGCCTACAATAACTCAGTTGCGATTGATTGGGCTTAACTCAGTGCATACCATTGATTCGTCAGCATGAAATAATGGCGCACCCAAAACAAACTATATTTGCCTGTTTGGTCGTTTTGCAGTTGTTAGTTACCGTACAGAAATAACTCAGGTAAAGCCACCCTGATAGCGCACAGAAATCGAAACATGTTGGGATGGCATTTGGTAATAATTTCACCTCGTCAAACCAATTCGACTCTCTGCTGAGAAGGCGAGAATGATAGACTTGCAGCAGGCAAAATCAGTATGAAAGGCATTTCACAACAACGTTATAAATAAGGTCTGCGTCATCTAACTGCCTGCTGCAAACAAATACCCCCAGCATCTTCCTATTCGTTCCGTTAAGGAATCAAGCACAATCTTTAATTTAACAGCATCTAATTTTGAAACACACTAAATCAGGGCGCAATGCATTGTGATGACTAGGGAGCTTAAAATTTAATTTGAACAACGGCTTACACACATACTAATCGCTATTACCAGTATATGGTATCCCCATTGTTACAGTTGGTGCCCAAGCAATGAAGAATAACAAAACTCAATTATATTTATTACATCTTAATCGAGCAAAAAAAGGTATGCAGGCTTGGTAGCTGTTGTTGTGCGTCTTGTTGTGCATATCATGGTTTTCCGAATGTGTGCGATGGACGGAAGATAAGCTATATAGGCAGTTTAGCCTCTCTGCTAGACCTGGCTGTGCGCCCACTCAACTCCGAGCAATCAAAGACTCACTGGTTCAATGGATGACAGAGAGCGTATTAAACGCTTGCAGCTTTACAATAGCATTTGTTAGGGTAGGGTGCAGGGTTGGAAACTTTGCACTATAAAATTAAACAGGCAACTTATTGTTCCATTATAGGGACATAGTTACTATACAGTGACCGGTCACTCTTGCCAATACATGAAGTCACCAAACATGTATTTGTTCAGAGGTTAATGGATGCCTAATTATTATTCAGAGCAGCATAGATATTAGACAAATCCAACGTATACAATGATTACGGTTACGAGATTTCTGCAGTTCCTTATTGCAATACAAATACAAGCTATAAAAACATAAACGGACATGCATCTAAGCCCGTTAACCTGATACATCGAAGTATAGCATCGGTTGTATCTATCCTGAATATGTCATGCACATGAGATCTGGTGATCAGGTTGTATATCCTTTGTTTCCAATACTTAACGTCAACATTTAGATCTGCTCATGTCTATTCTCTATGTGGTTGTACTCAAAGTACAAATAGTCATACGTAAACACTTTTGCCGTTTGTATATCATTGCCTCATTTTGTATATTGTCAAAGAAATAGGGATATATGCTCATAATGTTCATTCGTTGTTAATTTTGTTTACTTGTACGACATTGCTTGTGCATGTACTGCCATCATATTGTCACTTCTAAAGCTAGAGTTTTTTGGTGTGTTGATATACAATTGCATATCCCAAATAGGCCTTATCCATAACTCAATGATAGTACAAAAGGCTTGTATTACGGCAATGCTAGCTCGCTATGGTATAGTAAAATATTTATTACGTTTGACAGTTACTCTTATGGTTATGGATACGATACGGACGAACCGCCTCAATTTTCCTTGTTTTTAACACTTGACGTCAAATGGAACAGCAGAATTAGGGGTCCTTCAATTTGTGGAGATTGGGTCCCAGACCATTCTGATTGAAACAGATCAAAAGACCTGGTTTTATGTGTTTCATTTGATAAGTTAAATAGGGCTAGATAATAATTACCAGGCGCACTCAAAATAAAACTTCTGTGCGGCAAACACCTGAATCTAAATATAAGAAACTTGCATCCGGAATTGAGTTTGTGTGATGTTTTCTCACCATAATTAAGTGACTGACGTCTTAATTACACAGGGTGTTAAACTTTTTAGAAGTACAAAAAGCGCCGACATAAGCTTTTAGTTCTCTTAACGATAAAAGAAGGTCTGGCTGACGCGCATCAATAAAATTACAAAAGTCAAGGAACACATGTCATCCTTAAGAAACGCACGTAACATATGGGTTATTATCACTTCCCGTGACAGGAGCTTATGTTGTTATTCAATTGTTTATGTTCTACGATGTTTATGTGTTTTATATGTTAAGTCCACGGATGCATTTGGCTGATGTGCCGTAGGTTGACGAATAATTCTGCATACACGGTTGAGAAGCTCATCACAAACAGCCACCGAAAGACATCCCGGTTCAAGGCCCTGAACATAACAGCTCCCTGCAATCTTTTTTGGCGTAGAAGCAACAGAGAGCCATACCTTGGTTTCAATGAAATGTAGCATATCTGCTTATCTGTCATGCGTGTCCTCTAAACAAACGTCAGAAATGGTATTTTTTCGCATGTGCCGTCGTAAGTATAATCCACATGCTTGATATCGTGCTGGAGGTTCAAGAACAATGTTGCACGCATTTCAAGATTGATTAATACCCAGTCTCTTCCCGCACTTTCTTCGTGATAAGCAGAATCTAAGTGAACAATATAATACTCTTTTACAGTGCGGGTGAACGCCGTAGCCCTTAATAATATGCAATAGCCATAAATATATTTGGGAACCTAAGCATTTGTTGCACCTTCTATCGTGAACCACGTGAGATATGATGCATCACAGCGTGTGAGTGAACTTTCAAATGCCGAGATTGATCTGCAGTGTTTCCGCTGTAATGGTGGACGCTTCATTAGGACATTTTCTTGTTTATGATTACGAGACTTTTTAAATATCATAAAAGAGATATGACCCATGTTGTATATTTCAAACGAATATGTGGCTTAACTTTATTGAGGCACATCAAACCTACGGCATTCTAGTGGTTGTAATCTGATAGACCGATTCAAATTTCGACACGTTGAAGAAGGTTGGTTAAATATACGACACAACCATACAAAATTGACAAACATCCTGCCTGGATCGACTGGTACAAGTTCGGAATAGGTCAGAAGGTTCATTATGCAAATCGCAAAGGTTAACCTTAAGAATCGAGATCACTCCGGGAATCTTAATTTGTACATTAAGGTGCCAATTAACCCAGAACAAGCTCATATCTAATGCAAGTGTCAAAATTCGATATATTTTATTTGTATGCTGTATTTAATCCAATTGACATAGGGGCTTACAAATGGATTATGACTTAAGTTGGGCCAACATTCCAGTTGTTGATATGTAACACCTTAGTGCCTGACAAGATCTCTGTATCCACTGTCACCCAGGAGGTTAGGTTTCTACAACGATTCATAAGTTAGCCACCCAAAACCCTATGGTGTTGAAGGGTTAGGAAAATAAGCCTATTTGACCCATAGGTGTCCTGTCAATAGTCAACAACGATAGACTACAATATGTACATGGTATTACATTGCAGTCGGGTTCACATTGGCCTTGTCGTAATCTCGGACCTGATCAAAAAGTCGTCTTAGGATTGCTTTCGATATAGTTTCAAATTATAAACTGATGTGGTCACTTGTCCCTAGCCTTTTTGCCGCCATACAAAATCACACCCAACACGTAGTTCCTGGACCAAACATGACTGGTCCGGAATTTATCGCATACTTAATTAACGAATACAATTTTCCTATGAATCATTGATGTAATTCTATGATGTTAGATATCCAGGACTGTGAATATACTGAGCACAAGTAACCTCAATACACCATATATGAAAATCGCTGTTAAAAGATTTAATTGGGTTATTTGAGATTAAGCAAAAGAGAACAATCCCGGAATATCCAAAAATGTAATGGTTACACTCGTACTAATCAAAATCCGGGAGAATACACAAAGCGAAGAAGCAATACCAAGTTATTCATTAACCATCTTTAAAGTATGAAAATAAATGTCATCTCAATACAGCTTTATTTCATGGCGTGCAATATAATATTGAAAAGACTCACATAATATACATACATGAAGTGTTATTCCATGCGCTATGGAAATACCAATATATAACCTAATGGGGCCCCGTTTGATCAACCGAACGATTGACAATGTGCATTAGCTGATTACAGAAGACAGGTGTAATTAATGGGATGTCTCTTCAAAGTCGTTTTATTGGGTGACATCATTTAATGTTTTTTTGCTGAGCCTAACGGCTTTTTGTATGCATAAAGAGTTTTAGGATGTCAACCTCTATTTGCTTGAATGGTGGAAACACACTGTGCGGTAGAGTAACGCAAAACAATATAATTATCAAAGGAGGAAGTTGATTGATTGACCTACAATTGTGGAAAGTATAAATGCCATCGACTCACATTGAACAAGTTCTGTCTTCAGTGCAATTAGTTTAAGCGCAGCAGTGTAGTATTTAATGAGATTTTGGCATTGCACATGATAATATTAATTACCTTTGCTAAGGACACAGTCAAACAAGATCGACTACACTCACGGCTCGTCCCTCTCCAAAGCTGCATCCTTATCCTTTTAATGGGCCGCAGCTCGACAGAGCAAGCACCATGCTTGTAAGCAGCAACTGTGCTATTATAGCACCATGACATCTACAACATATAGGTTGTATGTTGGAAGCTACTGACGTATAAGCACGCTGTCTGGCTAACGTGAATATTATACTACTTTTGGTCCCTTCCCTGGCGACACACCTCAAAAACGTGATAATATCAAGGCTACTACTCATCAACAATGGGAGTGTATTGGAGTAATGTGGAAGCAATGACTAAAGCATGGCAAAGGTAACATGCGATTGCTTTGGAATATAGTTGCTTGAGAGAGAATCAAATGTAAAGCAACCATCTTGGTATATTAAGCGAGATATATGCATGGATTGCCACATCCCGTCGCTTTGTATTCAAACACTATGTTTGGGTTAATGCTTTATGATATCCAGTTGGTAATGTGTTTTTCCTCTCCGGGCTAAGTGAGACCATTATTATGGTTAATATCATAAAAAGTCACCTACAGAGAAAGCCACTTAACTTGCTGATAAATACGGATCAATCGTTGACAATAAAAGCTTACGGATCCGCGGCAGTAGGTACTCTCAACAAATCAAATCCCACACGTGATTTCGAAAATAGCATGTAATGCATATAATTCTTATGTACATGTGACATGCATTCAGCTCCTAATGTTGCGCTGCTCTTTCGTCAACGTCCAACTTGCTGTATCAGAATAATCAATGGGGATCAGATATGTGATTAATGATAAATTTCTCTCTTCTACTGTCAGAGCTTTCATGTATATACACCGAATGAATATTCTGAGTGAAAATGTAGTATTTTATCTATGATATGCTAACCTTTGCAGAACTATCATATTCAATACTTCAGTACTCTAAAGTGAACGATGCATATATAAACCTAGTTCAATTTTGCTGTCAACAATGCAATACTGGTACCATCATTTTACATACCTGTGAGTACATCAGACATTAGTACCATACGCCCTCTCTTTCACAGCAGCAGACCGACAGCTCATGGCCAGCATGCAGTGATCGCCTACTAGACTGTTGAAGTGATTCATACAGGCCTTTAAATACAGCTAGTAAATGAGGCGCAAACCATGTAATAAATTTGCAGGATGTATTTTCCCACCATAAACCCGTCAGCTTACTAATGCATATAAACTTTTGCAATAATTGACTTTATATGTTATATACGCAGCGAACGTTGGTCTTCTATGACTACCCTATACTCATCACGTTGCCACCAAAGTGTTGTTATACTGATACCTTGGGCTATATTATCGTCTTGTAATTTATATGAATGAACTCATAACCCAGTTTCTTTGCGAGATGAATATTTAATAGCAATGATATAAGTTGATTAGAAACTAATATTAATTTACAGTATAAACGTTTCACAATTTATCCCACACCGAAGAGGTACATCAAGACTATCCCCGCAAATCCCATTCTGATGTGGTTTGTTTCGCTAGATACTCTGTTTCAGTGTGCATGTCTGCCATCCTCATACTGCGTTAAGACAAACGATTAACATTTTCGCAGCCGACAAAATGTCTACAGACGGGCAAGTGATATGATTTGTGGCTACCACAATTGTCAAACAGTGGCATTAACGTATGCAGAACAATTGTTGACCGACGTAGATATATAAATCATCCCTGATTAAACGCTATACAACTAGCCACCTATCTGATGCATAGGGATTTGCTGTGACTTTATAATTTGCGTGGTCTGACATTTAACACAATCAAATCATTTTTTTTAAATTCTGCTTTTGAAACAACCCCGGTAATAAAAAATTCCTGCCAGAATATGATCGACACTCGCTACGAGGGAACATACAGTTGCTTAGGTAGGCGTCTGGAGGAATGCCTCAGTGCCACCCAGGACAGCATAGGAATAAGGCAATGGACCATGTTCTTCTATCGCGTGTGTGGGATCTCTCCATTCCTTTCTGGCAATAACAGCACAAGCAATGAAAACAGAAGTGGACATTCATTATAATAAAGTCGCATTTATCATTAAATTGCTGCATGCTATAACCATAATGCATGATTGAGTGTGAATTCTGGTAAATTCACTGCCCCGAGGTGAACCAGATTTGGTAAACTGAGATATGTGTATTGTTTTTGTTTTTGTAGCGCTGCAATTTAACCTGTTAATCACTAGAGGGTGTAAATAATTTGACGAAACATATATGAGATATCATAATATTGCGTTTTGTTTATGAATTATTAATCTTGCATACTTTGCAGGTATGTAACTATGTACGTTGAATCACGCGTGAGTATGAGCGTGCGTATGTATTAAGATCAGCATTATGGTGGCAATACTGCAAGGTGGCAGAAGTAGACTGCGCATGGTGAAGATGCCATGGACTGATTTGATTCTTATTGTGTTATATCGAGTTATTGTTCATATATATTATCGTTCGTTTCCCATGCAATAACACATCAAAAGAAGGGAGACATGAGAATACATGCTTGATTATGTGTTTTGTATAGTCAGGTACATAAACGCTGAAAGTGCTTAGTAAGTGCATGGAATTGCACATATAAGCGTATGACTTATGTAGGCCACATCGTCAGGCTGCTTACATGTATGTACAAGAACAAAGAGTCATCCATGACTATTTAACCAATTCATTCGCGTACTTGTATCTTGGTTCTATTTGTTCATGTTTCAAACCTAAACATGTCCACGCTATACACTTATGTGTACATTGCTATTGCTTGGGGTTAGATGCAGTTTTTCATGTTTTTATTCTTATCGTTCCGTCTTCGTGGGTTTGTTATGACGCCGTGTAGAGGTCAGAATCAATCATTACAGGTAATCAGCCATAGTTATCATTCACCACATGCTACATTATCACTCTTCACTAGTAACCCGTTTCGATTATCCTTCACTACTTATGACCTTACAGTCCATCACAGGTTGTCATGACTAGTGAGTAGGACAGTAAGAAGTAAATATCTAATCAATGTGTCCATATCCGAGCTAGTTAAGGCTATGGGTGACATAACTTAAGCATCTTGTCGTTTTCCAGTCAGCCCATAGTTCAAATGATCCAACTTCTGATTAATTCTTTTCCATGCGCAATACGAGCAATCTCGTAAATGTCTTGCAAAGATTCTACTTGAAATTCAGTGTTGGAGATGTAACAGATCTACACCTGATTATATAAATGACCACAGAACGCTTGGCGATATCCGAACACTATGAATATGAAATATATTTATTATTTCGCTCAACTCACGGTTGCTGTCCGACTCACAACTGGTTGCTCAATATTGTTGCTCGTGTAAAGATGTGTACGGGTACGAAATTATTCTCTCAATTTCTCCGTTTTTTTAGATAGTTGCAAGTCACTGGATCCATTAAGCTGAAATAACACATTATAATGGTGCAAAGCAAACTGCGCATTGGAAAATGCAAATGTGATCAATACAGTAACGCGTCGTTTGCCATGATATACACGTTCGCTTCTTTATCCACAAGGATACCAATAACTAGTTTTATGAGCGCAACGAAACGTGAATCTGTGACTTATCCAAGGGCGATGGTTTCATTACCTGCAAATAGCCTGGTTAATGTGCGAGTAAGGGCTGGTTGAAGTGATATACTTTTGTATAATGTTTGCATGAAACCATAGATTCGTTCATTAAAGATTGTGGGGGGTATAAACTTTAATCCACTGTTATCGGTGTTTTGAATAGTAAACGGCACAACTCGGGCTGATTTTCTTGTTAAGCCTCTCGCATGAGAGATTGAGCGCGATATCACCTGACAAACAGTGCAAAGCCCCATAAGGCTACTGCTGGGAAAGATAGTGAACATGACGAATGTTATGATAATGTATATGTCGTCTCAAGCAGCATATTTGGAAACGGCAATTAGGAATATTCGGAACATGATGATGCTAAATAAGCATAATTATGTGTGTCATCCTTCAATATGGCGGCACAGTGCTATAAATATGCATTCATTTAGCAAGCCAGGTTTGGTGAAACATTGATGAAGTAATGCAACAACAAATAAATATGAATATATCGTCTAAACGTATGAAGAATGAATAAACAAAGAGGGTGATTATCAGGGGTTCACTTTGCTTTTTGGACAAGGGCTTGCTTCATTTTGGCTTCGGACTCCAACCCCTTTGCATGTGTCAGAACCAATGATAGAATTAGTGAGAATGCATCCGAACGCAACCCAAACAACACAGTGTCAGCTTTTGTGCAGTGTGACACTTTCCAAAATAAGTTTCATGTTATGGTTATATAGAGGCCGCACCACACGCAATGCAGACCATCCACGGGACGTAGTTAATATATCTAACAACGGTTTGGTTTATCTCCTGGAATTATAAGGAGAGTCCTGAGGCATAGTTATTGCGGTACAGCTGCACGGTTTGCTTTCTACGATATTGATCGTGCTTATGAAACTTTTCCAGTGTGGTTTTAATAGCGTTATAAGCAACTAAAACACCCGCATCGATATATCATCTTTTGCGCCTTATGACGATGTGTTTAATGTTAGGTGGTCAAACCACCTAACATTAAACAAAAATTGTTTGATAAGCGTTTATAGGGTAATAGCAACTCGAACTATTCAGGATTAAGGAGTGAATACGATTTGCTGTCACTATTCACCATTTCTAAGGACACCTATCTCTATCTGCTCATCATGCTGTCCTTGTATTGATAATTTTTAAGCAGTGTCTCAGCCTTACTAAGTCTACGGGCATAATACGTCCACACATCATCATGTCTTAGTAATGCCAATGTGCAATCCTGGTGATTTCTACATTAAGAAGACACGTATCTTAAATTACACTTCCAAAGAAACGAAGAACGTACGCAAACCTGACGGCATTTACCGAGCTTCCTGTTTTACACACTCCAGCTGCTCGAATGGGTGTGATGGACGGAGGATTAGCTTTGCCAGGTGGCCGTATTGCTGCACTGGTCCTTTCCTCAATCACCTTTAAGCCAGCAGTTCCTGTCCAAGCTTTATAAAGATCCCGGATCGGGCATAGTGTAACGTAGACTGTGGCCACGATGCGACTTGGGTTCAAAACAAGAGCGTATGCGCAAAGCTTGTTGCACTACCGCAACACTAACTTTTGCTGTCCTGTTAGAGGCGACGAACTAACCATGAATTCACCATTGAATAGATAGAAGCACAAATGGCTAATACAGACAATAATGATACAAGCAATGAATACAACAGCGGACATTCATCTTATTCTTGAACTCCTTACGAATTACCGGCATGTGGTATGGTTACCCCTAATACACTTGGTGATTTTCTAGTAGTTAAAATTGGTTGCATTGCACTTCCTTGTGCGCATACAGCTATTCCATCACACACATTCAATGCTGTACTCGTTAGAATTATGCAGATTCAACTTGGCCAGAATAATTGAACAGAAGTCCTTAAATGGAAGGATATACAGACGTACAAGAATATAGGCTTAATAATACATATTTATGTGAAGCATGGATATACTGCCCGCTCGTATGAATGGCAATGCGGTTACTTCCTGGCGTTCTTTTATGTTAATTAGTTCTGCACGTGCGCAAGTATCCAGGCAGCGGCCGATTTGTGCGTATACGTATCCCATAGAGACCGTCACATTAATATCAACATCATACTTTCAGCTATATATATTGAGGTACAATTTAAGCTCGCTACGGTTGTTATCATTGATGTGCTCATGTTATTCCTCCATTGGCATGAGCAGCGATAGCCCTGAATCCTCATTTATATATCAGCATATATTACACATGCGCACATTGAAACATAACGCCTCATATCGCAATGCCAATCTGATCACAATACTCATAAAATCAAGTTCATCAAACAATCCTCTACGAGATACTTGTATCACCAGAATGCGGACGTATATTTTCTGATCCCTGCTATGAACAATCATCGAATGTGCTTGTGTCCACGAATGTGCTTGTAAGCACAACAAAAGTCGCGAGCATGTAAAACTAGGTAGCGGTTTTTGTCAACGGATGCTAATTGCTAGAAGAGTAAATATCACGCTTTTGAGAACATCAGATTACCAAGCATACAATCAAACAAGTATTAAGTGTGGCATAGGCCTAGCTTTATTACACATAAATGCTGCAGCACATGGCATGCTACAGAGATAGAAGTACACAAAGATCGGTTGGACCAACATACAAGTGTCCAATGCGAATAGATTGCCGCTGGCTTCATTTGGCTCATAACATTATGCAGCTTTGAAAAAGCTATTAGGTTATTCAAGCCGGCCTCATAACCCTGAACTAGGGTTATGTGCATCAATTACTCCAATTTATAGTGTGTCTCCAAACTACCCACAAGGTAGTAATAAAAGCGTGTTTGCGGGGAATAAAAGTAAGGTTGGTTTGATTTTTCCGACAGCCCTTGGAAATATATACAATGTCTATACTCTATTCTACCATGAGAGCATTACTGTAAGACATTAATACGAAATAAGAAATATATCGTAATTTTATCGCGGCCGACGGAGCTCCTATATGTTGCAGTGGTCCTGACAGTAATCAATATCTAGGAAATAACAGCAGCGCAACATTGCTGATGATTCCATTGGCATTTGCATGACGATAACATTTGTTTCTAGTAAACAGTGGTTTAAGAAGTAATACATGCCTTTGGGTAATTTGAGGAATCGGATGTGTTACTATGATGTTTTCATAAGATGAGAGCATATGCATGTAATCTCACAGTTACAAAAACAAACCATTTGGTCATTTGCTCAAGAGATTTTGGTGACTGCACGTTGTAAACCGATTTGAGTGACTTGTTAAGCGAATTATGAGGGTTAGGGATCCAATTTGACTGACGACATTTACTCTTTCTACTGGGAGGTTCTATTGTTCTGTATTTCTTGAGATATCAGGAGGCGATTCTGGCCTCAGAAAACGTTACTATTAGCAACTGCTCCGGTTCTCGGCTACCCGCTGGTGTGATGCTATACAAGCATATATTACACAAAAAGCGAACGGAACGGAACAGAAACTGATCTAGCATCACGCAAAAGTATCACAGTTGAAAATAACTTGCCGACTACACAGATTTCTAATAGACCATATGCGGTGATGATCGGCGCGTATACATAAGACATAAGATGCATGGGTTGTTTTTGTTTTAGAAACGCCAGTCAGTCAAAAGGTTGTTGTATTTACAATCAGCCTCGAAATAGAGTTAAGAGCTGTAATCGATTATTTTTCTCGCCCTACTTCTATAATGCATTAGGGTTGTAAAAAGTTTAGGCAGCTACCATTATTGATATCATACGTCACTGTTAATGCTCGATGAAAACAAAATCTGATAATAACCCGCGGGAACATCATCCGAAAATAAATTGTTTAATTGTCATGTATTGACAGATGGCTTTTAATGATCAATTCTTTGCGAGCCTTACTACTAATTTATTTGCAGATCTTATGTAACTGAAAACCAAGAAAGTTGAATAAATTCACAAGTTTGTTAATTGTCAATTACATGCATCAAATACGCGACATTAAAGAGGCTGTTCAGCCACATATCGGGCACTCAGGACCAGTTTTGTTAATACATTACTACATTTAACGCAGATATGAATAATGCCATCTTTTAATTTTTGCCGCAAATGTTTCTTGATCGGAAAGCATGCTGATATATTTTCAACATTATTATTTGACTGGAAATATTCATGATGTACTGTGCAAATTTGTTTTATTTTTACCTCCCTAAAACGATGAACCACACGATTGTTAGCTATAAATCATTACGCGCTCTACAACTACCCCCCTATCGATGTGTATATTACCGCTTAGGTTACAATATATAGATTTCATCAAATCTTCACTTATTCAAGTTGTGGTCTTCATTGCGCGGAAATAAGACCCACAAGCCTGAATTCAGCCATCAGCTTTGCTAATACAGACTGCTCAGTGGCTAATATAATGAGTTTCAGGACGTCAAACGAGTGCATGAATTTATTCTAGTCCTATGCCGTAGACTTTCGCAATATACAAGAAATCTCTATCAACACATGAAGTACCTTTGGGCCTGATAGCAGCCAATTTTCAGTGGCCTATAAATACATGTCAGCCAGTTGGTTTGGTATGTGAACACTGGCAAATTATGTTTGTCTGGCGTACGGCTCGGATGTAGCTTTTGCAAGGTATTGTTAATGATAAGCAAATCATCAGATTAGTTTAAGATAAGATGAAGATATGAAACTACTGACATAGTGGTTTCGTCGTGTGTGTGTGAAATAATATTTGTGCCAACTTGCCAAGGCGATAAAAGGTAATATCGTGGCGTTACCAAGTGTGGGGGAACCAATATGTTCACCTATTCGCGCTTAACATAATACACGGTGATTTAACAATCTATCAGAAGTTACCTAGTCAGCTACTGACAAGCACGGTGCCACTTAATGCCCCATGACACGCAATGCCAAGTATCATCAATCTTTAGCAAAATATGCTGCGCAATATGATTAGAGATTGTCATCCATTAGCTTGGAAGAGGGTGGCACATAAAAGGGCGTGGCATCTTTGGTCGGTTTGATATATGTATATGAATGGAGCTTTAAAGGACAGCGCTATATTTACTGTATACTCAAACGCGCTTTGAATCACAAAGGGCTGTAAATATCAAGGTGCAATCTTTATAGACAACAGCTTTTAATGCAAACATTCTATAGCATTAGATTTATTATACTCTGGTGGTAATAAAATGTAACTTTCTTATCCTTGCTATGAAAGTGTGTTATAAGCATATACATAGTTGTAAAAGCTAGGTAAAGACATCCCTACATTGTCTATGTAAATATTCTCTAGAAGCATACGGAAGAAGACACAAAAGCCCAATAAAACATCATTAAGTGGTGTGGTGCTCTTAAGAGTTCAGTGTTAGACGACTGGGTGCTATTGACATATGTCAACAGTGTGGTGCTCCAAACAACCGGTACACTTCTTATCCTCCTATCCTTAAACGCGATATGACATATTTGCCGTCAGCCATACTACAAAGAAACATGTTCGTTCTCATGGATACAACATTATTTCAAGCAATAGCGTTTTTGTGGTCTCAAATTTTGTTTTTGACACGGAAATTGGCTGTGTTCACTTTTGGTCCTGATTAACAGAGAGTCGGTTCGCCTAACTACTAAATGCATGGTTCAAAGGGCTTGCCAACGTAATTCTTCAAGGCGTCGCCATGAAGAAGTATCAGCTCAAATATATAGGATACATAAAATTACTGCATTTAGGTAGAGGATACACGCATAGACCGATATCATTGATCACATGGAGATAGGGACAAGGACACCTAATGGGTCAGAAACGAAATTTCCGCTCTCTTGGTATTTTGCATGCGTATCCTCCAAGACCGTGCAATTTCAACCACACTGCAAAACGTATTAGCGAGGCGATAATTGGTGGCATTTTCACTTTGACATGAACACACCTACATATATATGTATGTATATATATATATATATATATATATATATATATATATATATATATATATATATATATATATATATATATATATATATATATATATATATAACACACATATATATATATAATATATATATATATATATATATATATATATATATATATATATATATATATATGTGTGTGTGTGTGTGTGTGTGTGTGTGTGTGTGTGTGTATTGGAGGATATACCCAATTAAATGTCACTACCACAATCCTGTTCATATACCGCGCCAACGCTCATACGCATGATGATGCCTTAATGGGTTGTTTTCGAAGACGTGAGTTACATTGTCACGAGTTGATCTAAATCTTGATGTATACCATTCGGGGCCAAAATAAACACTACCACATCAGCACGACCCTTATACACAGAGGATTCGAAATAGATAAACGGAATATCATCGCACCATATGACAATATTCATTGTGAGAATTGACACCGTACTGCAACGCTGCAAAATATGCAAACTTCCCATCCTAACTCACCATGAGAGGTATGCTTCAAACCAGTGCCAGCTTATTGATTTGAGGCCACGCTATGGCATATATCATGCTAACGAAATGCAACAGCCAGCAATAATTTGTTGGGTAAAGCATACGTTAAATGGCAGCTGACGTTGAATGCAACAACCTGCAATAATTTACTGGATAAAGCAAATGTTGAATGCCTGCTGATGTTTGCATGGTTTGGACCGTTATTGCAATCAGTGAAAAGATAGAGACCACACAAATCATTTACGTTCACCCTTCAATGTCTAGTATTGATTACGTTGTGAATGTCGATGAATATAGCTATTCTCCTGGCTAACGGTTACAATACACTAATGCAACAATGATATATCATCTGATATATGCTCCTGATTTGAACTCACGTTCTAGCAAAGGTCTACCCTATATTGCCTCCATGCTAGGACCGTTATTAATCAATGTCCGTAGAAGATGGCTCCAACTTGATTAGAAAAAATAGACAGCAACAAGGCCAACTACTGGGCTAATCATCCGTTATTCATACACAATTTTGTGGAGTTGTGAAACACAAAACTAGGCGCACAGCAAATATCATTGAGATAGTGGCTTTTGCCTTGCCATAATATCCTCGCAGATCACCAGGTTAGTTAAGCACAACATGATAAAAGCAATTCTAGCTTTGTCGTAACACAAACATCATCATATATAGGTATAAGTGCACTTCTATTCAGCCCTTTGTAAATTATGCATCTGGATTGCGGTCACAGATTACGTTTAACGGCTTCGTTCCAATAAAGCCTATAAAATTGCTGAGGCAGCCATTAGGATGAAAGGGCATCTATCTCTGTTATCCGGTCTCCCAGGTTATTGAATGCATACATTTTATCAATACGAGACTAGATACGCCTTTGCATCGCGATATTCATAAATATTGATAACGACTTACCGGACAAATATCATTTACCACTTCGCACTATATGCAAGTAAGATGCCCCCCCCCCCCCCCAACAGGAGTCATTGTTACACATAAAAGAGTATGTCCACGAACTTCTTTCATTTTGCCCTTTCATAATGTCATTCAAGCTTATATTGCCTAATTGCAGCTTATAACCGTCGCGATGTGCATTTGGACTCGACATGATTGGATGCGGCTGGATGTCTAATTTGAAGTGATTAAAAAATGCAAACAGCAATATTGTTCAATCTGCAAGACATAGAGGAACCTCATCTTTGTTCTATTGGATTTCAATAGCTTACAATAATTGTTCAGCGACCTGGATATCAACAGGATGGCTCAGCTTTCAGGTACCTAATATTCCTAAAACTAACCTAATGGTAAAAACTTCACATACACTGCAATCATGCACATTTTATTTCGATACCGAGTTTATAGAAGCCAATATCCTATTTCTAAACCATGCATTTTGTTGGCACCTTAGTCAGAACATCGCCAATGTCGCATGGTTATCATAGGAGGAAAATGTCAAGAAAGGTGTGGGTGGCTTTGCTACTTAATGCTTGATTTGTCAAGTTTTGGCAAGGGAGACACAATTCACACACACACACGACGCAACATATCTATTGGTAACAGTCAATGTGGTTAGAACCGAGCTATGCCCATGATATATACATCATAACTTCATAGCGCAGTCCTGGGCTGTAAAATCCATTGCCATGCAGAGCAACTACAACAGCTAGCCACCAAGCTTAGGAAAATCATGCCGCATATTAAATGCATATTATATATGCTGCATTTGAATTTCACTCTCTTGTCACAGGATGGACGTATGTTTTGGTGACCTAAGTAATGCTTTTCTCGCATGTTAGTTACTATTCTGTTTCGTTCTGCCCCACATAAGACAAACAACAGGAGAGTGTCGTACACTTTCGGAACAAAGTATCGTCAGACATACGCAGCTGAGAGCCTGTCGTTCTGATTATCTACACCAGAGGTGAGTTGAGACTGCTTTGAATTAACAATTTAAATGCTCAAATTTAGGCTGCTGCTATGCAGCTACTAACAACCAACAGCGGATAACAAGAGGCAGCCGTCGAAGCGGACAAATCAATCGATGAACAGTTGAGGTGAAGCCAATTTAAAATAGCAAAATTAATTGAATAATGTTCCAGGTAAATTCTGTTCCATTGCTAGTTCGGTTCTAGTGGATATTTCACAAATACACTATCCGATGAGGATGTATTTACGTTTAAATGGTGCATTGGTGTTATCATTAGCCAACATAGCAAATCATTTGAGTCATAGTGGATTTTGCCACGCAATGACAGCAGCATATCTCAGTATGCGAGCTGGCGAGTGCAGGTCATTAGTATCACTTCTCTGTTGAAAGATAAATAGTGTACATCATATATGAGCTTGCTCTAAGAATTGTATGAAATTTTACTTTGAGCGAGAACTGCGTGGCTAGCACATCTGTCTGTGACATTTGGTTTTGCTAAGTAATATGTCTTGCCCTGGCCTCTGTTCTTCATGTAGGCTGTGTCATGCGTGTCACGTACATCTCTGTCATGCAGGCGGTTAGGTTTTACATTAATAGGCTAATATATCATTCGGTTTGTCAACAATTGCTCGTAGCCTCGCCGTCTCCCATTAGAGAGGAATGGAATTATTATCCAGTCACATTGGAAATTAATATTCGATGGTTCCTTCATTACATATTTGCCACCTGCCCACAAAACCTGTTTATTCCCTTGTTATGTAGACCTTGGCCAAGGTGCGATTTGGCTTCACGGCATAACCAAATGTATCATGCTTGTTGCCCAAGTATATCGCTACCTTTTACGTTAGTCGTTAGGGACGGGGCACTTTTAAGTCACATGCTGATGTGCCGTTCAAGCATAGGCATCCAGTGACAGTATCGGAAACATTCGATGTGGGCATAGATGCATTTGTTCGTTATTTGATGGTAAATATGTAATTGTAATGTTGTGGACAATTGCAAAATCACTAAATATTTGCTGAAATTTATTTTGGTGCCAAGCGAATAGCGTTACACACTGTCAACATAATACTTGTGATCGAAGGCAAACAGATACTACTGAGTACTTTAAGCTGAGGTTCGATTTATTTACCTTAATGTATGAAATGTCTCCTTAATATATTTGTCAAGTCCATATATTAAAAAACGACTGTGTCATCTTACTATCTGCTGCAAACAAATACTACCAGCATCTTTTTTATTCGTTCCGTTAAGGGATTATGCACCATCTTTACCTTAATATCATCTAAATATGAAACACAATAAATCATGGCTCAAGGCATTGTGATGACTGGAGAACATATCATTCTATCAACTCAAATTATTTATTGTTGCAGCGTCGTCGTTGGAACAACACTAGTCAATCTTACGGACATTTTAATCACTATAACCAGGTAACCCAGCTTTAACAGTTGATGCCTCAAAACAATAAAGCCTTGGGTTTGGAGGGAAAAAAAATTTGTGTTCATGATACATGAATTTGCTGTTACACATCATTACATGGTATATCGAGATCTGACCAGACATTGTAAGCAAATAGAATAACAAAACACAAACAACAACCAAATTAAGTATGCTGGCTTGATGAACCAGTTGCTTTATGGCGATTTCTGATATTGCTGCACCGGAAGAACATAATGTACAACACAGCGTGTAGTGCTGTACATTTTCTGCCGCAATGCAAACCTGAATCAGCGTTCTATGAAGTGAATGTTGAAGTGTAGGCAAGTCTTTAAAGCTAAGGTAGTTATCAGTATGGTGGAATGAAAAGTATATGAGGCTTATTATAAGGAGAAAGCCGCTTAACAGTGTTGACAGCCATACTGTAATACAACGTACCCAACCTGCGAATGACAATGATCTGCGCCCGTACTACCTGCATGATTCTTTCTTCTTATTTCGTTCTATTGAGCAAAACCGCATAATCTTCCAACGTACAAGAACAAATAGTCATACGTTAACACTTCTCCATTCGTATATCATAGCGTCTTTCTGTATATTGTCAAAGAAATAGGGATATATGCTCATAATGTTCATTCGTTGTTAATTTTGTTTACTTGTACGACATTGCGTGTGCCTGTACTGACATCATATTGTCACTTCTAAAGCTAGACTTTTATGGTGTGTCGATATGCAATTGAATAACACAAATAGGCCTTATCCTGAACCCAAATAAAAGCTTGCATTACCGTAATGCGAGTTCGCTATGATACAGTAAAATATTCATTTCGGGTGGAGGTCTAGAATAATTGATACGTTGTTCGTATGGTAATAGATACATTCCGGATGAGCAGCTTCAATTTCCTTCGTTGTTTCCCTTTGACGTCAAATGTAAGAGCACAATAAAGGGTCCCTGACCATGGGGAGTACCAGCTGATATTAAGTAAATTGCTTCAGATATTGCTGTGCCGGTGGAATATATAGCAACGTAAACGATTTGCACCTGATCATATTTCGATTCGCCACAAACATGCATCAATAATAACTGGCAATTCTGTCAATCTTCGACGTAGATAACTGATATAGGACTCACAGATTGACCGGCTTCCGTACTTTATCAAATATAGTCTAGCTCAAATGCTTTACTGTTTAATACACAAACACATCGTTTGTGCCAACTAACAAATGAAGCGCTTAATTTTTCTCCGTGCAATAATTGATTCAGAAAGATCTAGTTGGCAGTAAATACAATGACAATCCAAAGACCGGGGTATCAAGAGATATCATTGCGTATGAGTTCCTCAGCATAAAGACTGTAGTACTCTGCATCTTATTGAAGCTAAAATTCTAATGATGTGGTTTATCTTGACATGGGGAGAGAATCACAGAGAGCATATGCAGTATCTCACGGACAACTACTGACGTTACAAAGGAGACGCTATGAACAGTAAATATGTACCATGTTGGTAACCCTTGTATTTATGATATCGTGCCGGAGGTCCAGTATCGCACGCACATCTCATTTGTTTAATACCCATCTCTTCCTACACTTTCTATGTGATTATCGAAATCCCAAAGAGCAATATATACCCTCTTTTGCAGTGCGTGCGGACCCCATGGCTTTTAATAATTTAATTATATTTTAAACTATAGCTTTAAATATATTTTGGAATCTAAGCATTTGTTGCATAGAGTAGTACCTCCAATGGTGAACCACGCGAGATAGGATGTCTCACAGTGTTTGAGTGAACATTCAGAAGCCGAGATTTATCTGCTGTGTTTCCCTTGTAACGGTAGTCACTTCATTAATACATCACATGTTGGAGGCATTAACATGTACAGACCCAAAGCCTAATATTAGACCGATTCCGATTTTGACACGCTGGAGGAGGTTGGTTAATTATACAACACAACCATACAAAATTGACAAACAGAGTAAGAAATATCCTGCCTGGTTTGTCAGGTCGAAATAGGTCAGAAGGTTCATTATGCGAATCGCAATAGGTTACCCTTACGACTGGAGATCACATGGGGGCTTACAAATGTTAGTCAAACATTCAAGTGGTTGATATGACATACCTAAGTCAAAGATAGCCGGTTTCGCCCATGAACTGCTGGAAGTCTACAATGAGTGCCCAGCTATTACAGGTTTAGTCTGTTTCTGATAGGGAATATGAAACTGAGACAACTACGGGGATTATGATGTTTATTCATAGAAATGTACGGAAAGCTTAATGATGAAGTCAGATCACACCCGTAATCGAACAGCTTGTGATCTGCATAATTATTTCAGCATTATTATTAGACTAACACAAGGGTCTGATTAAAATAACAACAAACAAGTAAATTTGTGCGATTGTTAGTATGCGTTTGCCATGAATTAATGCGTCTTTTACGATGACAGATTAAGTTTTATAGTGAAATACAAAATTGATATTACATTTGTTTGTAAAAAGTAAGTGGAAATAGGTCACGTTGCGAGCACATCAGTCTGTGGCAATGGACGCGGAGCCACATTTATAGGGTATGTGCTGTGATTCTATTAAGTACCAGTGCCTGCCAAGATCTCTTTTTCCACTATCACTCAGGTGGCTAGGTTTCTACAAAGATTAACAAGTTAGCTACCCAAAACCCTATGGTGATAGAAGTTTAGAAAGATAAGCCTATTTGACCCATAGGTGCCTTACCAATAGTCAACTACGATAGACGACAATGTCTACATGGTATTACATTGCAGTCGAGTTACAATTGGGCCTATGATTATATTGGATCTACTTGATAAGCGGGTTTAGAGTTGCTTTCGAAATAGCTTCAAATTATAAAATTATAATTTCATCTGGTCCCTAACCTACTTGCCGCCATACCAAGTCACAACCAGCACGTAGTTCCTGGACCAAACATGACTGGTCCGGAATTTATCTCCTATTTAATTAGCGAACCACATTATTATTTAAACTATTGATGTAATTTTATGATATCCAATGTCCAGGACTGTGAATATACTGAACGCAAATTACCTAAATAAAAGCAGTTTAAAGGTGTTCCGTGTGTGAGGAACACGGTTCGTTAGAAGTATACACCATTTATAACAAAACTCAGTCCTATATATGCATATATATATATATATATGCATATATATGCATATATATATATATGCATATATATGCATATATATGCATATATATATGCATATATATGCATATATATGCATATATGCATATATATATGCATATATATATGTGCATATATATGCATATATATGCATATATATGCATATATATATGCATATATATATGCATGTGCATATATATATGCATATCGGAAGAATTCCTAAAAACAGGTGCGTAGGATTCCATTGGTTCATACATTGCAGTGCATGGGCCTGTTACACTGTGTATCTTAACTAACGCCTCTTACGAGTAGGCTGCAACATTAATGATCGGACTGTTGTATATGCTAATGCCGTCCTGAACTGATGTGATCCGGGACTGAACAACATCAGCGCTCAATATCCGAAGAACATTGGGTTGTTAATCGCGTTTAATTGGGTTATTTGAAATGGAAGTACATAGAACAAACCAGGGATATCTAAAATACAATGGTCATACTCGTACTGATCAAAATCCGGTAAGAATACACGAAGCGAAGAAACAATACCAAGTTACCCATTAACCACTTATAAAGTGTGTAAACAAGTTTCATCTCAAAACAGCTTTATTTCCTTGCGTGTTTACCCCATGCGCTATGGAATTACACATGTACGATATAATGGGGGTCCGTTTGTTAAGATGAACGATATATATGGCATTACATGATCATAGAATAGAGGTGCAATTAGTGTCTTTTCAAAACCGTTTTATCGGGTGATATTATTCAATTTTGTTTGCTGAGGCTGATGGCCTTCTACATTAAAATAGCTTTAGGGTGTTAACCTCTATCTGCTTAAATGGCGGAGAACACACTGTGCGGTAGAGTAACGCAAAACAATAGAACTACCAAAGAACGAAGTTGATTGCGGGACCTATAATTGTGGAACGTATACATGCCATCGCTACCATTGACGTATTTCTGTCTTCGGTTCAATTAGACAAATCAGTATATGCAATAAAAACGTAACCTTGGTCGAAACCTAATTATTGCCGCTTTATGTTTGGTTATATAATCCCTTTTAAGGACCGACTATGCTTTGAATGTCAATTATGCGGTTTATAAACTCACTATGTATATCATTGACAAACTAACTGCGCAGTGAAAAGAGGTTCTAATATCATATTTCATATTTCAGCATTCTGAGACAATCACAAGCATTATCCCTAGTACACCGCTGTTCACACGTTGATGCAGCCGTTATTGGTTGTGTATGTATATCTGCGATAGGACGCAATGTTTCATATTACGTGCAAAATATATTTTGGTAAGCTATAGACATAATTGTAATGACTAATACATATCAGAGCGTTGGAATGTTAAGCTTGTGTAAAGTATTATATCCGACTATCTTTCTATAACCTTGTACAGTAAAATAAGACATTGCTCGTTAAACCTTTCAGTGGTGAACAGGTTCAATTGCAACGCTACCAAAATATTCAATATGCAGATCCCAGTTAACGCAGTCTGGTTCACTTCGTGGCAGTAAATCGACCAGAATTCACACTGATCATGCATTACGGTTATAGCCATATCAATGATAAATGCGACTATTTTATGATGAATGTCCACTTCTGCTTTCATTGCTTGTGCTGTTATAGTCAGAAGGAAATGGAGAGATCCCACACACGCGATAGAGGAACATGGTTTATTGCCTGATTCCTTTGCTGTCTTGGGTAGCACTAGCATTATACTAGACGCCTATCCATTGCAACTGTTTGTTAACTCGGTGCGAGTGTCGACCAAAATCTGGCAGGAATTTGAGAATAACCGGGTTTGTTTCCAAAGAACGACCATTGAATAATAATTTGACACAAGTTAAGTGTCGGACCACACAAATTAGCACAGCAATGTGGCTACTTTTATTGTTTAATCAGGGATTATTATATATCTACGTCGGTCACTGATGCTCAATGTGAAGGGGAAAATGGTCAAACGCAGCAGTAACTTACACACGAAGCCTGCATACTTTGGTGGCACCGTGTGACTTGATATATAAGGATCAAACAATGATACCATATCACTTGCTAGTCTGTAGACATTTATCGGCTGAGAAGTGTGTTATTCGCTTGTTGTAATGCAGCATGAGAATCATAGACACGCATACGGCTACAGCGTATCAGGCGATAAAATCATCAGAATGGGAGTCGCGTGGATAGACTTTATAAGCCGCTTCAGTGTGGGAGGATTTGTGAAACGTTTATACTATGATGAATATTTATTTCTTGTCAACTTACATTATTGCTATTAAACATTCATCTAGCAACGAAACTGGGCTCTGAGTTCATTCACATAAATTACAGGACGATAATAACATTAATATTGTCCTACCATCTGCGTCATAGTGTATAAAGAGGTCTAGACCGTTGCTGGTAGAAAGACGAATATCAGAACACAGTATTCAAATGTCACCACCATGCGAACCTCGTCAATGCCTACACAGATGGACTTCCTAGTAAAACAAACATTTGCAAACTTGGTAACTGCAAACATATCATTCATACGGTATATATTGTTTTGAGAAATACACTGACCTCCTGTAAATGAGGCACTAATTCTTCCCAGTAATGGCAACTTGACAAGTACGACCGACTTATTTGTGTATTTTCATTATGGCTATGGCGTTTCATAATAAGGAAAGCAAAACCCAATCACGTTCGAACGAGTAAAGAAACGCTACAGCAGCCATTGTCTGTTTTTAAAAGCTCCAGGTGGACTGATAATAACATCATTGCCTGATTTAACTCTGAATGATGACTGAGAAAGAGCCTTATTGTATTGCCGGTCAATTGTTCTGGGTGAAATTGGAATATCAAATGCTGTTTTCGTAAGCTTATTGCAGTGTCATAAACCTTTTTCCCGCTGCTCCCAAAGCATCAGCAACAACGAATTGATGCAAAGCAATTGTCTTAATAACTGCAGCCAACGTTGTTGAAGGTAAGCTACATTATAATGATACACCAATTGCTGCATCCAGCAGCTTGCAGTCGTGTTTGAAGCAACATGACGCACCTCTACCCACGCTACATTTGAACTATTCATTTTAGACCAGTGAGTGAAGCAGAAGGTTAGGAGCAGTAATATGCATTGGGGGCGTCACATACATCTAAAACCCAGATAACGTTAATGAATGTACACATTCGGTAACGATGCATAACAATAACAAATAGGTCCTGCAGCGCAATGCATACAACACATCAGCATTTTTTCAAAGCAAATAGCCTTTAATACATTAACCTAAACTACGCAATGTGAAGAAGACAGTAGGGCGGAGTCAACCTTCCAACTGTTTTGCCAGCCCATCAGTGTAATCAAGCCAAGTTACACATTCCCTCAGTAATGTCTTGTCCTTGCGAATTGCACGACGGAGCAAAATGTTACTACACGTAATGTTGGGATGACACTTATTTACACTTAAGAACCCACATCGTATGACATTGTTCGATCAGTAGGCAATCAAATCCCAGCCACTATCTTTATCCCTTCCCCATCTCCCAGATTACCCTTTGTGAATCTCTCTTTTTACTTTGCCTCATTCATCAGTCAGCACGCACTACGCTTTTGTTACTTTTCTTTCATCATGTAGTAAATACTTCCACGTAGGTGTTCATTGATGCACACGAATCTATTCTATTCCTGGATATCATGTTCATTGGCTCACTGCTGAAAGAAGATAAAATCATATAAACACATGACCAAGCGGTTACGCAAGTAGACCAATGTTGTGAGATATATATACATAGTAAGCTACAAGCCCACTTTTGCAGGGAAAATTTTAAAAAAAGATGTTACACTTCGATTACTGTATCCACGTAAGTGTGCTGTATGTACATTTGTCTTTGCATCTAAATGAATAAAACTGTCGCGTATAGTGGTGGCCAATACTTTGTCCATATAATTATAGTTATATGGATAGTGGTACGTCGAATGAGTGAATGCATTGTGTGTATACTCTGTCATTGTGTGTATATTGTGGCATTGTGTGCATGCTCTTTCATTGTGTGCATACTCTGTTATTGCGTGTATTCTCTGTCATTGTGCACATACTCTATCATTGTGTGTATGCTCTGTCATTCTGTGTATACTCTGTCAGTCGCGGTATTGACGCGCATTCATCAGAGCAAAAGTCGTCGACATTAGGCAACAAGTCGAGATGTCGATGTACTTCAGTTCTTATACTGTTAATCTTTGTTTTGTTTTGGTACTCCTTAAGGGTTTAAGCATCGTAGAAGGCCTGTAGGCAGTGGTGCAGGGCCCTTGCATGGCCCGCACGGTTTTCGCACAGGTTCTCTACGGGTCCGTATAGTACACATATTGGTAATTCTGACCCCTTGGTCAATTCCCCGTAAAGAACCCGTAGAACGCACACAGACCACCCCTAAAGCATGGGATAACAACTTAGTGTGGGGGGTGATTTTTTTTACGGGCTTCCTACAGGCAACAGCCCCGTACGGTCCCTGAGTCCAATAGACATGATATATGTTGCAGTTGTTAGTACAATTCCTGCTTACTTCAGGCATGTTTCTTGCTTTGGGGCTCTGCGTCACATATCGAGGATAATGTTGCCGCTCTGAGTGTAGTCGACTTTGTTTGACTCTTCAGTCCATTACAAAGGTAATTAATGTTGCCATGTGTAATGCCAAGATCACGTTGGGTATGATTCTGCATGGCGGGAAGGAGGTTAATGGCGGCAGTTGATTGCTTCATGCTCACGCGAAGTAGGACCGGATAGCTTTTTCCTTTTACTGAAACAATTTTCGCTCTAACAACAATATATTTGTTGGAAGTTGGATTGGATGCTAAATAGTCCGGATTCTTTTGACTTTTCGCATATTACGTTAAATACGAAAAAGGAGCGCGACTGGCGCGACAGCTTCCAAGTGAGCTGAGCCAAGACATACAATATGTCAACCAATGACAATGTCTATCAATGTGAAGAGGGGGAAGCGCACAGGGATAATAGCCTTAGTTGTGTATAACATGGCATCCCGTTCCATCGCGTATTAAGAGGGAGGACCACATGTATCCCAGCTAACTAGTGGCAGGAATATTCTTGGCCTAATTATTTCAACTAAGGATGGAATTGTTTGTTATATCAATCATAGAGCACCATTAGGGACCAGTGACCACGTGAGTTAAGAATGAGAAACTACTTCAAAACAACCCTAAACCCGCTAAGATAACAGACCTGAGAATTTCATTGGGCAAATTTTAACCTGACTGTTATGAAATACTATGTTGATATTGTAGTCTATTGTTGTTAACCATTGGCAGGGCACATATGGGTCAAATAGACTTATTGACCATGACTTCCATCACCAAAATAGCTGTGTGGCGATCTTGCTAAGCTTTGTAGAAACCTAAACACCTGGGTGACAATGTATATAGCGATCTAGGCAAACACTGGTTCTTTTTCACAGACTGATGTGCTCGTAACGTGGCCTATTTTCACAAACAAATGTACTAGCTATTTTGCTTTTCACATAGGCAATTGATCTGTCCTCGGGTAAGATGCATAGATTCATGGCAGTTGTCACATTGTCTCTCAGGGCCTGAACATTATTGTAAGATCTGGGCACACATTGTAGACATCCAGCAGTTCATGAGCGAAAATGACTACTTTTGTGACAATAGTGTTGCATATCAACAACTGGATTTTGGTCCGAGTTAGGTTATAGTTTATTTGTAATGCTCTATGTTTATTTGATTAAATACAGTATGTACATGAATGCGTGTCGAATTTTGACACTGCATGAGATATGAGGTCAGAATCGGCAGGTGCCTTGGGGTAGTTTGCCCCCAAAAGGTACTGAGTTAGATGCCCATAGCGACTTCCGTTGTTAACGGTAACCTATTGCAATTTGCATAATGCATAATTCTGATCTATCCCGACCTTGTAGGCAGGTTATACGATACTCATTTTGCGTCTCCTTGGTAATGTCAGTAGTCATCAGGTAAGTGGAATATTGTATAGGCTTACGGTGAATCTCTCCCTATGTCCAGTTAAAACCGCATCAAGAATGCTATCCACGATAGATGAGATACATGGTACAACGGGCTTTATACTGAGGAGTCAATACGCAAGGATATTTCTCGCTAAGTTAGAGGATAAAACCCAGTCATATGATCTTCATGTTATTTACTGCCAGCTAGTTCTTTCCGAATCAATTATTGAATGGAGAGAAAGTAAATATGTTTTTGTATTTTACTTTCATTCAACAACAAAGCATTTGATCCAAGCTATACTTGATAAAATACGGAAGCCAGTCAATCTGTAGATATCAGTTAACAAGCCATTTCAGAAACGTCAGCATATCCACTTCTGCCTCGAGTATTGACAGCATTGACAGTCATTGTTGGCGTATGTTTGGTAGTGTTTCGAAATATGATCAGGTGCAAATCGTTTATGTAGCTATATATTCCGCAGGCACAGCAATATCTGAATGAATTATCTTGATATAAGCTGTTGCACTCATTTGTTGTTCGTCACGAAGCAGGCTGTCGACAGACGCGATGCAAATTACGTTAAAAGCAACACATCAATCTTAAGACTTTTAAAGAAAGCGCATGTGGATTTTACTTACGAGGGCAAATGCAAAGAATACCATTGCCGACGTTTGCTTGGAAGATAAGCATGATTGCTAAGCAGATATACTTAATTTCTTTGAGAACAGGGTATGGTACACCGTCCCTTCTACACTGAAAAATTGCAGGGACCCGTTATGTTCAGGGCCTTGAACCGGAACATGTTTTGCTAACTGTTTTTTATGAGCTTCTCAAAAAATTCATGCAAAATTATTCGTCCATCTACGGCACATTAGCCGCATAGATCCTTGGAGCCCTCGATATTAAACACATAAACATCATATAATCGAATCCATTAAACAACAATATAGGCTCTTGTCACGGTAAGCGAGAGTGATGCCTATGTTACTTGCGTACGCATGCCTTTTGTGAGGATGACATGCGTTACTTGACTATTGTCATAGTACTAATGCGCGTCACCAAGAGCTTCGTTTGTCGTTAAGAGAATAGGGAGCGGACACCGTTTTTTTTTGTTACTTTTAATGCATTGAATTTTCAGCTAGAACACCTATTATTAAGCATAATAAAACATGAGTGCGCCTGGTAAGCATTATCTAGCCCTAATTTACACATCAACATGAAACCTTGTCCTGTGATCTATTTCAATCAGAGTGGTCTGGGACTCAATTATCCCATATTCAGGGACCAATGATTTTGCTCTCCCATTCGACGTTAAGTGGCAGCCAAAATGGAAATTGATGCTGCTAATCATCCGGATTGTATCCATTACATTACCCATAACTTATCAATTATTCTAGTCTTCCACAGGTAATGAGTTTCTTACTGCACCAAAACGAACTATCATTATGGTAAAACAGGCTTTTTTTACCATCATTGGGTTTGGGATTAGGCCGAGTTGTGATATGCAATTGCATATCGACACACCATACAACTTTTGCTTGAGCAGTGACAATATGATGACAGTAAGGCAATAACACCCTCATACAAGCAAACACAACTAACAACGTATGAACATTATATGCATATGTTCATTTTGTTTGGGGCAATATACAACATGAGGCCGTGATATACAAACGTTAAACAGGTCGCGGCCGACCGCAGATCTAAGTACGAACTTAAAAAGACGTACGTCCTTTGAACGAAGTATGGCGTACTTCTTTTTAAGTGCGGTATGTTTTAACAGCTTTCGGTCTCATGTCGCTTTGGAAATGTTTCTATCAGCGGTTGGCGCATGGCTTTTATTGTTCATGAAATCGGAATTCCATCTGACGATGTTTACAGTTATTTTTAGAACCGGAAGAATAGTTTTAGTCCCATACGTAATCCCTGCATGGATTCAAACAACACGGGTTGCGAAATGTACATGGTTGCGTCAACTCTTTTCACATCACCGTGCTAATAATCCTCTCCGGCCACACATTGCTTGGTATGTATATTTTAGCTAAATACCTTGACTTTCAATAGCATGCAATTTTTCTGCAATTCTATGACCTATTACCGAGATAATAATGAAGAAACACCCACCCCTTATGGCGTCATTGTACAAATTGCCAGCCCACCTCGTTTAAGGTACGCCCGTACTTTAATTGACAGTTGTATTCATTTGACAGTAGCCGTCTTTAACGTAGACCAAGCCTCTTGTCGTCATTTTTAAAAAATAATAGGTCGGAAGGGTCATAATATTCATGATGCCCATTGTAGTCTCCCATATATAGCTTAATGGGTTTTAGTTGGGGAGAACTGCGCGGGCATCTTTGCCTAGGCTCAATATGCCTGTGATATTTATCACCAAATATAAAACATTGTCAAGGTGAACATGCCTTTAGGTTCTATGGGGTCTACTAGTACTAGTAGAGCTGCATACAAGTTGAACAAATCTATGGACTCAGCATTAAATCTGATTGCTCTCAATGTCACACTATCAGTAAATTTTAGAGATTCAGTTCGTTTGTATACACTCACAGGGAGTAAACTAGCATTGCAAATTTTGGGGCAGGGCTTCGTGCAAGGCAGTAAAAGCATGGTTGGCTAGTCTAGGATCATCTGTGAGTGGTGCCTCAGATGGGGATGTATTTGTTGCTTTTGATAATAATCAGTTACTGCAGAGGTGCTGGAAAGTGTGACTTAGAAATGAGGTTAAGTGCAATATAGTCACAATTGTTGTTATTTTCAATATCGCCATTTCGTTCGTTTCTTGACTCTCTCCTCTCTGTGACGTCCTCTATGTATGATAACTGTATAGGCCCAGTGTGTTGGCACCATGTCGAGCACCTGAAAATGATTACCAGGTCGTCTCTATATGTCGTGATTTTTTTTTTAAATAACCTTTTAAAGTTTTGTGGGTTCATGGCGTTATCTTTGTTGTTCATTAGTACAAGTATTCAATATTAAATGCTGCTGGTAAATTTGATCCTGTTTGTAGTAATTAAATAAACTCTGATCAAATATTCCATACTTTGCTTACTTTCTTTTTACGAACAGCGTAATAATCATGGTTAGGTGAACATTCCAGACATTGTCAGAAACAGATTTGTTGAATCCAAAGTGTGAAGAAGAGAGAACAATAACAATTGAATCATATTGATTCAGTACTTAACTGTTTCGAAAATGTAAGTAGAAAACTGCAGTAATCAGAAACAATTTACATGTGAGATCTGAAATATATCGTTTTATTCTTATCTATTAGAACTACTTAACTAATGTAAAATTGCATCAAATGAATACTGAAAAGAACAAATCCTTCAGAATCCAATAGAACAGTCTCTCTTCACTCTGGAAAAAATACAATTGTTTTATTCTTAGCTATAAACATCACCAAACGTATGCCAAATTACATCAGAACACATATCAAACTAAAAAAATAAGGGTCAAAATTTAAATACATTAATGAACAAACCAGTGACAAACTAGCAGAATGTTTGGTAGAACATGAATATAAAGAGTAACATGTTCTATGAGTAAAGATAACTCACTGGGGTGAACCTTGCTTTTTGACCTTTGAGTTGGACATATCCACGGTTCTACCTATTTTCACAATTATATTTATACAATTTGCTGAGTGTAACAGTGTAATTCTGTGTGTTATGGTAACATGGATTAAACAGTGTCCCACCCACTCCTCTCAAATTAAATAGAGGCCATTTGTAACACAATTCAAGACAGAACAAAACATTAATGTTGTACTACAAACAAAGTACGCATACTACAATCCAAGTACAGCTGGTATGTGGTGGTGAGGGGCAACCTGCTTTAATTTATTCCTGCCAAATAGGTCATAGAATGATACTCAATTAACTTAATTCATGTATACATATTGCTTTTACATGCAAACATAAACGCAACTTAGGCAGTATCCTGTTAGATCTCAAATGAATATGGTTTTGTCAAAACTCACGAGAATGACTTGAAAAATCCACGAAAAATAAAAGCTTCGGCAGCCTTGTGAAACAGTGTTGATAGTTGCATTTGGTGCGCAAAAACGCTATATGTTATCGCGTCTACGATTGGTTAAACGCCCGCAGAAGTGAACCAATTAAGTTGAGTGTTATGGAACGTTTTCGGCAGTGCACGGGGTCAAAGTACGGTCGTACTTAAATCGAAGGACGTACTTCGTTTTAAGTTCGTACATGGATCTGCGCCGATCCGCGACCTGTTAAATTATCGGCATCATATAAACGTATGACTATTTGTTCTTGTGCGTTGGAACATTATGCAGTTTTGTAAGCTTAATTACTCCAAAGAACGAAGCAAGAAGAAAGATCCATGCAAGTAGTACGGGCACAGATCATTATCATTCGCTGGCTCGGTATGTAATATTACAGTGTTGCTGTGAACACTGCTAAGCGGCTTCTTATTATTATTATTACCACAACACCACAAGGACATACAACAGTCCCTTCTTAGAACACCGAATCAGGTTGGCATTGCGGCGGTATATTGACAGCACTGCACACTGTATTGTGCATTATGTTCATCCGATGCAGCAATGTCAGTTACAAATGAGGTCAAGATTGTGATGCATATCCGCTTATGTTAACAGCTTGCACTGGTTTTGCAAGAAGGAAATGCAGAAATCTCGAAGAAGCGATTGGTGCATACGTTTGGTTTGTCTTATATATATGCTTCTCTGAATGGCATTTAGGCACCCATTAACATCTGAGTAAATACATGTTTGTATTAACAAGAGTTACCTGTCATTGCATAGTAACTATGTCCCTATAATGGAACAGCAAATTGCCTGTTCAATTTTATAGTGCAATGTTTCTTCACCCAAGCAAATGGTATCGATTTACTAATACCACAAGTGTTTATTACACTCTATTTCGTCCATTCACCCGTCGGTTTTGATCACGCAGAGTTGATTGTGCGTACAGACAGATTCAGTTAAGAGGCTAGGCAGTCGATAACGTTATTCGTCCGTCCATTGCACACAGGAGGGAGCCGTGATCGGCACAACAAAAGCCACCAAGCCTACATACGTTGTTTGCTCGAATGCGATGTAATAGAATAGGGCTTGAGGCTTGTGTTTTATCATTGTTTTTGCTTGCAATGCGTGATCGATTTACCATGTCGTGAGGAGTAACAGTAAATCCATGTTTAATGAACACAATTTATATTTCCTCAAGACTCGCAGCTTCATTGCCATGAGGCACATACTGTAAAAATTGTAATATCTTATACTGGTATTTATGACAGTGTTATGAAATGCCTTTCATGCTGATATTGCCTATCATTCTCGCATTGTCCGCAGAGAGTCGATATAATTCAATTTGTTTGATGGTAAGAGGTGAAATTATAACCAAATGTCACCCCATCATGCTTCACTTTCTGTGCGACATACCGTAGTTGTTGCTTTAGTTATTTTTGTGCGATACCTAAACACTGCAACTGACGAAACAACTAACAATCGTTTGTTTTGGGTACGCCATTATTTCTGGCTGACGAATCATCGGTATGCACTGAGTAGAGCCTAATTAATCCCCACTGAGTTATTCTATGCTAAATCTGTCATTGACGGACCTATGCCCACTATTGATAAGACCTAAGCCTCATTTAACCATTAATGTTGTCTTTGGCAATGCCAGTATATACAGCCTTGTCTGAGGGGGAACGATATGTATTGTCGATGCTCGTTATCACTGTATCGTAACTATTCTTTCGGCTGCTCGAAAAGCATCAGCGACGAAGAATTAATCCAAACCAAATAAACCGATAGCTTCAGTTGTGCTGAAGATTAGCTAATTATTGTGTAACATTTTTTTGTACATAGCTGCTTCCTGCCGTGTTTTTGAACAACTTGCGATACCGAAGACGCATAGGATCATGTGTATTTTGCACAATTTTAAGAAACGTTTGAATGCATAATATTTGAAAAATGTATGCGATTAATAACCTGCCTATCGTCATGTATGTGATGACTTATCTATCATCTGCTAAGCCAGTAGATCATGGTAACTTTGCAATATTTTATATATGGTCAATAATGTATCATACTGTCGCGATATATACCATCGAGGAAGCGCTTGGGTTATGATTTCAAAAAAACGCCCAAACATGATTTGTTGTGGGCATCGCATCATATCATGTTGTCCTCATATGATTTTACTAATGCCAATATATTCATCATAATTATTAATAATCGATAGCCTATGGACAACGACCTGTTGTCATTGATGAGGAAAATATCATCGATTTGATGAATAATGTCGCTAAATTTACCAACCTTAATTTGTTGAGTCAATCACCAGAAGCATAAAACGAGTCTAAAAAGTTCAATTCGCCTATTGTGGGTATGTTTAAAGACCAATATTAATAACTGCTGTTCGCCTGTGGAACGAAGTGACTCCTCTTTGAGCGAAATGTAAGTCTAAGTACCAAGAAATGCACGTGCGACACGTCAATCAACATAGGTGCCCACATCGCCTCAACAGGTAACTGGCAAAGTCGGGCAATTTGTATCATCAATATATTATCTTGCGGCTGTATTTTTGTATATCGCTAGTAGTATAATATCACTTGCGAATCATCGCTGCCCATTTCACACTTCCGCTCTCATAGTCCTGTCAAATCGAACCGATTAATTGCATGAACGGCTGCCTATTTACATGAAATGTGAAACACAACAAGCGATCATAAGCAAAAATAATGAAGTGATGCATTGAGTGTTTGCGTTATCACGATCCATCAATCAAAGCGAGACACCGTGACGCAGAAAAGAGAACACATCATTTACTCTTATTCTGCTTTTCTGTGTTTTTGTGTTTTTCCATGCGATAAAAGATAAGTACAAGTTTATACATGCTGATATATTGGTATTGAAATATTATTGCTTTAAGCACAGCAGCATAATTCAAGGAGGTATGTGGAGCTTCGTATTTCATTTACAATCCATCATTACCCATGCTCTTTCGGTTGTCCAATCTGTTTATATCGCATTATGAGCAGAACGCTCATCTCATAGCTATATCTATCCTTACTCCTTTTATACAGCTTCTACTTCATCCTCAATTAGTGCTCGTCATAAGCCGTACACGCGATCGAGCTCACGCATATGATTACTGTTCGTTTAGATAGGGCGTTGTTATTTCATGGGTCGACAGACAATAGCATTTTTGAGCATAAACTCAGTCGAACCTATTAATTGCTGCATAAACTGATGGCGCCAAACACTGGCAATACTTTGTTTTCTTCATTCGGTTTTTGAACTGATAATTTAGATGAAAGTTACTGGGAGCGGCAATGACGAAGGCCTGAATGAGATCATATAACAAAGCGAAAGACATTTTGCGATCACATACAAAAGGTATGTGTCTATCACTGCATTATACAGATAATACACAAATTATCTTTGTAATTGTTGCTAAAAGCATTTGACCAACCTACAGAATCTATCGTGAAATCTGACACAACTAAACCAAGATCAGGTTTTCAGATGTATGACGTATTGTGGTATCGCTTCTTGTATTTCATTGCAGACAGGGTGCAGCCGCCATGAAAACTGCGCAAAAATCAATGACAAATGTCATACCAATCAACAGCATTCCTACTTCATTGCTTCCTATCAATTGTCAATACATGGTAGAATTAAGTAAAATCCAATTATTTGTGGCATACTTAGCTGCTTTTGAACACGTGGATACCATTCTCGCATGAGGAAATAATGTTTGTTGATTGCACGGGTAGTAATCAAAACAGCTTCCCTAGTAACTTCGGAACACAATCAATTATGAGATTTAGTAATGGTCATAAGCGATGGAACCTGCAAAACCTCATCTGTGTAATATCATCTGTGTAATATCAGCTCGTGTTGTCCATTGAGTAGAAACTGTTCATAATGAGATAAAAACAACGACAATAGAGACATTGTAAGTAGCTGATTGCATGATTCTAAATGTTGACGTGGGTGATGATCCACACCGTCAGCCGATCAAGCCACAATTTTGTCCCCAGTACTATCCACTAAAATTTTGTGCTTGGTGAGCCAATTAATTTTTCAGCAGTGAGGCATTACACTTTATAAACTGAAGACTCACTAATTTACAAAAACCAATTATAGCGTAAATGAGCGCATGTTCTATGTACTTATTTTGCAGATAATGATACGCACGTCCGACTATCAATCTTATACATCTGGATGAGATACAGGATTCTTGTTCCATTATTATGGGTAACTGTTACGGTATGTCTTTATTTGGTGTTGCAAATTATAAGTATCCACAATTTGCAATCGTTAAGAGCGGTAGTTTGCTCAAAGGCTTTATCAGTCTCTAGCTTTTCTGATAAAATCAACAATTTGATATTGTGCTAGGACCCCGACGTTGTCAGACCATCTGACAGTGGTAAATGAATAACGCGATTATATTGAAAGGGTCATCGATAACCACAATATTATTTATATAGTGGTTTAACCAGTGATTGATATGTACGGATCGAGCACATGAGCTGCGGGTTAATAGCGGGGTAATATTCACGAGAACAAAACGTCAGATCTCGCAGCAAGATCATGTTTAAGTCATGAGACTTGATCACGTGGGAACCCATTAAGACATCGTGCCACTGATTACAAATGATTTTAATGTTCCCTGTGTGCTTTGTGTAGAAGAAGACGAAGAAGAAGAATTTATTTGTCTCCCGACAATAAATATACATGTACATACTTACGTTGAATTCACAACTCACACACTGTCAGGAGACGGGCGTGGTTTAGCCACAGATGGCTATCTTCCAACCACCCCGACGATCTCTAAATAATGCAATACTACATGAGGTACATTTAGAAATCAAAATAGGTCAACCAATTTGTTCTAAAAAAATAGTCTATTGCAAAATCCCAAATATTGACAAAAGCATAAATTAACTTAGTCTATTCTGCATTAAATTACAATCAACACAATGGTGGTTTGAACAATTAATGGTACTGTGGTAATTACTTATGAATGTATACATCAAATATTTTTTTACTTGGGATAACACTGAAAGTGAAGAGAGTGAGTTTTGCCATTTGTTCCAAGTGTTAGGGAATGAATGTACAGGTAACTTTTTAACAAATTCGGTATTCGGGATAGGTGTGACCATTAAATGAGAATTACGCGTGTTATAAAAATGGTTGATATTGCATTGTTGATGGAATGCATTGATGAATGATGATGGCAACATGTTATTTTTGTAATGGTACATAAATAAGGCTACATTATACTCATAGAGATCATTTAATTTCAATATATTGCTACGTTTGAAAAGGGGTTCTGTATGAGCGTTATACGATGATTTGTTAATATATCTCAGAGCACGTTTTTGTAGCATTTCAGTACGCTTTAAATTGTTTTTGCCAGCATTACCCCATGCAAGTATACCATAGGATAAATGTGAGTGAACAAGAGCAAAATATAGACTGCGTAATGCTGATTTAGGTAGAAAGTCTTTTACTTGTTTGAGCATAAAAAGGCCATGAGATATATTTTTATTGACATGATTTATATGTGTTTTCCAGGATAGTTTTTCGTCTATAAATATGCCCAAAAATTTATGTGCACCGTTGTTTGTGTCTATCCTGTTGATTACTTCATCATCTATTTTTATCTCACAATTACTTATATCTAATTTCTTATTGTGTCTTCTTATTACCATATAACTTGTTTTACTAGTGTTTAATACAAGACCATGTGTTACTAGCCATGTTTTTAAGTTGTTAACTGCATTGTTAGCCTTTTGAAAAGCTGTTTTGATATTTGAGGATGAAATAAGTAGTGTTGTGTCATCACAAAGGAGAGAACTGTTTCATTACAGGCATTGGAAATGTCATTAATGTAAAGTAAAAACAACAGAGGCCCTAAAATGGACCCCTGAGTGACTCCTATAGCTACATCGGATACAGGTGATTTAATGTTTTGTATTTGTGTATATTGTTTACGAAGTCGTAAATAACTTAAAAACCATTTATGTGCGAGACCTCTTATTCCAAGCGAATGCATTTTAGTTAGAAGTGTTTTATGGTTTATTATATCGAAAGCTTTAGAGAGGTCGCAAAATATTGGGAGTACATATTCATCGGTTATTTCCAAATAATTAATGAAACTGTTGAAATTGTTTGGGGAAAAGTTGCATCTTAGCGTAGGATCTTCACATGTGCTGTCAGTTTGCTCTCTTTGTGTCATATAAAATGTGCCGAAATGGTCTGAAATGTCGGTGATGATTATTCCAGATGAAGCTTGTGTTAGGTCATTGGTAAATATGTGGTCAATGAGTGTAGCTGATGTAGGTGTCACCCTTGTAGTTTTCGTAATCATTGGAACAAACCCATTCACAAAACAATTCTCAAGATAATTGTCAGTTTTCACATGCATTTTGAACTTTAAAAGATCGAGATTCATATCTCCCATTATACAAAATTTTTTTTTCTCACTGCTTATCTTGTTTATAATATCTAAGATAGTGGTAGAAAATACGTCGGTATCAGCAAGAGGTGCCGTGTTTGGTCTATAAACTATTCCAACTATACATTTGGATTTAGAGCTGTTTTCATATTCTATAAACAATGTTTCGATAACATGAGGTATGAAGATCGATAAATCATCTCTTCTACAAAATCCAATATGACCTTTGATAAAAAAGGCCAACGCCACCTCTTGCGTTATCATTACGTGTATTTGCAATAAATTGGTGATAGTTAGAAAGGTTTATGAAACTTTCGCATTGAACTTTAAAAACTTCGGTTAAACCAATAAAGTCAAATGAAAATACATCAGAAGACAGACTGCTTACCAGTTCAGTGAACTGTTCCCAATGTGATACTAGTCCTCGGCAGTTTAAATTAAAGAATGATGTTCCATTTTTGTGTGTTTCAGTTTGTTTCACAAAATCATCTGGTTCATAATACGTGCAATTAGAATGCGGAAGGTGTTCATGCAAAAATTCGAGTTCACCACTATCTCCAAATTGGTTGACAGATGAGTTTGCTAAGTTCACCATTTGTAGCTGATGATGTACCTCACGTTTTTGTGCGTTTCGTTGACGGTCATATTGTCGAGATCCTCTAGTAGTGTTTTACAGGCGAGGCTAGCTCGCAGAGCTGGTGACGATGATTTTGTCATCCCGAGGTTAATCTATGTATGAATCTGGCTATGCTGCACTTCAAGTCATTATCACCTTTAGAAGTCTGGTTCCACCCTATTGTGCGCCCACCCATGTACTTTTACAAACGCATCCATGGGCAAATTGACGTATGCTATTTTGGGGGTCAGCGCATTGTAGGGTGGGGGCTATGCCGCAACTGATCCTATGACGATTCGCCAAATTATGACGCAGTTTAGCACTATTGCACCAGCATGTGATATCAACAATGCATCAATCGATTATTAAGGCATGGAGTTATCCCAATAGCTGACGGCAATTCCTTATGGCTTTTAACAAGCAAGTTGTATGTTTGTAACTTCTAAGTATGATGGGAACTGACTGAATAATGGTCTGAGAGGTCTTAAGTGGGTGACCACATTGGCAAATCCTAAACTTTGTTATGCGCTTGATTACCGCATTATGTTTTGCTTTTCATTGTGGAAGGCCTGAGGTCCAGGGTTGGTTGGGAGTGGGGTGACGTGGAGTTTAAGTGAGTCTCTTGAATACTTTTATTTGATAAAAAGATGAGCTGTTACTTACTGCTGTATCGCCACTATGTGCATAGCCCATGGTATGACTCCTGCGTGTCGTTATACGTATTCGACCTTAACTACCACATTGGCCATTTATTTGTCATCTAACGGGTCGAGATGTGAATCAGGCATCTGCTAATTCCACAGTCATGCGGACTACATCACAGAGCTGAGCACAGCTCTGTTCACAGTCTTAGTTAATATCCCTGCATCGAACCAGAGCAGATGGAGCTTTGAAAGCCACCAATTCATCCCCCACCCCAATGGCGGCACGTTATAAGTTGTCATCGACTTTTTACGGTAGCGATCACCAGCAGTTATATGATAGGAAGGGTTTTATGTGAACAAGTTCGTAAAATGGCGAAATAGCACCACACCCCTGCCGTGGCTGCAGCTTTAACGTCCAATGGCCATATAACGGACATGTTACAGTACCACCAGGTTAACATAAATATATATTGACATATATGATGAAAGTCTGTACCATGACGTCAATAAAGGCCCTAGATAGGCAAAGAATATTGATGGGCTAGGAATAATTTGTAGAATAAGCACACGAATCATTGAAACATTATATGTTGAGTACCGAATAGGGGCATAACTGAGTCAAATGTTCGAAGAAATTTTCGGAAACTCAATTTAGTTTGCTATTTTTAATTGCTTTTCGTAGTTTTTTTCATTGTTAGTGCCGCTATGCATCTGTACGCTACCGTAGCACCGTAACACAGAATAAAATGTTATAACATTCGCTTCAAAGTTTCATATTTTATTGATAGGCAGGGTATAACTGGGTTAAATCAATACCTTGGAATGATGTTCTCTTAGCAGGATAGAGGATATATATCGTAGATGCCTCACAACCCCACAACATATACTGAAGGTAACAATATACACGATATATAATCTACTTTGTACAGCCGTTCAGTCGTTCTTTGTATTCTCTCTTGGTGCATTAAAGACCGTTTGATCATCATATTAATTTGTTGTGGGGTTCATAGCAGTCAGTATTCAGTAAATACTAATGCAACATTGATGCTAATCTTGTTTTAATTTGCATATCAATTATATAGTCCGGGACAGCAGCTTGCTGCGTTGACTAGATAAATTCGTACTTCGAGGAATCGGAAATACTACCATCACCTTCCGTAAACTTGTTCATAATAAGCAGATCATTTGCATCTTAATGCAGGCTTTGAGACAAGCCGTCTTTGATAACTCACAGCAGCAAAATATAACATGTATTCATGTATTTATGAATATGTGCGAACTGCTACAATATTACCCAGAACCGTTAGAAAATGTAAATCCTTGTTTCTTAATGTTCTTTTCTAGACAAAATGTTTATTATGTATAAACAACACTGATTCATGCTAGGCTGTGGAAGCAAACTATTGCAGGTACTATGATGCGTCAACTTAATGACTCGTTGATCGAAAGGCGTTACTATATATAGAATGATTGATGCAATAAATAAGGTGGCTGTACATCCACAACACTAGCCACGAGAATCATGAAAAATAAATGAGGAATTATAGTCAAGTTTGGCTCACAACTTCACAAAGTATTGCTAATCGATTTACGGAACGTAAGCTCTCTTTGGCTGTTTCTACGAGGGCACATTATGTGCGTCCATCCATTTTTCTCCTGTTAAGATAATGTGATGCCTTTTGCAAAGTTGTAAATCTATGTATTGAACATGCAACCATGTATATAAATCGTATTGATTAATTCTCACAGAAAGCAAAAGATGCATCCGTAGATTAGCCGCCATGCCTATGTTCAGTCTGAACAGCAAAATAGTCGGCTTATTAGTCCATCACGTTCCTGGCCATGCGCCTGCGTCTAACTGTATTAGCGTATATCCCACAGATCTCATCACGATGAGAGCCATAGAGTCATCTGATTAAGGATGACTGCTCTCGCATAACGAATAAGTTGTCAATGTCTGAGAAATGATGAGGATTTATCTAGATTTATTCAATGGATAATATTACTCACACTCGGAATGGCCGGTTTGTCGTTCCGTGGCGCCGTCTATTTTCAGCAAGAAGAATTAAATGTAGAATTGCTTATTAGTCAATGAAAGCGTACAAATAATAAAAAATAAGGAGATGTAAAGGAAAGAGTTTTATAAACGTATGCGTGCATTGACACCAAATAGAGATAATTTTATAGAAAATGTTTGAGAATATGGCGCTTACTATATGTTACAGTTAATACAAGGTTAGGATTGTCAATAATTTGCTTTACTGGTGACCGCTCTATTTATAGCTTTTATGTAATTAACAAACTAAACGACAACACTTTCCGTGCTTATTTCCACCTAGAGCACTTGGCGATTGTTTTTCTGGTTTTCTCCACCAAGACAAACTCTGTCTCTCTGTATGTACGATGCTTAAGTACGCTGAGACAGGTTGCATGCGCAGTTGTCTATCGGTAGACATTATCACAGATATGATATTATAATCCCGGTGAGTTAATAGAGTTAGTAAGTATTTGCTTGTGCGAGGTACAAACGAAAGCACGACAACATCCAACTACACGAACTACTTTTATTGCCAACGAAACATTGTCACATGTCAAAGTTTGGCAATTAATACATATGGACAGTCAGCACTTTTGTGATGCTTGTCTCAGCATCAAGCCGAATCCTTAACATTGAGTGGTAATCTTAATGTTAGTGTATTCGACCCGTTAGGCACTGATGCAAATCATCAGAATCAACATTTTGTAATTGTGGCAAGTTAATCAATTAGCGTACAACTGGTCTAACCATAGCAGCAGCATCTAGTCTTGTAAAAACATCAATTATGATGAAAGTATGGTCCATTGATCCATTGGGATGTCGAAGACTGAAATCTGATTCATATAAAAGAACGTCCGTTCGAATGAAGTATGTGAAAAGTGCACACGACCTCGTATTGCTGAGGAACAGTCACGGAAAAAACAATAGATCTTGCCGCGAGATAATGTTTGAGTCATGTGATAAAATGACGTGGGGACACAATGTGGCCCCGTTCAACTGATTAAAGGGGCGTCTTATTGATGTTAATGAACACCAGGTGGTTCTTGTAAGAATGCGATCTGCGAAGGACTTTTGGGATAGGCTACACTGCACTTCCAGCCATTATCAACTTCAAACACCAAGTCTCCATCTAAAGTGTGACTATCCATGATGCATCAGCAAATTCAGCTAATTTAGGAGGGGGGCACATTCAATGAGCGAATGCAAGTCCACATATGCGAGTAGGCCAGCTTTGTCGTGTCTTTATCGCAGCATGTTAAAAGGTGTGTTTGTCGCGTTATACAGTTCACTTAGAACAAAATACATTCCATGGATGAGGAAATGTGTTCATAGTCTCTAGTTTATAATGTGGCTAAAGATGCAGCAATTCCTTAAAGAGATACAATTACCACCAAAGACGCCATCGATCACACAAAAGTTAATAGAAAAGGAGACTTGACAGGAAACCTTAAGCCTTAATAACTGTCCGACCTCTTTTCATCCGCTCACGCATGAGGCTAATTTGTTTATGCTGTTTATTGCTTGATGGGCCTATATAAACGAAGAAATAGCCCATCCCTTGCATCGGAAACCCTCTTGCTGACACACGTTTCTAGCCATATACATTTTAAATCGTGTTTAGATATTACAACTCGGATACATCTGTACGTTATACATCGCACACCATCGTGTGTTATGTATGCAGCAAGCGGCCGCTACGTCAGTTGTTTACTGAACGAAGAATCCTCGGGACCTAGCTCACCGCTACAGTTTTTAATCTTAATTGAAATATTTCCCAGTGCGCTTCCTGAAAATATAGGTTTATCAAGCAGACCCATTACCAGAATGTCAGTGTGACCGGGCGTATATGAATTATATGACCTTGACAGGTCACAAATATTCAAATGCTGAGGCAAACTGATTGTGTGCAATTATTGATAGAAAAGTGTAATCATTAACAAAAACGCGCAAGAACATGGATGTCGGTAGTTGAGAATCATGATAAGGGGCTCACTGATGAAAGATATGTTATAACCTCCATATTAATTGCATTTATTACTTTCCCATCATAGGTTTTCTATGCTATTGTTGCAAAGCATGTGTATGCTAATGCAGTAGAATGACGCGGAATTAACTATTATCGCATTCGTGCTTCAAAGCTTTGTATTTCATTGGCATTCAGAATAGAGCTACGTAAAGTCAAATTATGTGCGACCCATTAATTACTGTGCGTTTGGTCACTGCTAATGTGGTTTGCATTAGTATTAACCAACATGCTCCAGCCAAAAAACCTACAAAGCATCAGGACACCAATTCACATTACACACCATTCTCTATTCGTCCCGTGCCTTGAACTGCCTACTTAACGTGCACCATTAATATGGTATTGTTATATGTTGGTCAATTAAAATATCTTCGGGATTCTACACGCTTCGTATTGTATTTGCACACGGTAATATACGCTACGTTATAGCGGCCAGTCGCACTAACACTGCGATATGTAAAATGCATTATGGCATATTATATATTGTGGCTGTCCAATCAAATGTAGAGTAGCCGAGCTGACAAAGAAGAAAATGCTGACCTTGATAAGAGGACGCTCATTGGAGTACTCACTCGCTGGTTGGACAAACAGCTAGAGTAATATTCGGCAAGGTACAGTTAATGTAGAAATTATTGATGATGCTACACAGACAACTCGCTGCTTTTTATGCAGAAGCTTTTATGGTAAGTGACAACAAACCTGTCATAAAGTAATAATTGCAAAATGGACACTGTTACCCGATGGGTGGTGCTTTTTGGATTATGTATTCATAATAGGAATATCCATGCTGGAAAACGCAAGCCATGGTATCAACCTATATCGCGTTGTTCACCTGGCATTACAATAAACATGTTAAAGACAGAATAGAGTAAATCATGTGATGAACTATGTCATATCATCGCATTATCAAGGATACTGCGATACCTAGAACTGTGAAAATAGCATATCAAGATCTGCTTTTATCTCATGGGCACAAAATAAGATAGTGACTCTTTCGAAGTCGTTTATCTATGAAATCACATTTCCTGCAAAGGGAGGCAAAATATTGCATCCTAGAGTGAACTGTCTTGTTTTTGTTCTGAATGAACTGCTGAAGCTAAGGGGTATGGTCTTGTAAGACAAGGGTTACATTTGGTGATGTTTTAGCCTAGCACCTTCTAGTCCACGCGCGTGTGAAGCTATTAAAGCATTTATTACACAAAACGCCTCACAGTGTCAGGAAAAGAGATATCTGACTAATGGAATTGTCTATGGTATTACACTAAGTATTATAATTGGAAATAGCTCACAAACGCCACAGGAGCCTGTTTTGCTCAAAAGCAATAATGCTTCGCCCAAGTATATTAGTCTGTCACATGAGCGTTCAGCGGCGTCATATCTTGGTATTTTGCCGGGGAAAATGAAGCATTACTCACGAGTCATATTTGGAGATATAAAGGGTGAGTGTTCTGGAAGTATGCATGCATTAAAACCAAACATATATAACTGAACTGGAAAATCTGCCGTGCAATAGACAGATATTATTTAAACATTTCCTTGCCCTGGTGTATGATGCACTTTAGTTGTCCCTAATATAGGCAATTACAATTAATAATACCTTAAGTCTATGTGTGATTAATCAAATTGAATGATAACCCGTGCGCATTGTGATAATCCCGTTGCTGTCGGTAACATCTAACACGATCAAACGGACAGACAGCATTGAATGATCTTGGAGGCATTATATACACCTTTAGCAGGAGAAGCATTTAATCGAGTCCCTCTGTAGGGTTCAACACGCTTTGGATTGCATCGATCATCGTGATAGACGTTTAGTATTAGCGCACACTTGCTGTCGGTGAAATAAAAGAAACCACACTGGGAGGTTTCCGCTTGGTACTACATTGCCTATGTAGATCTTGAGAGGCACATAAGATTGCAATAGTTTGGAGAACCATGAGCTTATAGATGTGCCTGCATTTTTACTTCATGTTCTCCAGAGAGCATTTAAGCAAGTTTGATTACCCTGTAAACTTGTTTTCGTCTGCTTGCAACAACTAAATTGTACGTTGCAATACAATACTAATTCCAGTCTTGTAAGAACTTGCATATTGCCGAATGGTGTGTCGCTAACAAATAGCGGATTGTGTTTGGAAGTTTAGATCACATTTAAGAACTTTGAAGTATCAACATCATCTTTCGAAACTTCGCCACGATGAAGAGAGCAGTGGCCTCTTTTCCGCCGTTTGATAACTCGCTGTTGCATAATCCAATAACTTCTCCTTATACGAAATTTGTTCGACCTCTTTGTATACTGAGAGAACCTAGAGCCTTAAGATAAGGTCAATCATTGATTCTTATTTGATTTTCAGAGCTAGGCATAACATATTTCAAATTATGCGCAAACAAACATTACAAGATGCATATTAAAGATTCAGTGGAGTGATTCATGTAATGGACAAAGCCGTCACATATAGATGTTTACTTAGATCTTTAGTTCTCTCGCAGTGTGGCTAGTGGTATATCACAGCATATTTGAATGAATCCAAGGTCATGGTAAATGCATCCATAGAGTGTTGTGACAAAGGCTTTGTGTGCAGATTTGCGGGTTGAATATAGATGAACACGAGCGGATAATGGATGAAACGGGCAATGTAAGGGCAATACCGAGTAGCTACGCATATATGGCGAGGTACACATAGTTAGGCTGTAATAGGTGCTGTGTTTTATGGCTATGTTAAAGACAAATTTATGAGCTGATTTCTATAGTGCTATTAGCATTAAGTTAATGTACAATTTGAATGCCGTCTTAGGCTCTTGCCGGGTATAGAATGTTTGAAACCACATTATAAGCAATTTATATAACTCCTCACGTCAGCAATATAATACAAGCCACAACATGACTGCTTTATATTGCGAAACTACGAGTAATCTTTGTAAGCCGATATCCTTGAATCAAGTTCCCATCACAACCCAGACGCTCAGTGATAGGGCGCGCGGGCAGATTTTTAAGTGCACAGATAAAACGGTCTTACAAATACTAAACTGTCTCGCAATGATCACTTGATTCGTGTTCAGTTAACTAATATACTTTGCACTTCGAAAGATTTGAATACGAAATAAAATATGTGTTATGATTGACGGCTTAGGCCATGCTCCCCCTAGTGGAGTATAAAATAACTTTATGCCATAATGTAGTTTTTGTCTCGTCATAACGGTCTAAAGTGATTGTGTTGACCTCCGCCAGGCCACGTGACAATTGTTATTGTGGCCCACATACCCCAATATAGAAGTTACATTCTTCATTTCATTACTGGAACTCTGTTATTACCTTTGCAAACAGGACTTCAAAGTAACATTGTATTGGCCACATAATACAAGTTTCATGAAGCTGTTTTGAGTCTCTTAGCAATCACAACACGATGCAATGTTAGTGTATGCCTGCTGTATTTGTATTTTTTCAAATAATATGATTAGAAAACAGTTTGCATTACTTTACCATGAAGAGAATATTCGTTTGTACCCTGCAATGCACCAAGTGCGTTAACGGTAAGATTAGCTTTACTGCGAATATCAACCGACTTGGCATATTCATAATATTAGTAATGTAGATTCTACCGAATGCTGTTGAGTTGATCTGTCTTGCGTGATGATGACATAAAAGATACCTACATCAGCATATTCGTAGTACAAGAATTCCAAATACATGACTCGCTAACAACGACACTTAAACACCCGTACGATATTTGTATGCATTTTACCAGCTTGTCACTTATGTGTTACCGCTCGTTTAGCGCCCCGCCATGTTTTATACTTTGCTGTTGCCAGTAAATTGATAGCATTTAGCATTCATAGCAGCGTTTACAATTTTTCATAGCAAAACAGTATGTTCTGCACGGTTCTTTTAGTGCATAGTTATTTAGATAGATACAGGCATGTCCTGTTTGACCTAGGTAAATGCTAATAAACATGTTATTGTGATGCTGGTAATGGGTTTAAGATACTGATTCATTTAGAATCATCAGCATGTGCATACCCACTCACGTGACAGTGGGCATGATAAACCTGCTCCCATTAGCAGTTATTACAACATAGAGCAGGATTTGAGCTGTGTTTAAGCGCAACATGAATGTATCACGGAATGTCAAATTCCCCAGTGGATTGATTTGATGGACATTTGTCACGATTAGTTTTGTTATCTTTTTTGCTACAAAGCATAAATGAAAATATCAATTTAATTCAAACTCGGACATATCTCGTCACTGCTGTTATTTTGTAAGTACATTGAAGCGGTTTCTCTTACAAGGGTATAGGCGCTGTTATCCTTGGTGAATAATCAATACATTATTGTTTGCATCGTTATCACTTAAAATTTTCCTGAACTTCGTTGTTGGTTCACAAATCATCTTTCCACTACACGTTATAATTATGCAAGCTACACCTACCGACAAATACGCGAACGGGGATGAGAGGGAATGAGTACCTACGTACTTTGTTTGTGGCAAACCATCGGTCTAGATGCAATGTCCACGCAATGATCATAAATAAATAGACAAGTGGCAAGGCGATAATGTGCAGCATGGGAGTTTCCGGAACCGGAACCGGAACCCATCATTATGCCTATCTCAATATACTTGCGTCTAGGAAGGTAAGCTCTGCGGAGGATGCCACAATCGTGTTTTGTAAACATGGTAAATAACTTTTAGACCATAAGAATGTCTATGTTACATCTTTAACCTTCGACTTTAGAGGTGCCTGTAATACCATTCTACATCATATACGTTTAAAAACACTAATCGATCTTACAATGGCCACTAGCCTATGTAAATTAATTTTTGAATGACTATCTGATGGAACCATGTCTGAACGGTAAAAATGTGTTCAGTAATTTGTAAAACATTTGGTCACCTCTAGTTTGTTCGCTGTTTGCAGTTATGTTCTTACAATATACTAACAATCTCATTGTTTAACAGGAGAGCTGTTGTATCGTACAATATGCTCGTTATTCTACTAACATACGTCGTATATCACGGAATGACGAGTGGGATTATATTAATGAGGTGAAAGAGGTTTTTGAGTTGTGCAATGAACACAATTTACTTCTAAATGTCAAATATACCTAAGTATTCGAAGGGTCATATGTTTTAATTGTACAATATAAATATTTAGGTACCATCGTTGATGACCAACTCTCTTGGTTTCTCAACACAGACAAAGTCTCCAAGTCTATATTTGTTCAAGCCTTTTGGAATCGTTTGATCTGGATTATACTTTCCTGGAAATATTCAACAGCTCCATTTTTTATAGTACTATAAACATGTGTGCGTCTTGTTGTCTTATACAAGTACCGGTATAAGCAGGAAGGTTTTCGAATAGGACAGTGAATATATTTGCAGTTTTGATATGCTGTACGTAAATGATATCGTTCAAAAAGTAGCTTCCATTACATTTGATGTGTATCATCCTATCATTACTTCGTGCACAACCACGTGATCCAACTGAGACTAAGGGGCATATCATGGCGAACAAAAGGATATCAATATAGTTAGGTTCAATACTCTGTTGAAAATGAGAAGTCCATTGATTGAGTTTGGAGCTCAACGGAATAAACAGCGAATATTGCGTGCTTGTTTGTGTTAATTAAAGAGGGCGACAATACTTCGCAGAAACGCGGCAGTGAAGCGCGCAGCCGATTCGCTTAAGGTCCAATTTTGTTTCTTTGTGTCATTAGCATTGCTCCAATCTTGAGCTCAACGAGAAGGGCATGGTAAAACATGCAGAACTAAGGATCTATGCCTTAGACATGTCAGCATAATTACTGCAAAAGAATCGAGGCTCGTGCCAGCCTCAATGCACGGCTGCGTCCGCTTGGCAATCTTGTCTTTATGCATGGCTAAATGAGGTGTTCTCTGTAGGCGCGCCACGCCAAACAACGGCTCGACGAATGGATAGTTTGTCTTCGGTGAATTTCAAATTGGTGCCTCTCATTGATTTGCATAGTATGCAGGTGCCTTCGTCCATATCAGCATCGGATATTTTTGTGTTATTGTTCCCGTTTCGATGCAATACACATCTATACTTGCATTTGTTCTTTATATTAAGGGATATTATCTGTGGCCGCAGCTGTAGGCATATCCGGGTATTTCATTGTATATTTAATCGGCGTAGGCGCTACAGATACATGGAAATCTGCGTCTACCACTTTCTGCTAGTAACGTGTAGGCGTCCGAAAAGCTGATAATATCATGGCACCAAATTGCTCGTGTGGGGTGGGGGGTGAGCGTTATAGAAGCTCAGCTGCGTATTCAACACAGCATGTTATCTTATCATGATTCTAGGTCATCATCTTGAATATTGTAATATTTCTGATCTTATTTCCCGACAACCATAGTTCTGATCTGAGATGATTGGAAAATAGCGAGGACAACACTTGCTTGATATAACATACTCAGAATCCTCAAGCATTCATATTATACCTTTAATTCATATGAATCTGCCCAGTTTGAGTGTGCTATTTGTGTATGGCATTGGCCGCCCGCTTAATGTAATGGAAATATCCTGGAAAATAATCAGCACATTTTATTGCCGTATTTCTAGCATTACAGCTTTTGTCCGTGAGTGAAGGTCGCGGTTTTAATCTAATCCGCTCGTATATAGGCTGAATAGTGATCCATATTCTATGCCACATCAAATGCAATAGCCTTGAGTCATGATTTAAGTTGTAACCATGTTATGGACAAACCCCAAACTAAACCCATGTGCTTCAGTATGAAATCCTGACGTAATACGTAGCTATTTAAATAAAGCGTCAACGATTAAGGAAAGCAAAATTGCTCATGAGTAATGGTGACATTACTCTAGCTCTAAGCCTGTACCGATATTAGGTTGTTTTTTCTGCACCACAACAAACTATCATTGTGGCGATTCATTCTTAAAGAAGTACCTTGCTTTTTGGTTTAGGCCAGGTTTTGATCTTGATTTGCATTGCGACACATCATGTCAATCCAGCATTAGCAGTGCATTCCATTAGACTATCACGAGACTACTCAAGCGTGTATTCACATATCGCCGTTCTTTTGATGTGTTATTGCATGGGAAAAAACGATAATATATATGAACAATTACTCGATATAACACAATAAGAATCAAATCAGTCCATGTCATCATCACCATACGCATGCTACTTGTGCCACCTTACAGTATTGCATCAATCCATACGCACGCTCATGCTCACACGTGATTCGACGTCCATACTTCCAAACTAGCAAAGAATGTACGATTAATATTCATAAACGAAAGCGATATTATGATATCTCATATATGTCTCGTCAAATTATTAACAGCTTTTAGTGATAAACCGGTTAAACTACAACGCTACCAAAACAAACAAACAATATGCAGCTCTCAGTTCACCAAGTCTGGTTTGCCTGGTGGCAGTGAATTTACGAGAATTCACGCTGAATCGTGCATTATGATTATAGCATGCAATAAAAGCGACTACATTTTGATGAATATCCGCTTCTGTTTTCATTGGTTGTACTGTTATTGCCGGATGAGAATAGAGAGATCTCGCACACGCAATATAGGCACATGGTCCATTGCCTGATTCATGTGCTGTGCTGGGTGGCACTGAGGCATTTCATTAGCCGCCTATCAAGTGAAACAACATTTCCTTGTTGCGAGTGTCGACCAAACTCTGGCAGGAATTTTAAAATAACCGCGGTTGTTTCAAAGCAAGTTTATTAAATAATGATTTTTTCACGACATTTACAAAAAGCTCTCACAGTACACATTTGAATGTGCAGGGAAGAGCAACGATGCATTAGGCGCTGAGTGCATATGTACATAAGCATTATATGCACTACTTGTTATTGCCATAGTGCTTTCTTTGGCGATCTGCGACACATATAAAGGATGATGTTGCAGCTTTGGAGAGGGAGGGGTCGTGAGTGTAGTCGATCTTGCTTGACCCCGGTGTTCTTAGCAAAGGTAATTAATATTACCACGCAATGCCAATATCGCATTAAATTCTACCCTGCGGCGCTTAATCAAATTGCTCTGAAGACAGAACTCGGTCAATGTGAGTGGATGGGATTTATGCTTTCCACAAATGTGGATCCCGCTATCAACTTCTATCTTTGGTAGTTCTATTGTTTTGCGTTACTCCCCCGTACAGTGTGTTCTCTGCCATTTAAGCAGAGAGAGGTTGACATCCTGAAGCTATTTTTGTGTAAAAGACCGTTAGCCTCGCAAGTAAAATTAAATGATATCAAGGCTTTTATTGAGGTAATTTGCGCTCAGTAAATTCACGGTCCTGGACATCTGACAAAAATCACATCAAAGTTTATAGGATAATTTGATTCGTTAATTAAGTATGAGGTGAATTCCGGATCCGTCATGGCGGTCCAGGAACTACGTGTAGGGTGCGATTTTGCATGGATTTAATCCTTAGGTTCCCAAAGACATTTAATGCTTTTGTATATAACATATGATGCTATTAACAAGGGCTTCGGCGTTCGCGCGCACTGTAAAAGAGCCTTCATATTGTTCATTTGGATTTCGCTAATTACGTAGCAAGAAGAGGCTTTGTATGAAACAAAGGCGAAGTGCGTACAACATTGTACTGTAGCAACACGATATCATTGACTCATGGTTAGCCAACAAGGTACATATCTACTCACCACAGCATCTCCTTTATAACGTCAGTAGTCATCAGGTAAGTGAGATACTGCATAGGCTTCCTGTGAATCTCTCCCTATGTCCAGTCAAAACCATATCATAGCCATGTTAGCCACAATAAACGAGATACGGGATAACAAGGGCTTTATGCTGAGGAACACATACACAAAGATATCTTTTGATACGTTAGAGATAAAAGCCTTGTCATTACGACTTTTATTTCATTTACTGCCATCTAGACCTTTCCGAATCAATTATTGCATGGATCGATATTAAGCGCTTCAGCTGTTAGTTTCCAACAACGATGTGTTTTTGTATTTTGCTTTCACTAAACAGTCAAGCATTTGAGAATGGCGATATTTGATATAGTACGAAAGCCAGTCTGTGAGTCCTATATCAGTTTCCAAGCCATTTCAGATACGCCCACATGTGCCCTTTGACATCGTGTATTGACAGGATTCACAGTCAGTAACGATGTATGTGGTGGCGTATCTCAACGCCGAAATTATGGTCAGTTGCAAATCGTTTATGTCTTAGTATAAGCTGTTGCACTAATTTGTTTTCCGCAACATTGCAGGCTGTCGACTAACGCAATGCAAATTAGGTTAATGAGCAACGCATGATCAATCAATCTTAAGACTTTTAAAGAAACTTACTTTTGACTAACGAGGGCAAATGCAAAGAATATCATTTCCAACGTTTGTTTGGAAGATACGCATGATTACTGAGCAGATATGCTACATTTCATTGAGACCAGGGTACGGCACACCGTCTCTACTACTCTTAAAGGGACCTTTGTAAACATTATCTAGCCTTCATTCACATATCAACAAGAAACCAGGTCCTTTGATCGGTTCCAGTCAGAATGGTGTGGGACTCAATCCCCCACTCTGTACAGGGACCCATAATATTGCTCTTCCATTTGAAGTTGAGTGGCAACGAAAAGGGAAATTGAACATGCTCACCCGGATTGTATCCATTACCATACATATAACCTATCATTTCTTCTAGACCTCCACCGGTAATGAATATTCTACTGCATCATAGGGATCTATCGTTACGTAACGCAAGCTTTTATTACTATCATTGGGTTTTGAATAAGGCTAAGTTGTGATATGCAATTGCATATCAGCACACCATAAAACTCTAGCTTTAGAAGTGACAATATGGTGACAGTACAAGCGCAAGCAACGTCATGCAAGCAACCACAACTAACAACGAATGAAAATTATATGCCTATGTCGATATTTCTTTGGCAATATACAATATTAGACCATGATCTACAAACGGGAAAGTGTTGGCATCATATAAACGTATGACTATTTGTTCTTGTGCGTTAAAAGATTATGCAGTTTTGTATGTACGATTACTCCACAGAACGATATAAGAAGAAAGATCCGTACAGGTAGTGTATTGCGGCAGTAAATTGACAGCACTACATGCTGTGTTGCACATTATGTTCATCCGGTGCAACAAAATCACTCACAAATGCGGTCATGATTGAAATGCATGTCCGCTTATGTTTTTATAGCTTGTATTGGTATTGCAAGAAGAAAATGCAGCAATTGGTGCATATGTTTGGTTTGTCTAATTACTGTGCTGCTTTAAATTAGGCATGCATTACACCATGAGTAAATACATGTTTGGTCACTTCATGTATTGACAAGAGTGACCGGTCGCTATATATAGAAACTATGTCACGGAAATGAAACACCAAGATGCCTGTTTTAATTTTATAGTGCGACGTTTTTAAACCTACACTGTAACAAACAGTTTTTATTAAATAATACCTTCTAGTTCATCCATTTACCAAGTAAGTATGTGAATACCCCTTGTTGATTGGGCGCAAAGAGAGGTTCAGCAGGGAGACACTAGACTGTCTATAAAGCTTATCTCCCGTCCATCACACACAATCAAGGAGCCGTGATATGCACAACAAGACGCACAACAAGAGCCACCAAGCATGTATACCTTGTTTGCTCAAATGAGATGTAACATGATTGGGCTTGAAGCTTGGGTTTTGTTATTCTATTTGCTTACAATGCCATATCAGATCCCGATATACCATGTGATGAGGTGTAACAGCAAATTCATGTATGATGAACATAATTTATATTATCTCCAGACTCACAGCTTCATTGCCTTGGGGCATCAATTGTAAAAGTTGCGATACCTTATACTGATAATAGCGATTACCATGTGCGTAAGATTGACTTGCGTTTTTCCAAAAAAGACGCTGCAACAATAGATCGTGAGAGTTGATAGAATTAATGCTCCGCAGTCATCACATGATTTGTGCTCTGATTTAGTGTGTTTCATGTTTAGATGCTGTTAAAGTAAAGATTGTGCATGATTCCTTAACGGAACGAATAAAAAGATGCAGACAGTAAGATGGTGCAGCCCTTATTTATAACGTTGTTATAAAACGCCTTTCATGCTGATATTGCCTGTTTTCAGCCTATCATTCTCGCGCTGTCCACGCGGAGTAGACAAGGTTGATTTGTTTGATGGTCCGAGGTACAATTATTACCAATTACCATCCCAACATGCTCCAATTTAGGAGTGCAATTACGATAGTTTTGCTTTAGTTATTTATGTACGATAACTAACAACTGCACATGACGAAACAGGCAAATATCGTTTGTGTTTGGTGCGCCATTATTTCATACTGACGAATCATCACTATTGATAAGACCTTAGCCTCATTTAATCATTAATGTTGTCTTAGGAAATGTCATTATGTACAGCCTTGTCTGAGAAAGGGCAATTATGGATAGCCGGTGTGAAGTATTACTGAGTTGAATTCGGAATCACAAATACTATTGCGTTCAGCTTATTTCTTGAAAACCATCAGCGACGAAGAATTAATCCAAACCCAGTTGATCGATCGAATCAGTCTTGCCGGAGATAAACTAATTATTACGTAACAATTTTTATACATAGAAGCTTTCTGACGTGTTGTTGAACAACTTGAGATGCCGAAGACGCATTGGATCGTGTCTATTTTGCACAATTTTAAGAAACGTTTGAACGCATTATATTTGAAAAACTTTAAAGTACATCTTAACCCTTATCAGGAGTTCTATAGACTAAATTGCTTATAACTCCAATCAAATAGCACTCCGGTATATCATGGTGCATTTAATGGGTAATGCATTGGGTCTTAGCTATCAAATGTAGAACAGACATCGTTCAGGACTAATCTACTATCTGCTGAAGACAGCTCATGGGCAACGACCTGTTGCAATTAATGCTTTGATGAATAATGTCGCTTAATTTGTGCAGTCAATTACCAGAAGCATAAAACGAAGCTATAAAGTTCAATTCACCCATTGTGGGTATGGTTATGGTTAATGCAAGGATAACTAACATTAATAACTGCTGTTTTCCTATTAAACGCGTGACTCTGCTGGGAGCGAAATGTAAGTCTTAATGCCATGAAATGCTCGCGCGCCTTTTTAGTCAACATTGGTGCCCACATCGCCTGAAGAGTTAACTGGCAAAGTCGAGCCATTAGGATCATCATTATCTCATCTTCCGATTGTATTTTCGTAAATCACTTCCGACTCATCTCTGCCTCATTAAAACTAGTAGGCAAAAACCACGATTTTCGTTGCACTTTGCTTACATCATGCAGTAAAGACACGTGTTAGACGCTAACCAACCTATTAATTAACTTTCAGTTTCATGAAAGACCGCCTATTTACACAAAATAAATAATACACCAAGTGATCATTGCATATACAATACTACCTATAACTTGCTCAATTATATCAATGTCTTGGAACATATTTCTATACATTTGCAAAGCTGGTAAACAAAATCCTATGACACGCATTCACATTTACATACGCAAATGTGTGCAATGCACTTGTCTATGCACCTAAAATAAAAAGAACTTCATGCAGCCGTTAATGTCAGTGCAATATAAGCGTCACCAACGAATAGACATAGGGAATTTTTGCCAACCATTGTTAGCCCGTACACTAAGCATTAAAAATATTGAATTGATGCATTGAATGTTTGCGTTATAACGATCTGTTAATCAAAGCGATACACTGTACCACAGAAAGGAGAATATGAGTTGTACACAAATGCTTAATTCCATCTCTTCTTCTGTTTTCATGCGACCGTAGATTAGTGCAAGAGCATCTAAAGCATGTAGATTTTGAGACTGAATTATAACTGCCTTAAGCAGCACAATTCGAGGAGCTACGTGGGGCGTCGTGTTTCATTTACAATGCATAATTACCCCAGCTCTTTCTGTTGTCCAATCTTTTAAGATCGCTTTATGAGCATAACGGTCATCTATAGGCGCAACAAGCAGTCCATGAAAGGGACCATTCTTCTCTCGCAACATTCCTATTGCTCAGGGGAAACCATTTGCATGGAGGAAAGAAAAGTCGATCGCTTATGCAAGACAGCGCTATCAACAGACACTAGGAAGGCAGGTACAACGAGATCGGGTTTGTATTCACCGACAAACCATCTCACCAAAAGAGCCAATGCAATACACATGCGATGCAATCCATTTGTGAAACCCTAATATACTCAGTATGAGCAGTATTACTCATTCGTTATTGCTTGTATTGCAGACTTACAACATAATACTCACCACGCCTGTAAATAGGGAAATAGCAATCCATCTCCTGAGATATCTATAAACCAAGCTGGGTATAAGCTCTTTTCTATTTTAGGACCAGTGGAACTGTGTGAGAAGGTAGGCATCACATCTAAGTATATAAGGCACCATCAGATTGTAGTGTATAAAACTTGTGGTAAGATAAAGGTAAATGTAAGTATCGACATGTCTACATTCGTTGAGTCCAGAGATCACTGGTATAACCGTGCCACTCACAAATGCAAGACAAACCATCGTTAGTAACGCATGGTTTTAATATTATATACCTTCATGACATAATGCATCTACAAGAAGAGTTATGACACTGGGATCAGCCCACAAACAATATTCCCGTTAATACAGCTTCTGTTATATCCTCATTGTTATCAGGTCGACAATTAGTCTAGGTATATCTGTCTTTGTACGAATACGTCTGTGCGTTATCGAAGTTCGTAAGAGTGCGTATATGTTAGAATATACTACATTAAGACGCGTCTAAAGATAAATATCATTGCATGTGAACATAAATGTAATCACGCGCGAATAAAGAACGCAATAAAATAGATAAGGATATACGCAGGTAATCTCCGCTGATGGTGCCAATTGCATGCAAGGTGTCGTGTTATTGCTCCGTGCTCAGTTTAAGCGCTTATTGTGGTATTAAGCGCTATATGCACAAAGGTTTCGAACACGAATACAATTTACCTAGAACATTGTTCAATTAATGTCACAATATTAAATTGGCTAAACCATAACTTTGGCAGTGTTGATCGACTGACTATTCCGTTTTTCCAGCAGACTCTGTTTTGATTTGCTATCGTCTGTTGATTGTTAGCAGCTGAATAGCAGCAGTCTGTGTCTGTGCCTTTAAATTGTGTTATTGCAACCGTGCCTTGGGTAGATAATACGGACAACAGGCTCTCAGTGCTGTAGGATAGACGATTCTTTATTCAAAAAGTGTAGGACACCTCCCTGTTTGTGATATCGCTCTAATGAACGTGAAGTGCGGAATGTTCACTATAGTGTCATACTGTGAACGAACTGCTCCCGAAGCATCAACGACGAGGAGGAAGTAATAAGAAACGGGTAACTCAATGACTGCATGAGTTACCCGGTTGACTGTGTTGGTGATAACTGGCCTTATTACTAAGTAACTATTGTATAACCCAACAGCCCTGCTGCCGTGTATGCACAATACACATCTACCAATTACCATGTCCCACTTTCGTATCAATGGACATATAAGCAGCGAAGCGCAAATGAATTAGGCTGAAAAGATGCAATTCACTCGCTTTGTCAGTTCGTTCTGTTGTCATATATGTGGAGCAGAACGAAGCACAATAGTAGCACACATGGATGTAACAAGCCAGCATATAACAAGCCAGCCTGATATGGTGACCCGTTAACTGGGTTTTATTCTACACATTGCATAATCTGGAATATATTTTCCTTAGCTTGGTGGCTAGCTGTTGTAGTTCCTATGCGCGGCAGTGGATTTAACAGCCCGGGACTGCGCTATGTAGTTATGATGTATAGCTCGGTTCTGGCCACATTGACTGTTACCAACAGCCTAGTTGTATTTTGTGTGTGTGCATTGCATACCACTCGCCAAAATTGGAAATATTAAGCAAGTAACAAAGCAACCCAGACTTTCTTGCCACTTTTGTGCTAACAAAAAACAAGGCTTGAAAGAGGAAATTGGCATGTAGAGACACCCAGTTGGAATAAAATGAGCATTATTGCAATATATGTGAGTTCTGAACGATAAGGTTAGTTTTCAAACTATTAAAGATCCTGAAAGCCTATTGATATCCAGGTCTCTGATCAATTATTGTAAGCTGTTGAATAGAGCAAAGATGAGGTTCCTTGGTGTCTTGCAGATTGCAAATATTGCTGATTAGATTTTGTAATCATTTCAAATTAGACATCCAGCCGAATCCAATCATGTCGAGTATCATTGGACAACGCGAGGGTGATCATCTGAAATTAGGCAATATGAGCTTGTAGGACATTCTTAAACGGCAAGTTCGTTGACATCGTTCTTTTTTATTTGTAACAATGATCGCCGGGCATGGGATTACGGATGGCTTTTCCCCCATCTTACTTTTTCACTCCCCAAAAAACTATATGAGCAATTCCACAGTTGGTATATGCATTTATCCCCACCCTCAATACTTTCACTTTTGCCTGGATCAATATCACTACCTGTGGTTAACTTAAGCGAAATACATATCGCCTCTGTTGAAGTCTTGATGATATAGACGCCTCAATTGAGGGTTTAATAACATAAACATAAACCTCATATTAAAGCCCATAACGAGACTGGATAATTGACTACACAATGACTACACCCGAAACAATGGTAGTTGTGTTATTGGTGACAATACAAATCAGGACCTGCAAGTGGAGCCCGATGCCGGTCTTCGCTAAAAATTGATATCAAGAGAAAACCAAAACACAGGATGTCACTCTATAAAACAATTTGTAGCCGCATTTATATATATAATATATATATAATGTATATATATATTTATAGATATATATATAGTTATATATATATATATATATATATATACATATATATATATATGTATATATATATATAGATATTTATATTTATATATGTATATATATATATATTGGTGTATATATATATTATATATATACATATATATATATATAAATATATATATATATATATATATATATATATATATATAATATGTTTATATATATAGTTATATATACTATATATATATATATATATATATATATATATAGATATTTATATTATATGTATAGATATATATATATATATATATATATTATATATATATATGATATATATTATATGTATAGCACCATATATATATGTGTATATAATAGAGCATACACATATATATATATATATATATATATATATCTATATATATCTATATATATATATATATATATATATATATATATATATATATATATATATATACGTATGTATCCTGCATATATATATCCGTAGATGTGTCGACGAGAAAAGTTTTCTGCCCTTGTTTATCGTTTGTAGCACCACAAAATGAACAGAGATTGCAGATGTCAATGACATTCAGTCCTCTAACGTTCAACCCAAAAGAACACTTAACTACCATTGGACGCTTTATTGTACTGGTGATTTTCTTGCGCGGTATACTTATAATTAATCTATACATAGACAGATCTCGTTACCTAGCTTTTACAACTGTGTATATTGCTCATTAGACACTTCAACGTTAATGTATGCGACACCATTTTGTACATGCATACTGAATACTGAGTACGTGCAGCGACCTTCTGGCTAGGTCTGGAAAGGCAACACACAATTTATACATACATAGAGATACAATTAGAGATATATAGAGAGAGAGAGATAGATAGATAGATATATATATAGAGAGAGAGAGATAGAGAGAGGGAGATACAGAGAGAGATAGAGACCATGTATTAACTACATATAGGGTAAGAGATATGCTACATTATGTATAGATATAGGGAGTAGATATCTCTCTAGAGATTACCATCGGCATATATCTTATATATATAAATGTATATATATAATCTTTATATATACATATATATATATACATATATATATGTATATATATATATTTAAATATATATCTGTGAGACCATGTATTAACTCAGAAGGGTAAGAAAGCTACATTGTATTACCATCGGCGTATAATTAATCTATCATCATGTAATGTTTCCATTGAAAGCTGTTCGCCATAAAAATTGCACTTTGAATTGAACAGCCCTCTGTGATTGATAGCGCCTTTGAGTATACAGCGAACAAAGCGCTGCTTTACAAAGCTCTATTCATATACATAAATCAGGCCGACCAAAGATGCCACACCCTTGTATGAAAACGCTCTCTGCCAAGTGAATAGATTACAACCTCCAATCATATGGCCTAGCATATTTTGCTCAAGATTGATGATACTTGCCTTGAAGTATCATAGGTCATGTAGTGTACTAAGTGGAATAGGGTGAATACATTGGATTCGTCATACATTTCGACCATTACCTACGATAGGTAAACGCATGCTTACAATTACGCCTAACATACACACAGAAGTACGACGTCCATGAATTGGTTTGGTTCTTTGGGTTCTGCATAGCGACAATTTATCGAAATGTGCTTTGCCATGTATCATCAACGAAATTGCATTGAAATAACAGTTCCTACACGATATGTTCTACTATAGCCTTGAAAAGTCGGCACCAATATTATTCCACCCACACACGGCGGAAACCACTATATCAGTAGTTTGAAAACTTATTCTTATCTGATGCATTGATTTGCATTAACAATACCCAGCAGAGGCAATTTCCGGACAAAGGCCGGACTACCGTTGCGCGATGTATCGAAGGACACATATATCACTACAGTAAGCCTTCGAGCAAATGGAAACTGGTCTAACATCCTGTAAAAACGATAGAAGTATTCGACTGAATAAGATTGTTATTTGATACTATGTGATACCATACGAAATATCAACTAATATTAATAATGGCAGTTGTTTATCGTTGGGAAGCCTCCGGGGCGCAATGATAGTTCGTAACATTCAGGATGACAAGGAACAACAATGTCAGAAACCTAGTGCCAGATATCTCCCTGAGCGACACCTTGGGTAAACGGAGCTGCAATCACTTCATCTCCATCCCTTTGTAGAATATGTGTATATATTAGGCGCTAAGGAAGCATATATATATATATATACAGTATGGCTCGAGTAAATCATTGTAGTAATGGAAATCCAGATCAAGTGACATACGTAGACAAAGAGTGTTTCGACTTGTATATACTACAATTCGCAAACACAAAAAGGTCTGTGTACGATATATATATACACCAACATAAATATTATATTCTACATACATGTACACACACATTCATATATATATATATATATATATATATATATATATATATATATATATATATATATATATATATATATATATATATATATATATATATATATATATATATATATATATATATATATATATATATATATATATATATAAACATGATATATCTGAAACCAAAATTACGATGCACCGTCACGCAACTATGCAATTTCCTTCAGCCCCTTAATGCGATGGTTTTGGTAACACGCACTCTAACATGATAAAGGTAATCAACAATCAATTAGTTTTTCACTTTTTTCATTTATTTTATAGACCATCCACAAGATTAATTTATAATTGTTTCGTTGTTCGACGTTGTTTGGTGTTTGGAGGTTTCTTTTAATAAACTGGATACATGCTACATCTATATTGTTTTCAGAAGCTGCCTTGTTAAACCCAGCGACTTTATTTGCGTCAATAATGATAAGGCAGAATGTTGGTTTCCTCTCTCAACAATTTATTCGTCGACAGCTAGTGTTCTCATTCGTACAAACATACACACATACATACATACATACATACATACATACATACATACATACATACATACATACATACATACATACATACATACATACATACATACATACATACATACATACATACATACATACATACATACATACATACATACATACATACATACATACATACATACATACATACATACATACATACATACATACATACATACATACATACATACATACATACATACATACATACACACATACATACATACATACATACATACATACATACATACATACATACATACATACATACATACATACATACATACATACATACATACATACATTTAGAATAAGATATTTAAGTTAAAATTATCGTTATGATGTAACATTTACATTCATGATGTTATCTCGCAACGTTTCACATACATGACACTAAGGATGATTGTACATAGACAGAACGTTTGAAATTTAAAGTGTTAATCGTCCTTTTGATATGCGAATAAGGCAAGTCAATTTGACCTGGCGGGCCTTGTTCCTTCGGCGGAATATTCCTCCGCCGAGTATATCTCATGTTTATAGCGGCTTGTCCAATTTCTTGAAACGACGTAGACGCATGCGCCACCATTTTACGAGGCTATATTAATATGTAATTGCTGGCTACACGCTTGTAAAGATTGATTATGACCATCATTGAATATTATTTCTGGCATAGAACAGATAACGCCCGAGGAATTATTTCAGTTAACTAAGATACATTTGTATCGCAAAGCATTATAAATTGGGTGCCTTGCATTGGATTATTGGATTATTTGCGCATTGAAATGCGCTGGCCTTAAGACTAGTCATTATGAACCAGTTGTAACACAATGGAAAGCATTACCAGAGAGCTGTTAAATTTTCTCAGTACGGGTGATGAAATACATTTCAATAAAATAATGTTTTATATCGAGTGGCAGGATGTGTTCTAATGTAACCGGCAATACAATGTTGGGTATAAGTACGGCACAGTTCCATGCGATGGAGGAGGCTTTTTTTTATCGGTAAACTTCAGTTGTCAATTAACATTTTTGCCTTAGATTAAAATAAAAATATGTTATAAATGGATAAATGATATACAGTGCAATTCTCTGACAAGCCTCTGTTGTAAAATCATTCTTTCAGCTAGAGCCCAGTGCATTCGAGGCAACTTTTACGAATGAATAATTAATTCTGATGGGCTAGAAGCTTTTCATTGTTTTCTGCGCTGTTACTCAGCTATGCTAGAATTGATAATTTAATTTTTTAATATATGCATTTGCAGCAACAGTTTGTGGCAGCACTTGACCGCATTTGAACTATTGAAGCATCTATAACTTTGGCATGTTACTTCCATTTGTGATACTTTTGCATAATGCTTGAGCAGTTTCCATTAGTCAAAGAACTCTATCTTTCTCTTAATGTAATGTGTGTTTCTATGGCATCACACGAGTGCAGCGACGAGAATTGGTAAAGAATACAAGTCGGTTAGAATATTTAAAACGTAGCAGTTGCTAATTGAACCGTCCCAAGAGGTCAGTGTCGCATCCGTATATCTCGCAAAAATCGGCGGATGTGCTGATAGTGATCGATTAGAAGCAGCTTCAGAGAACTAACGTACATTCACTAATATAAAGGGTAAATGCTCAGTCATCAGTCAAATTGTTTCATTAACCCTCCAAATTTTCTAGCCCATTGTTCCAGACCAATTCATTTCACCAATCTATCACTTGAGTTTACAATGTGTCGTAATGCTTGTTGTCCAACACGTCATTGATTTATACAATTCAGTACGTACATTGGCTTATACGCTCACCGTAGATATGCATGTCATCAATCAATTATAATTGGAAACAATTTTCGCCTGGCTTGGGAAATTGATTAAAATCTAGTTGCCATATCTGATGGTTTCGCTTTGTATGATGACATAAAGCAATCAGCAAAATCTCTTCATTATATGAGCAATTTGGTTTTATTGCTGCAAATATGATATTATAACATTCATATGCTCTTCTCTTTTGTTGACTGTTTATATGTTTGCTTTTGTTTCTAAAGAACTGATGCTGTTAAAGGATGACTAAGACATTCCTCAATATGTTCATAGGGTTTACGTTTATTCAGGTTTGGTTATGTTACAATAGTTGTGTAACGTTTTATGTGGTTCAGCCGCCATCTTGCAATACTACAGGGGTTAATTATCTCGGAGCTCACTGACAATGTGTGCTTCGAATGTTAGTAACGTCATAACTTCTGCTATGCATGTTAGAAACCTCGAGAATGATAGTTTACAACTGAGAGAAATTAGACATCCAAGTCATTGTTTTATCAACAGAAAATATTGTTCGAAATAACAATCAGTGGATTTATGCTGCTTGCGCGATTTAATCAAGTTTCCAACAAACAAATAGAGGTTTTTACCAGGAATTGTGTGCAATCCTCTCTAATTGCAGGATGAAAATATTTGGAATATAAGCCGATATGTTCGTGATATTAATAACCCATTACATGGGTGTATTGATGTAAGTCAACAGAAATAATACAACAGGAACTTCTTGACGAATAGAATGGGACATGTAACATTAGCGTATTATTTTGCCAGTATATAGAGGTCTTAACAGGCACTCTAATTAATGCAAAATCGCAAAACACAGTCTTAACGTGTCGCAGCAAAATGGACCATTTCATAACTGTTAGATCTACTGCTCACGAATCCTACGCCTACAGATTACACATTCATTATCGCAGGTTGTTCTATGTTAAGCCAATTTATGAATCCTGCACACCATTTTTCACTTTTCAGGAGAGACACACTTAATTGATGGTACATCAAGGTTCTGGAGCGCTAGCAAGTGCGACTGATTATCTAGTGTGCTTATTTTGTGATCGATAGGTTTGCGTAATTTCAATAAACTCAATCATTTGGATAACGTTTAGTTGATAAAACTAAATGATCCGCTAATATAAGAAGCCTCCAGCAGTCTTGAACAATGTCGCCATGTAAGACTTTACCCCAGCAAGTGGGCTGATTAACGTGGTTCTTCAGATGAGGACGTCTGTGTGGGCGCTAGACGTTGTAGACTGACAAAGATGTTTACGGGTGAAAAGGATCACCTTTATGACTACAGGATTGACTTCTGTAGGCAATGTAGGTCTTCCTGTGTACAAATGGGGCCTTTTAGGCCATATGTTGCAATTACGACGAGAGTTCCACTGTCCCAAAAATAGCATTATGTTATTTGGATACGACCGATAATTAGTTGATTACTTTGTTCCATTTCTACCAGGACAATGGGATATCAATGTAGATTATTATCAGGTGATAGATGCGTATGGTCGCATAGATAAACATCATCATAGTGCTAAGTCTTAGCAGCTGCGTTATGTCACATTTCGGGTGCGTTTCGAGTGCAGACATTTGCTGGACACTCATTGTATGCTGAGAGGAATTCAGTGTAAAAATAACGGCTTTACCTTTGTGACAAACCAAACTATGGGATAACTAAATCAATATTGGAATGCTGGTAACATTTCAGACAAATTCCTTGTTGACGACATGGCCGCATAACGAGTGCTTTTCCGTTCATTTTTGTGGCGTAAAACAATGAATGATAACACAATGATGATTTCACAATACCTAAGAAATACATAGATAATCTATGCACTCACAGCTCGATTCCATAATCCAATAGGACTGTTCCTAACATGTAACCTTTAGCAGAACAAGGAAATAATTCGATGATGCGTTTAGTATGCCATGTCGGTGATGGAGACAGGATGGCTTTGCTTATGCTCTACGCCTTTTGATCAATGACATGCAAAACAACACAAACTAATGCGACCTTGGTATTATTGTGATTCACATTCAAAACAAGTCCATACCTCACGAAATACCTGATTCTTTACTGGATATGTTGTTTCTCTCTGTGTAATGCTTGAAAGTATCTCCTTTTCAGCGCATGTCAAATCACGCAAGATAGCTGTGCTTCTTGATAGCTACAAGAGGCCACTCCTTCTTGCAAATAGATGACGCTGTTTTGTACCCCATCGATCCTGCAATAGGAAAAAACACTATGGTGACGTGATAATGAGCGCGAGAGTTAATCGAGATTAGAGTTGGGTATAGGCAACAAGAATGATCCACATGGCAGGGTGTCAGAGGCCGAGAGAAGAGTGAAGAGGTCAAGCTGAGGAGCGTGGGGGCGTGAGTTCAGACACAAGTCCAACAAACAGTGTAATATTAATTGAATAATGAATAAAAGGATCAGCGTATTCTTTGTGGCAAAAGTTTGAATTGCGCGTCGGTGATCCTTCAAATGCGGACACCGCAATCTTGCCGCCATCTTGGCGTTGGTTGTAGAAAACCTGTAATAGAACAAGTGATGCCAACAGCTACCATGTTTAACATTCAATCCACATATACGTTACACCAAGCATCAAGCAGCGACAGCAAAGGTTCACAACAAATTAAAAAATAGGAACATGTTGATATGGGTGTGTGTCTTGAACCTGAATCATTCTTACACCAAGGTCTCATTGCAATTTGTCCAATCAGCGACTGTTATAAAGTATGATCAGTATGTGAAGGCTTCTTAGCTCAAATGAGAGAAGACTAGCAAGACCAACCACTGAGATAATCCTTCTTTCATGACCGTAAGTAATGTAGTGGGGATCAGCCCCTTTGTCACACCTATGTCTCATTGGTTGTTCAAATAACGTTTTCAACCATCAGCATCCATTATTACAGCTAGATGTGTGCTATCTGTTCTACCATACATTTGATCAAAAACGACGAATGAAGTGACTCTTTGTTAAATCGTCGTCAGATAATCGTTCACATTTGACTAAGTGTATCATATTGTTTGGGTTCCATAACAGAGCGCGATCCCATTGAACAATGACTTTATCAAATGTTACCTCATTAAATTGAAATCGGCAGGATTGAAACTGCGGGAAAGACAAAACTAGCAATCATATTGTCTTATATAACAAACACTGCTGCCGCAAGAACTTGCTGGATCTCAAATATTTCATTTTAAATAGTAATTTTTGTTGCCAACTATGGAACAACGGCATGACAATATGTTGGTTCCAAAATCTCGATACAACTTTCAATATCTACATAACCGACCAGCATTTAGCCTGCATGACTCACTCTAAGCCGACCCGACTCCAATCCAACACCGGCGACACCTGTACGCCATTTGACAATTCCCGGAAGATGTGAGCTTATTGCAATGATGTCTTAATTCACACTGCTCACTGATAATGGCGCAAGTTCTAACCATCAACCTGGGTGATTACATCATTTCAGTGTTTCTGACGGGATATCAATGTAGATAGCACAAATGATCACCATCATAGAGTATTAGCACCTGCATTACTTCATATGGTGTATCGGGTGCAGACATTTTGAAGGCACCCAAGGCAGACAATATCCATTTGTGACACTACTTAAGTCATGTTGATGACAAGGATGTATATAGAGTGCTTGTCCGTTTATCTTCATGGCGTATAGCACTAAAGGATAACATATTAGGACAAATATTAATTTCAATATATATAAAAAAAAGATACGTTAACAGTGTGTGCTCTCACAGATACGTTCCAAAATCAACAGGACTATTCTTAATATGCATTATTAAGCATTCAGTGGAAGGAAATAATTAAATGATTTGTTAAGAATGACATGTCGGTGATGGAGCAAGATGGCCGTGCTGGCGTTCTACTGCCATTGAACAACGACATGGAAGCCATATCGCACATTACATGCTGAGCAGCAGTCGTTGGTTGGACTCCATCCAATGTGACCATGGTATTAATGTGATTTACACTCAAAACTCGACCATGCATCACGAAGTCACGAAGTACCTGTCACCTTGTTGAACAAGTTGTCTCCGTGTGATGCTTGAAAATGTCACCTTTTCAGCGCATCTCAAATCACGCAAAATGCTATTCTCCTTATCGAAAGTGGCACTTCCTTCCAGAGAATGGATTACGCTGTATTGTTGATCGAGATTACGGTTGGGGATAGGCTGTAAGAATGGGCCGCAGGGCAGGATATCAGGAGCCGAGAGAGTAAAGAGGTCAAGCTCATGCGCTGGAGGGCGTGAGGTCAGAGATGGAGGACGGAATGGAGACAGGGAATGAGTGCTGGAGACAGGATACAAAGTAGGCTAGTCTATTATGGCATGTCCACACTAAGGATAACCATACGGTGTAACATGATGAGCATTACTTGATATATGCTCTAATATAACCTGCTACAATATGTTATACCCGAACGTTTAAGTAGCATGGCCACATAGATAACCCCATCTTCGCCGCAGTTGATGAAGCTGGGATAAGCAATGATGCCAAGGCGATGTCTCCCGCAGCTAACAGTCCCTGGGTGTTTAATTGTAAAGCAAACAAAGTACCCATTTCATCTAAAACCATACATATGAAAAACTGTTCATAAAGGCATAAAACGTGATCAATTATATAGTTGATCCAAAACGAGCTGACGTGTCACATTGCCAAGGCTGAGCGCGGAGTTTGCATAAGCACCAAGTATTGCAAAGATTGTTGCTAAATATTTCAGTTGCTTATAACGCTATTAAAACCACACTAGAAAAGTTTCATACAACACGATCAATTTCGTGGAATGCAAATAATGCAGCAGTACCTCAATAAGGATGCAACAGGATTCTCCTTATAATTCGCAGAGATATAACCAACCGTTGTTAGATATATTAACTACGTTCCGTGGGTTGTCTACATCACCTGTGGTAGGGCCTCTAGATAAGAATGACATTGATCCGTTTTTGTACCATCACTTACTCTATTATAGGTTCTCACACATGTGATCGAGTTTGGATACCAAAGTGAATGTTGTCCGTAACAAAAACCAAGCTCTTTTCAAAGAAGCAAAGTGACCACCTTATAATCAAGCGTTTTGCCTAATCCTTCTTGATATGTTTACACTATATATTCAGGCTTTATTTCTGTTGCATTACTTTATTAATATGCCGCCATATTTAAGGAATGGCATACATAATCATGTATATTTAGTATCATCATTTTCCGAATATTTATTGTTAGCGTTACCAAATACGTTTCAATAGCCGAAATAAAGATTATCACGATATCCGTCATGTTCACAGCCATGGCCCTGTAGCAGCCTTGTGGGGCTTTGCACTATTTGTCAGGCGATGACGCGCTCAATCGCACGTGCGTGTGGTCACTTATCACAAAAATCACCCTCAGTTGCACCATTTACCGATAACAGCAGGTATAAAGTTTGCACCCACATCACTTGAGTGAAATTCTAGTTTTATGCAAACATTATACAAAGGAACATCACTTCAACCAGCCCTTACTCGCACATTAACGAGGGGATTTGCTGGTAATGAAACCGTCGCCCTTGGATTAGTCACAGACTCACGTAAAGGTGCACTTATAAAGCTAGCTATTGCTGTCCTTGCTGATATAGAAGCGAACGTGTATATCATGGCATACGATGCATTATTATATTGATTACATTTGCATTTTCCAATGCGCGGTGGGCTTTGTACCATTATAATGTGTTATTTCGGCTACATACAACCATCCTCTGCAAAACACGTAGACATTGAGATAAAAACTTGACATCTGTACACACCCTCACACGAACACACATAGAACGCGAGTAAAATGTTGCGCAACCAGTCGTTAATATGGATTGCAGTCGTGAGTTGGACGAGATCATAAAGATATTTCATATTCGTAATAAACATTATCAAGCGTTCTGTGCTCATCTATATAATCAGCTGTAGATCTGTAACATTTCTAACACTAAATTGCGAGTACAATCCTTACAAGACATGCGCACCAGATGCTTTCTGTCTGCGGCTTATTTTAAAAGCTTTCTGCACATTGTGATGAAAGTGCGAAATTGCTCGCATCGCACAGAGAAAAGGAATTAATCAGAAGTTGGATCATTTGAACTATGGGCTCATTGGAAAACGACAAGAAGCTTAAGTTATATCACCCATTGCCTTAACTTACTCCGATATGATATATGGGCACATTGATTAGATCTTTACTTCTTACTGTCCTACTCCATAGCCATTACAACCTGTGATTCTAAGGTCATTTGTGGTGAAGGATAATCGAAACTGGTTATTTGTGACGATTGATAATCACAACATGTCGCGTATGGTGAATGATAACTATGGCGGGTTACCTGTAATGATTGATTCTTACCACACGGCATCATAAGGAACCCACGAAGACGTCACGGTGCTCTCTGCTATAGTTGGGTGAAGTTGGCAGTCATGCACAATCAAAAGTCATGCTAAAGCCTTATCATCGATGGGCAACTCCACATAGAGTGGAATGACCTACAAGTCAATTGCTCCTTTATAGCTTATCACACTTAACATCTTATTTCAATATACCATCAGCTTAGATTAGCCTTCTCTTCATCGCTTTTAGTGACGAAGCCGGGATAATCATCCATGCCGAGCCAAAAAATCTTACTGCTCACCTTTACCCGTTGTTCAAAATACAAAGAAGACATTCAATATCAATCTTCAAATGGCAAAAGAAGAGCACACATATTTAAGCTTTAGTCTATTCATTCAAAGAACAGTCGGGGGACACTGACTTAACTTCTATAACATTGCTTTTGTAAATCCCCTCCCAACGTGGTTCACCTGAGTGTACAAATCAGATGAATGTATCTATGCTGACATATTTAAGGAATGCATATGTTATTATACATATTCAATATCGTCACTTTCATAAAAACCATTTCTGCCTTGATCCAATATAAGCTACACTCGGCGTTATTATCTTATTGGTCATTTTCACTACCTTAACAAGCAACTTCCGGGAGCGAAAACACATGTGTGTGGCCACTTTACCACAACATATGCATTTGTATGCATCTTGGACAATTGTTTGTGATGTTTTAGTATGTGTCTGCACACACAAAAGCAACAAAGCCATTTGATAGAAGCTTCTCGTGGTTTGAGCCAAGAACATGCAAAAGTACCACTCCCTCATGCGAAACTCATATGCCCCTCAGCTGGCTGATAAGTTGAGAATGATGCCCACACCCACAGAATGTAGCTCCAGGTTTACGAGGATATATAGGAAAGAGTAAGCCCGATTCATTGGAACAAGAATTCATTAAATATATTAAGCGACAAGCGGATAACAAACCACACCATATATAAAGCCAGAGTATGTGCTTGTGCACTATCATCATCATCATCATCATCATCATCATGCATTGTCATCGTCGTCTCCATCATAATCATAATCATTATCGTCATCTTGATTCGTATAATCGACAACATTTTTCATCGTCACCCTTATCAAATTATATCGTATTTGGCCTAAAGCTGCCTTATCATTTAGGGAAAGGCATAACCAAATATTTCCTCATAGTTATATTGGGGCTTTAGAAAGCAGTACTCATTTCAGAATGAAGTAAGAGATTGATAATGGAGCAGATACATTAGGTCGCGGAGTAAAGTTGACATGTGTTGTACGGCCATTAATATTAATTCTAATGAAACAATTAGCTAATTTGCGTCGATAATTAAGATAATTGATTAAACCGTTGTTATTACTACACTTCCATGCTCAACTACGATGCTTTAATTCATTGGGCACATTTGTGTCAGCATAACTTCCACATATGAAATATTAAGAACCATTAGTTTTTCCCAGAAAAACTAATGGTTGCCTAAAACACATGTGTCTATGTTTCCGTCCACATCTGTGTAAAGCTAGAATTTCTAAGCTTTTCTTGCTTATGCACGCTCTTCGTTATAGTACTGTTACTCACTGCCTGTAGTTGCTGGAGTGGGGACTAATCAGAGGAAATTAACCCGAGTCCTGGAGTAGAGATGCTTATTTGGTTTATTTAATTTCAACAATGAAGCTCCCCGGAATCTCGCGGTCCGAATCGTTTCTCTGACTAGATGAATCTCTATGACTAACCCATCTGGACTCCTTATAAAGGGTCCCGCGATAGGCCAGGCTAAAACAATCCCCACGTGACACGACGAGTCTACTTGGAGGGTGAACTCGCTTGCTGTGAGGATTGCTATCAGGGTTACACTCCTCCCAAAGAGTGGTGTAATGTAACCCGGGCTCTCGTGCTGCTAATTAAGGGGGGCTTTTTAAGAACGTCTGAGCCAAAATAGTATTATAACATCTGCCAGGTGTGAGAATGCATCTCGGCAATGGAATGTGGCGAATGCGTTTTCGTATAGCGTTTACAGCAGCTCAGAACAATCATTTACCGCTCTTAATGTAACCCTGTAGCCATCATCAATATGTGACATGGATTACTGGAAGACAGTCCTGGAAAGAAACAAAATCGCAATTTCTACATCCGTGACAACAATATCACCAGCATCACACATTTTTCATCACCTTTAAATGTCACAGATACACGAACCCAGCTCGCTTGGAAACCTCCACAACCTTGATTGATTCTCCCCGAAAATATCTTCGTGGGAATGATATAATACTTTACAGATGTGAGACACTGCTTTCTGGTATAAGCATATTTGGCTGGTAATTTAAGCGTGTTTCCATTAAAATTAGACGATTGCTCTGTACCATTCATTATGGTCAGCAAAATGGTTATATAGATAAATATAACTGGATTGGGCAGTGAGATCGTATAAAGACACATCATCATAGTGTCATATCTTAGATTAGGTATGGTATTACACGATTGATCAAGCCTCGGTATAATCTGCCTTTGCATTCCAGCAGTAGTTCACTGTAAATATACGGGCATGATGCATACGTCAGCATGCTATTGCCGTGGACTACTACGCAGGAACGCTGGTCCCAATTTAGGCATGTTCCCTTCAAGACATCACATCAAGGCGTTTGGTGAGACTGATGGGTGCTTGTTCGTCATCTTCATGGCGTTTATCACCAAATGAATGTAAATCACAACAAAGTATTATCCGCAGTATAAGACGTATATTAATAAGTTGTCCTCTGAACGACCCATCCAACAATAAAAAGAACTATTCTTACCAATGTTTCTTTCAGCATTTACATCTAGTTTATGAAATAATCAAATAACGTGATACGAATATAACTGGTTCGTCACTTCAAACAGAGTAAGGGTGGCCTTGCCCTTCTCTTCCGTTGTAGCAATCACACAGAAACCACCACGCACTGATTGGGTACAATCCAATGCGACTTTGGTCTTAGTGAGATGAAGGTTCAGAACGAGCCCATAGCCAGGGGGAAATTAATGAAACTGTAGCGCCGGTTGAGCAGCCCATCCATCCCAATATTCGCATAATGGGAGCGTGATTAGGCCCGGGAATTAAACGAGATCGGGGTTGAGACCAGTGTTGAGATCTACTTCAAGTGCGCGAAGGTGTTAAGTCAGAGATTGACGACGGTTTTGGTGCGGGAGTGATGGTGCGAGTGTGCTTCGGATGCTCAATATTAACAATAGTCATATGTCAGTTTCATGTCAAGGAGATGTCTTCTGTTGCCATTGATATATTCGGCAGAAAATCTTTAATGTATAACAAACGATATAAATCTAACACGTCAACTCACGCGCGCCCTCATTGATCTATGTTTGATAATTATTAGTAACGGAAAGAAGTGTTCTACGTCAAGAGAGAGAGCCACATCTTGTTGACCTAGTGTACCATGTCTCGTCTGAAACTCAAGTTGGACTATTTGAACGATGGGCTGACTGAAAAACGACTAGACGCTTACGAGATGATACCAAATGCGTTCGCTTGTTCAAATTGTAGGTGCATCGATTAGAGCATTACACCTCACATTATCATTCCATCATCATGACTGACGTGTGATGCAGGTGAGGTAAGGTAAGTAGATGATTCAGAGGCACACCAACACAAGTGTGTTATATGGTGCCTTGATCGACTGGGGATTACACGAATCAATAAGAAATGATAGTGGGGTAAAACCAGAGAAGATCCCTTTATGATATCAATTGATGTGAAAATTATTTACTTTAAACCATACTTTTTTAAAAATCTGTAACATTATGTAGTTTCTCCAATACAACCAATGATCCACCTGTTATGCAGAGTAAGGTCTTTTTCTTATATGATAGCACATTATAACCATGGCATGTCATATGTGGTAAGTGATGGATATTGCGGTGAGTGATTACAGTAGCGAGATATTTGTGGCAAGCGATTGTTATTGTACATCAACACGTCATCATAACGCACCCACAACTAGCTCTCGATGCATAACGTAGTCTGTGCTCCTGTATAACCT
>CM067343.1:65458508-65463508 GCA_034190875.2 Urechis unicinctus | reverse complement strand
AATGTATAATCATCGCAAAGCTAGACTGTTGCGCTGCTAGCTATTTGGTTACACGTAATCACTTACGTTGTTCTCGGCTGAGTGACTAGTTTTCGCTCAGGCAGATAAATGCTAATATCTATCGGTCATATAAACACTGGCGATATGATACATCAAATGAGGACTTCAGTCGGTTGTTGTAAGATGAAAGAGATGGTGCGAGTACCATGGTGTATACTACTCACATCATGCGCATCATAGATATACAATACGTCCAATGCGTACAAAATAATGTATGCTGCTGCCGTGATATGATAACCTTATATATATTTTCATTTTCTAGATATCGGCTGTAGTCACTTAGCCGAGTCAAAGAAAGCTGGGTTTCAGATTAATACAAGTTATGTGGAACTGAATTGAAGTCAGTAGAGGTATGGCCTGAGATGGACACAAGGTTTTTAATCACGCATAATTAGTAATTGTACTAGGACTTCTCATTGATACAAGCTTTGTGAACGACAGACTCGTATTGATTGCGACACTGATCTGTCTGAAACATTTTATTTCACCGAGATTGGCAAGTTTGAACTACAGTGTCGTTTGAATAATAATATCTGCAAGAAGAAAAGCAAGTGCAGAGCTGAAAGCTAAATGCTTAAACACATTTAAAGTGCCTATGACACCAAATTTTCATGATAATTTTTATTTAACCAAATGAAAGACAAAGTTGCATTTACTCTGTTTTTGTGGTTCAATTTCCGAACAAGTCACCCGAACCTAATGTAAATTGAAATATAAAGTCGATTTTTCGGCACCCGCCGCCATTTTCCAAATTTTCGGCCCAGCACCCCGTGACGTCACTTGGGGGAGTCGTCACTGACAGGTCCGCAGTTTTCACAGTAAACAATGGCGAATGTTTCGGCGAGCGATGTATCTGAGTTGGACGGTTTGACGATGGAGTTTTGGGTTGAAGAGCCTCAAATGTTTGAGCAATCAAATCCAGAGGATGTAGCTGGTATTGTGCCGTACAGATTCGAACCATATCTGTCCGAAAACAGCGCCAGCGAATCTGACAGTGACAGGACTGATTCACGTGTTCCGAGAAGCGATAATCCGAACATGAACCGTCTTCAAAACATTGATTGGTGAGTCCTAATGGAATTGTAATCACTGCACGAAACTATTTTCTCTTTTGATTTTATATTATAAATGAAGAATACCTTTATCATTTGTTTTCGTTTTTCTTGGTGTTATTCAATGTGGTTTGTAGTCGCCAACGAACTTAGCGAAAAATCTTAGATTATGTCTTAGACGGAGTTTGGTATATATTTGATAGGTTTTTGAAACCCTGGTTTCAGGTGCCAATGTGGAGGCTGCTTAACCATGCCAACTGTCAGGGAAAGTGTCTGCTGTGTGGAGCAGGAGAAAGTGATGATTAAAGTAGAAAATCTACCAGAAATCAAATGTGTGACGCAGCATCCAAATTTTAATGCTGTATGTCTTAATGAAGATGTATTGGAGACAGCGTACTACGCCTACAAGCAGGATCATGGTCCATACAAGGGAAACAAGTAAGTATTGACAGACAACAAACACCAAATTATAAATTTATGTTGGGAAAAAATCCACAAACTACTGGGTCATTTTTACTCAAATGAATGACGTTTTCAATTCAGACTGAATTATTAATACAGTTTATACCAGGATAACACTATTTTTGTGACTCAATCATCAAATCAATGTATGGGTTAAAATACCATATTTATTCAGCACTGTAAAGATGTTTAAGGGTTTGTGTATGGTTGTGTGTTACAGCTGGAAGCGTTACACTGGATACAGGCAGTTTATCCGGTGGTGCTACCATTATCTTGGCAAGAAAAATCGCATACCTATACCATCCTGTGTAACTTCAGTCATACGAAAAACATTTCCAGAGGAGTCAAACAATTATGTGGGATACGAAACTAGCACTTAGAGAAGCGTGAGCGGAACTGATCAACTGCTTGGTGTTTTTTCTGGGATCTCGAAGATGGAGTTGAGATTGGGTGGGATCTCCAGTGCTTCCATCTCCTCATCATTTATGTCACTGGCCTTGCATATGGTGACTGTCATTGCCAAAAGATCTTCTACATATCCTGTATTGTATATATGTGTTAGTTGTTCATTTGAGATTACAGATTATAATTTTCACATAAAAGTGAAATTTAGAAACAATCCCTACCATAAGTTGGATCATTCAGCACTTTCCTCACAGTGTGACCTCCTCCCTTGTGTTTGGGGTAGTGGAGGCTGTACATGTCCTCACCCTGTGCTGTTATTCTTTGTTGTCGTCCAGCATTTTCATTGAAATGCATAGTTGCAATGATTGATCTGAAATAATTTATGAACCTTTCTATCAGTTTGAAATAGGATAAGTTTGTGCTTTTCATGTTTGATTTATTGGATGTTTTGTGATAAGTTGGATTCAGCAGTAAATTAACTTTATTCAGGACTAGAATGAATGACGTGAGGAAAGATACTTCATGAAATTAAACGGCTTGTTTATTCCACTTTGTTTTTGTTTATGGATCCACTTGTCAACAACAATCCTACATTTGAAAGAAGGGTAAAATCTAACTAGTTCAAACTTTAAAGCTAAGCAGACTGGGATAGTTGAAAGATTTACCGGCAAAGTAGACCAGGGTAACTGAAAGCATAGGTTTTTGGAGCAAACTGGATCAGAAGGCTGTAGAAAGCCTCTATGTAGGAGGTCTAGGCATTGCCTGATAGTCTCTTGATGTCCTTGCACAATCTCTTGTTGGTGATAATTTTTTTCCAATTCTGTGGCACACCTCGTATCTAAGGATGTAAAGAGCAATTTAACTGCAAGATTATTTTTTTTTTGTGTATCAAGGAAATTTAAGGAACTTGTGGTCTTTTTAGTCTGAACTCTAAAATGATATATTGTATCACCTGGCTTGATCCACCTTTTGCGTCTCTCACGACCAGTCAAAGGTCCATGAACACAGGACTGGAACAGACCACCAAACCCAGAATGAATATTTTGAATGTGGTCAAGGATTGAGAGCCACTTGTCCAACACCAGCTGTCCATTTCCAAGGGGGCTTGATACTACACTCCAGTACAGGTGGTTCACAATACTTGGTATCCACGCTTGAATATCTGCCAGATCTTTACCTCTGGCCACTGCCTTCAATTTCTTTTTGATGCCTGAAATATGTAGGAGCATGGGTGAAGTAATAGCATTGCACAGTTCATTATCATTTTACAAAATTACAATTTGAAATATTTACCCTTAGCAACATGCCAAATGTCAAATTCATGAGTGATGCCTGGGTGCTCCTCTTGGATAAACTTAGCAATTTGCGGGTGGCGGTCCGTTATGAGCGTCTCAACATCTAAGTAGTTTTCTTCTAGTTTCTGCAACCCTAGCACGAGTCCGGCCTTTTCCATGTGGTAGCTCCCACCACATTGATTACTCTACAGAAAAAATGTGATAACAAGTACCTTGGTACGATTGATAGCCTTTAGTTGAGCCACCTACACATTTTATACCATTTGCAAATAAAAGATATAGAACCAACATATGAAAGGAGGTACCTGTACAAGTTCTACATCTATTACAGCCATTGCTTCCATCTCCATCAAAGTGTATGTCCCATACTTGGCACTGTGTCCTGGACTGTCTGCGCGTCCGTCACCCCCCCTAGAACAAGTCCCCGGTTTTCTGCCTGAAGGGCTGCAAACAACCATTGTTGACGCTCCTGCCACACTTGCCGGACTGATTGGATTAAAATATGTTTTTGGTGGCGGAAGAATGTACGCAGAGAATAGCAAGCCACACCCATGTGCTTTAGAACCCTCATGGTCTTGGAAATGAGAGCACCGCTGTAGAGGATTCCTGCTGAGAGCAGCAAGTTTCCTGCTGGAATTTTACCGACATAGGGCTGGCTATTCCAGACAACAGATTTAGTGCAGCTGGTGCATCTCAAGGTGACAGCTACTAATGTGCCAACCTCCCGGTTGGATGCAGCTAACCCAGTGGCACCGCAAAATCTGCACACACAAAGAGCAAATAGAGTCTGCAGTGAAGACCAAAAAACTATATACTTTCTTTCCTCAATAATGTCCAAAGAATCTGTTTCATCATTTTCAATCAAAGGCCTCTCGTCATTGATGTCCACATCATCTTCTATGTCTGAGGGGATGTAGTCAGGATCTGTGTCCTGGTGCATTCTCTCCCCGTGTTCATTGCACTCATTCTCCATCTCATCCCACCATGGGAAGGATGTTTCATGGGTCTGAGATGATGTTGTGACTGTGGTGCTCACATGAGTCTGCACAGCTTTTAACAACACGTTGCTACTGTTAATCATATATCAGAAAAAGGCCATAAAGCATCATAAATTATCAAGCATAATTTATATGTGATAGAACACAGAAGAGAAATTCCACTGAAGTCACCTGCTTCCCTGGATTTTGGTTTAAATAGGGTGCCCACTGTCCTGCAAGCACGAGGTATACTTGCAGAGGTGCTTGCATCCTTTACCAGAGCAAGACCACAGTCATTTTCTTTTTCCTGGAGAGGTGAGTCCAACAACAATGTCTCCACAGCCTGATAATTAGAACAAAGTCCTTGTTTATAGAACAAAACTATGGAAAAAGTAAACATCTAAGAGATTTTGGCAATATGTCAGCTCACCTTTTGGTGCTCCCTTTTCTCCACTGCCTTAGACTTTCTGACTGGTGGCGATTCCGTGCAACCTCTCTTGAATATGGTAGGAACAGCAGTTGGGAGAATATTTCGGGAACAGTTGTACCCAAATCCGAGAGATTCTCTCACTGCAAGTGCCTGGTCAAAACATTCCGGTCCAAAATGCTCGCTACACAAACGCGAGTGGGTTGTCGGACCCGGCCAATCTGCCCTTGTACGCCGCACTTGCGATATCCATTGCTTGCGCAACTTCTCCTCCCGAGGAAAAAACTGTATAATCGAACGCTTTCCGAAGAAAAGTTCGAAC
>CM067343.1:65371008-65456008 GCA_034190875.2 Urechis unicinctus | reverse complement strand
ACTAACACTGTAAACAGAATAGCTCGTTAATGACGTTAGCTCATCTACACGATACAGATGATGATAACAAGACTTACTGAAGAGCGTATGTTACCTTGAGTAGGATCCCGCTCCACAGAGATCACAGGTAGACTGTCCTCGAGTACTTTGGTGTCGTCCTGCAGGACATTGTTGACAGACAGGCTGTCCTAGAGAATTCTGATAATGTCCTACTGGACAATGCTGGCACGTGGATTGTCCTGCAGTACTTTGGTATTGCCCCGCAGAACAGAGTTGGCAAGTGGATTGTCCAGAAGTACTTTGGTATTGTCCTACCGGACAATCTGTACATTGTACTGAGCCTGGCTCTGAGCTGACTGTTCCTGCATAAAAAAAACATCGTGTTGTAATATACTAATCTGTGAGTAGAACACCCGTTGTGATGTATGATTTGAACACCATAGTGATGTATCTGTGACATGCCGCTCTCTCCTTAAAACTGATTGGGCAACAATACGTGTAAGAATCAGGATGATTTTACCGATTGGACAAGGCGTACATATGTGGCTGCCTGCGTTACTGTACGACCCGGCAGGACACATCATACACTGGGCAGAACCACTCGACCTGATCAACAATGCAAAGTCCATATAATATGCCGGTTGAACCAACATACGAACATAACCTCGGAACCTACATTATTCCAAGAAAGTACATTCGAGCATTTCCCTGAGGAAGTACATGCGCCTTTTACACTCGGAACGTACATACGAGCGGACCATTAGAAGGAAATTACGACTATTGCCCTCAAAATGTACATACGAGTATAAGACCATCACCCACATAGCGTACATATTTTCCTCATAACGTAAATAGGACATTGGCCAAACTCTACTCAGTGTTCTATGCTATAGCCTACCTGCTGAAGTTTCCACTCGTACACATTATGCAATTAGCTTGACCCGTCTGATCCTGGTAGTGTCCTGGTGGGCAGTGCACACACGAGGTCCGTCCTGATTTGTCCTGATAGTGGCCTACAGGACAATCTAAACACATCACCTTACCAGTCTCCTGCTGGTATTGTCCTGGAGGACACGTCATACAGGTCGCCTGACCGCTAGAATTCTGGTACTGTCCGGCAGGACAATGTCTGCACGACGTCTGGCCGGTTGAATCTTGGTACAGTCCGGCAGGACAGTGTCTGCATGATGCCTGGCCGGCAGAACCCTGGAACAGGTGGTTTGTGCTTTGATATTCGCCTGCTTCGCAAAGTTTGCACAAAGTCTGCCCCTTGATGTCCTGATAATGCCCCGCAGGACAAGGCATACATGCTGACTGTCCTTTGTGACTCTGATATCGGCCTTCTGAGCACAACCTGCAGGAGGTCTGCCTTCCTAATTCCTGGTATTGTCCAGCTGGACATGAAATACATGCCCATTGTCCTGTAAGATTCTGATATTGACCTGCAGGACAATCCTGGCAATCGGTCTGACCTGTGAGATTCTGATGTGTTCCAGTAGGGCAGTCAATGCATATGTCACCTCCCGACGTCTCATTACATAAGTCTGCACCCAGGAAGAGACGCGCCATAAACACTTGGTACATATAAGACTGGTATAAACGTGACGAATATCAGCTGCCATACACGTTTCGGCACATGACTAGCTTAATAAAGTACAAATCGATGGTGAGTGGACGTACCTCGGTTGGCGTACATTCCCACTGCACAGTCTTGTTGGCATTGCTGTACAACTCGCTGTTGAGTGTTCTTGTAATGGAAGACTGTCTTTAGGATTAAGACCAGCGATAATACAAGGAACAGCACACCTTGTTAAAGAAACACGCCACAGCAACATTAATGAAAGCGCCACGTACAGGTCTACCCCGATAACTCGCGACGTGATTGCTCGTAAATCTGCATAACTCGCGTCAGGTCTTGGATCCGTTTTTTTAACCCCACAAATGGCGAGCTATTTGAACAAAATAGGAACAAAAACGTCTTATTGACATCGGTCATCCGTAACAGCCCACAACTCAATGAAATCAGCTCATTTTGCGTTTCCCATCGACCATCATCTCTAAAAAAATCAATGTAATAAAATTAATTTTCATTTCTTATCCGTATAGCAATCTTACTGACAAATTTAACCAACAAAAAAGGACGCGCCAAGCTAGTTTTCTCTCTGTTTGCTAGGGGCACTAATTTCGACTCACATTAGCTACCTCGCGTTTTCATTTAAATCGCAGCTCCAATTTATGGATCCGGAGTTATCGGGGTAGCGCTGTAAGTAAAGTACATGTTTATACCTTGGGAATGCATTCAAATTTATCACAATGTTTGGTTGATTCTAGTAGAAGGGATATAAGCATCTAATGTGCCCTGAGTTACTTATTGAATGAAAACAACACACTTACTGAATACAGTACAGTACAGTACACCACATCGATGACGGTGCCAAAATTCTTTTATGCGCGATGCTGTTCCAACCCCATCTGAAGTCGATTAATAACAATGCGCTTGGACGACCAAATGATTGTACAGCCAGTGCATCCCCAGGGCTATGAGGTTCTCCCATGATAGCATAGCCAGCTACAATATCTTACACGGCTAACCATCATCAACATGCATTTGTTGGTGGGTTGAATATAGAAAGATATGTATTATCGACATATGTCTCCAAACAGAAGGTAGCTTGAAGATAGAAAGATTTATATAAGAGATCTATGACCCCAGGTACAAAGTACTGTGGTCATAAATTGATTATAAAACGATTATATAAATCTTTCGTCACGGGTAGCTATTAGCGATCGCGATATCGCTATCCGCTCCCATGTCTTCAGGCCATTTTTAAATAATTCCGTACTGCATATTCCCTGCCGTTAAGAATGAAGTCAGCTAAATCTATGCACTGAAACATATTCATAGAATGTGGCGATAACAGGGTGTTAATGGCTCGGGAAAATACGGACAACCAACTTTTACGGTTCACATGCAGTCAATTCCACTGGGTTCGATAAAACCAATGAGAGGTACACGCCTTTGTGGTGTGTGTTGACAATATTTGCTATCACAAGGTCAAGGATGTCAATTCGAGAGATGTACGATGATCAAATGAAATTATTGTTATCATGGAATACGCGTGGCACCGTCTAATTCGCCCCCTCCGTAATTTGATACGTGTTACAATGTGTTCAGGGTAGCGCAAGTGTTATGATATTAATCTAGCTTTTTTGACTTTTGAAACGCTCCCCCTCTTTTCCATTGTCAGCACGACATGTTTCACTGGCCCGGGGTCAACCTCTGCCCTTAAGACGGGGGTGTGACCCTGATAAGTAGACCTGGCTGGTACCTTTTCCCATTGGCCAATGACCCTTCGTGCCCACGCCCCATGTGAGCTGTTGGGGTTGACCTTTGTGAAGGGGGACCGGCTATACCTGAACCAATGGGAGGCCAGCTGTGGGTGTGGTTCCGAGCGTAATCCAATGCCAGAACTCCGATAAAATAGCTGGCCTCACCGAAATTCAGGGAGAAATACCTAGCGAAGAGACGAAGTATCTGAACAAGATTCTGACCCGAGATTCCATAGAAAGCTATTAAGCTAAAACTCGAATAAACCAACAACAACTCAACTCCTGGACTCGTGTGTTTTCTCTGGCTAGTGTCCCCACTCAAGCTACTACAAGCAGCTACAATATTCCTATATACGAAGGAGCGCGCAGAAATACGAATAACCAAGAAATATAAGTATAACAAGAGTATAGCTATATAGGAGGAAATATAGTTATAAAACAAGCTATATCCACATCTTGATCCACACCGCCTATTTAGGTCGTTGCTAGGCGAGGCTTTGTGTAATATGGGTCATCTTTTGAGGGAGTCTCGTTTTCGTTCCACTCTGGAGGTCTGGTCGTATCTACTTAATTCAGTCTCAGAGTTCATGTAACTCGTATGGGCCGGTGTTTAAGACGACGAATCCGGGATTGGATCTCTGCCCGCTCGATCGCGCAACAATTTATTTTCATGTATAGCTGCGCAAACAGACTCCAGGTAAATTCGGCCCCTGTTGATAATGTTGTTGTAAATCTAAACTTAGAATGAACTGGGTGACTCTTGGATGTGTTTTCATAAGTGAATAAGAGGCCAATAGACTTCGAAGCTCTGCTACTTTTGACATAATTTTCAGTAACCGGTTATAACAAAATAAAATATGATGTCATATTGGGTTCAAATGGTGTATTATGATTTGCTTAATGGGGATAGATGGATGGACGGACGGGCGGACGGCACATCTAAAAAACCGGCGATCTCACATAAAGTCGCCCAGTCGCTCGGGGCAACCAAAATCTCACATGCCGGTAAATTTAGCATACCTGGTCTTCCGTCGGGCGTATTTATCTGTTAAAAACACATAGTATGGAAACCTGTGGTCAACTCTCAAAAGGCTCGTGCTATAAAACCCTCTAGCCAGACTTAAGCAAAAGCAGCAATCTCCTAAAGAAACTGCTGGGTTTGCCAAAGTCATGTCTGTAAGCTGCTACGCAATACAAATCTTCCTGACATATTACCAAGCCAATCCAGATGTTTGAACTTGAAGCTACTGATTAATGTGGGGTTCCTATTTTATAACGCGTTAGGTGGTGTGGCTGAAATTGGGGTGTTGGTTGTTGGTTGCGATCGGGGTGTGGGTTGCGATAGGGGTATGGGGTGAGATGGGGTATGGGTGAGGCGAAAATGGGGTATGGGTTGTGATCGGGTATGGAGTTAAATGAGGATATGGGTTGGGATCGCGGTATGTGGTGAAACCGGGGTATGGAGTGAGGTGGTGTGGAGTTATATGGTGTATGGGTTGCGATCGGGGTGTTGGGGTGAGATCGGAGGCGATAATGGACATGCAAAATTAAATCCCCGCTCACACCAATCGACTTGAAAAAAACATACCAGACTTGGAAAAATATACCAGACATAGGTGTTGATGCAGCAATTGCGACGAGCTGATCCGATTCGGAAACGGGTTGTATTGAAACCAAAGAAGGATGACCCTGCTATGAAACACTGCTCATACTCACCGATCAATTCTCCGAGTAAACTGTACTTCACTGTTTCCATTTTGTTGTGCTGCAATGATATCGCGTTCACTGTGTGTCTGAAGACAGCGACAAACACAGAGGAAATGATGTGTAAGCGCCTCAACCGAAATTATGGGGATTCCCTAGGTTCTAGAGGCGTCTTTAGTGTATTGAAACTTGGTGCAAATTACAAATGAACATTACTGGCCCTGTCACTCAAACGTCTCATCAACAGATGGATTTGCTGATAGTGAAACCTTCGCCATTTAGCTGCACTCTTAACCCAGTCTAGTCAAAATGACTAGCTAACCTGGTCACCCAGCTATCGAAGTTAGTCAAACTCTGTAACGACTAATCACATGGTCAAATCGACTAAGCAACATAGTCACAATGACTAGCAAGGCTGGTCAGGTGTTATTTGACTAGTTACCTAGTCAATTTGACCACCCTGAGAGCGTTATCTTCTCTTTGTTGGGAGACCGCGATGCGCGGATCACACGGGTTGGTTACATAACCACAGATGCGCGCCGCGGCATACCGGAAGCTTGACCTTTGCGGCGGTTCTTTAACCAGTTGCTGCAGGAAATTGGAAATCTTCAGTTGAAATTTTCTGACAATCGCCTCCATACTATTAGGTGAGAATATTAAACAGTTTTCTGTATTTTTTGTATGTATTGTCGTGTACCATTGCTGGTATCAGTACTAATGAGTGCTTAGCTTCAACCATAAGTCTACTATGTGTTTTAGAATGTCGCAACGCAGGACGACACCAGCAATAACATCTGTTGGAGAAGCTGTTGATGTAACAGAGGTCATGGCCGCCATGTATGTGTTTATGTGCCTTACCACCTATCGACCAAAAAGACGTTTCGTTATGTACAGAAGGTGATGCTGGTCGTTGATGATGAGGCTAAAGACCCAGTTGATGCGAAGCTTCTTTGTGTCAGGGCTAGTATTAACAAGGGCATGCATGTAAGTTTATATACAATAAAGTCTACTTGTTTTGCATATTATGTTGTCTGACTTGTTTTTACACTGGTTCTTACACTGGTTCGACCTTTAATCATAGTCAAACTGACCTTCATTCATAGTCAAACTGACCAAATCTTCTAGTCGGTCTGACCAAGTACAATAGTCATTACTACTTACGCTATAGTCAATGTGACTAATGAGATAGTCATAGTGACTAATAGATTAGTCATATTGACCACTCTTTACTTGACTAGGTAGATTAGTCATTTTGACTAATCAATATTTGACTAACTGCATTAGTCAAATTGACTAACACATTAGTCGTTTGGTGGACAGTCAATATGACTAGCCAAGTTAGTCAAGTTGACTAGATTACATTAAGAGCACAAACCTAGACAAAGTCTAGGTGCTCTCAAATATCTTGTTGGGTCTTTGCGGGAGCGATTGAGAGAATCTATTGCTGTGCAGACGAGACATAACTCCTTTGATTACATTTTTGTCTTCAGCTACGCCTTTAGTGCCGTTCCATTGTCATGTGCTATTTAAAATGGATGGAACAAATGTCGCACAATTCTGTCCCGCTACACCGTGGCACAATTGACGATAAACACTACCTCACCAGTACACATCCCCCGCGTGCAAAAACAGAATACCAATACAATAATACTCGTGCTGTTGTGACTTTCCATTACCTTTTGGGTATCAATTCCTATAGTGCAGGTGAACATTGGGCCCAATCAGGACAGGAGCTTTCTTTCGTTGCTCTGCCACTTACCACCAATGAAAACTGACAAACACTTCCTTTATAAATATATATATATATATATATATATATATATATATATATATATATATATATATATATATATATATATATATATATATATATATATATATATATATATATATATATACATTGGCGTCGCACGGTATTTCTCAATGTGAGCAATATGTATGATTACTGCTTATTAACAAATAAAAATATTGTCTTGCACAATCCAACATTTGATGTGTTACATTGAAGGTCAACAGGAATGTCTGTAGTGAACCATCTCAAAATTGAAATGATGACCTTATGTTATGCGCGACCTACTCTGGAACGGAAATTGGCTGATTATTTGACACTACTAGCTAGGGGAATCGCCGAGATTGAAAACCTGCCATAGGAGTCTATAATATGTTTCTGGCTTGTCAGCGTAAACAACAAAGAAGCCTGACATTCTAAATGCAGAGCCAATCTGGGATCACTTGTCTTGCCGAAATGTTGTGAGCACACAACTGATATCTATAACGTTGTAGATGAAATGACTCATGCGGAAATCTTACGTGGAATTCAGTTGACAAGGAAAATACATTTAAGAAAATTATCTAGGCGCCATTACAATTTCATGTTGCTGAATGAATCACTTCTGCAAATTTACATCATTAGTAAAATAATCTTGAAAATGTGATTGTTGATTGGAGTATTCACTTGGTCACTGAAGTAATCGGATAAACAAAATAATATTAATCAGCAAATACGCAGGTATTTTCATTATTGATTTCTCTCTTGGTCTTTGTTGGATAGTAGTGATCTCCATCTGTGGTTACCCGCTAAAATACGAGACTTGTTTGTGGACGCCATCTGGCATTATATATTTGTAATATGTGTCGCAATAAAATACCCCGTAGAATTACTTCTTCCGCTTATGGCGAAGCACGATGTGTTGACTTAGCTTTTTACCGTGCCCTCATCATGGCAGAATGTGGACCTCTAACGGTCTTATAGATCGTAGCACCATCTCAGAAGGCTCTACGCATAGAAAGCCAGTGGTGTTCTATTTACCGAATGTCCATCCCAATCTCTTGAAAATGCCGGGTCATAGTGTTCAAATGTAGGCATAATGTTTAACTAGCCGAGCAAACATTCATAATGCCCCGCTCATCTGAACTAATGCGTGATATTTTCCGAATTCTCATCTGACTCGTTTGTGAGGAATCAGTCAATGCAAGCTGTCCATCTGCGACCACATCAATGTATAATCATCGCAAAGCAAGACTGTTGCGCTGCTAGCTATTTGGTTACACGTAATCACTATCTCTGTTCTCGGCTGAGTGACTAGTTTTCGCTCAGGCAGTCGGTTGTAGCAAGATGAAAGAAATGGTGCGAGTACCATGGTGTATACTACTCACATCATGCACATTATAGATATACAAGATCTCCAGATACTGACAGACAATACGTCAAATGCGTACAAAATAATGTATGTTGTTGCCGTGATATGATAACCTAATATATCGTTTCATTGGCTAGATATCGGCTGTAGTCACGAAGTCGAGTCAAAGTAAGCTGGGACAAGTTATGAGGAACTGAATTGAAGTCAGTAGAGGTATGGCCTCAGATAGATAGAAAGGATTCAATCACGCATAATTTGTCATCACACAAGGACTTTTCACTGATACAAGCTATGTGGAGGATAAAGACTCAAATTGATTGCGACACTGACACTGATACAAACTGCGATTTTTATTTCAGCAGAAACGATCACCGAGATTGGCAAGTTAGAAGTACAGTGTCATTTGAACATCTGCATGAAGAGCTGAAAGCTAAATGCGTTTACACATTGAAATACCCATATATATATATATATATATATATATATATATATATATATATATATATATATATATATATATATATATATATATATATATATATATATATATATATTGATAGGTATATATATATATACAATATATATATATATTAATGTGTTTATATATGTTCAAATCAGTCAAATAAAAAGGAACTATCTAACATGCATGTATACAAATATAGTTACACATTATAGTTGTGTAAATTCTACAAAAGTTGCATTAAAAAACTGTGTTCCAAACTTGTATTATTAAACAAAGAGTTCAGTACATATCAGATCTATATCACTTATCATAAGCACCTTTAAAAATGTGGGTTATGACAAAACGTTTTTTTTTTAAAACTGTTCGCATCTGTTATTTATCGCATATCGCAAAGGGGGCCAGTTCCAAGGAACTGCGGTAGATGGCAGCAAACAGTTTTTACACACGAGATCAAGAGGGATCGGAGGTGCTGGGACCTCAACGATCTCTTTGGTTGATGAACGATGATCACAGATATATTGAGGTGCCTGACCAATAGAGGCACAGAACAGAAAAAAGGAGAGTGCATTCCAGGCGTGACTTAGTTTGCAGCCAATGAAGTTCCCGCTAGGCAGTGGTGATGTAACTGGTCTGCTTTGTATGGGTGATTATGCGGGCCGCCGTATTTTGTACCAGCTGAGGCCTATGTTGAAAATTATAGGGCAGTCCACATAACAGGCCTTTGTTGTAGTCTTGCCGCGATGTTACTAGGCAGAAACACTCTACCATCTTCTAGCAAGCCAGCTCATCTATGCAGGCCTTTAGATGCTAGGTTGGCAGAGGATTTAGGCTGTATGACTTGTCGGGCCATTTCGGTATGTTCGCTTTGACTTCTTCTGGGTTTCTGGCACAAATGCTACCAAAAATGTTTAAAAGGTACATCTGTATCCGGGACATCATTCCCGCTATCTCGCGAAAGTCCATGTCGAATATCTGTGATTTTTTGATTGAAGAAGTATCCGTTGGAACTGAGGTACTTATCACCTCAGCAAGCAGTTTTTTGGCGATCTTGAATATCCCTCATTGATCCCGTCCACAAGCGGTTATTGTCTCAGAATAGTAAAATATCCGTGTTCCGGCTCAGAATCTTATTAAAAATTACGCACTGACCCTGGTATATTTGATTATTCACTATAACCTTATTTATATAAACATAAGAGCATAGATTCAGACATTCACACACACATAAATATATGTCTGTATGTATGTGTAAAGCTAGTTTTTCTTGGCTTTTCTTGCTTATGCACGCTCTTCGTTATTGTAAAGTTACTCACTGCCTGTAGTTGCTGGAGTGGGGACTAATCAGAGGAAATTAACGCGAGTCCTGGAGTAGAGATGCTTATTTGGTTTATTAAATTTCAACAATGAAGCTCCCTGGAATCTTGCGGTCCGAATCGTTTCTCTGACTAGATGAATCTCCCCGTATTCATATGCGAGGGTTGGTTATATAGCCCGGTATTGGCGTGTCGTACCGCGCTGATAATTAAGATGGGAGGGAGGGGTACTCTATAATTAAGGTGTGAGGGAGAGGGTACTCTTAACTAAAACAGTATTATAACATCCTCCCCAACCATAATAAAGTTGAACTTCCACTGTTCAATAAATTTAGAATTTACCCTTGAATTTTGAAAATTGACTTTGTTAAACTAATTGAAGGTTGATGAAATAGAATTTGGAATATGAGTTATAAAGTAAAGGGACAGCACGACACGAGCCCAATATTATTAGATTTTGAATTTGGAGTGATCCCAGGGTAGCTTGGACATGCGCCAATACTGTTTGACATTGGCACATATCCATAACAAAATAGGTAATTATATAAGTTTACAATAATTTTTCAAATGATCTAATTTTGCTAGCCTAAATGGTATTAAAATAAATATATTACAATAAAATGGAAAGAATTAAAATATGGAATAATCTAGCCGTTATGACATTAATTACATTTTCACAGTATTACTCCGCACTAAAACCACATGGGAAAAAGCGATGAGCCTATACTTAAAATGGTGAAAATAGTGAAATTACTTATTGTATCTAATTTAATTATTAATTTCGGAAGAATTAAACTAATGTCATGAAAATTAAATATACAAGAACAATGGACTAATGCCGTTAAAGTTATTGAAATTTGTGGATTTCTTTGGATGCTTCTTGAAGATGAAATATCTGGAGGGCTGCCGCATTGGGTTCTCCAGGTGTCGCTTGAGGGGAGGGGTGTGTGCGTTATCCGACGCCTGGTTGTGCCGTTGTGTCTCCACTGTATCCTTGGTCAGGGAGACGTAAGCTTTGGCTACAAGGTGTTGGCGCGTCGGATGAAGGCGATATCTCCCTCTTGTTTGGTGTAAATATACCTGGGAACAAATTAACTGACGGCAGCGATCAGTGTGTCTTGGTTATGGGTAATGTAGGACGTATTAAAAACATGAGTGTTCAATGTGTAAGTGTGAGTGGGTATGTTACTTATGTGTAATATTATAACATCTCAAAATGATTATTGGTGTATCACGTAAAGAAAAGTGTGAGGTGTGTTTGAAGGATTGTGTATACTTTGCATAAGGTGATTGGAGCGCGTGTAGATGAGTGACGGTTATTGCAAAAGATAGTATTTAAGAAAGCTATGCTGCTGTGAGACTGTTTAGAATAGTTATGCCTCAAAGAATATATATGTTGCACATGACCACTATCTAACATGTAAGTCCGGATACACAACGATGTGACACTTTAATTGTATGTGTTGTACGTGCGGGAGAAGATCAATATACACGACTCATATATATGTATTGAGAATTAAATGTTTACGATACTTCTCCATTAATAATTTGATAAATACGCACGTCTTCCCTAAGCTGCAGATTCCTTCATGAGATTATACCCCGCATATGCTTGAATAATATAAGATTAGCGTTATGGGTAATGTGTAACATAAAGGGTCGCTAATTTTACGCGTGTCCGCATGATATGCCAGACGGTGCGATAATAGCGCAGTTGACTTCACTTATTGTAAGATTTTGTCTTATCTGCAGACATAGAGGCAAAATAATTGTGAATATAATTGATGATATCATTGTGTCAAGTTTGCGCTGCGTGGAAGAAGACAAGTTTTAAAAGTCTTCTTATAATTTAAACCTGGACTCACAGTTAACTGGATTTCGGGTGGCGGCAAAGGATGCGTGAGATTAAGCGTCAAATGTGTATGTCACTTTGAAGACTGCCTTTTGAGACTTAAATTAGGTGCAATTAAAGGGTGGCAGCTTGGGCCTCAGATACGCCGTGTTTATTGGAATTACAAAGGAGTCTGTAATCCTTGATAATTGGCGGACGCAAAATGAGGGTCTCTTATCTGCGTGAATGTCTGAGCGCAGGATGTTTAATCATTCGGTATACGGGCTGACTGTTAAAGCCTTAAATTGGACTGATCAAAATTTGAATTTCACGGCTTGTTATCTTTGACACTAAGGTTGATGTGTGGATCGCTTTGATAAATTCGAATTTGTCTAACCATCAGGTTCATGCGTTTGAATGCGTTTGACACGTGGCTGAGATGGTATCGTTGGTAAAATGCTAAGATGGCTGAGATGGTATCGTTGGTAAAATGCTATATGGTTGGAATAAGGAAAGAAATAGGTGTGTAAAGATTGTGTGAAATAATTGCATGTAAAAATGGTTATGTATATAAAATGAATATCGGCGTCCTGTTCTGAGAAGAAAGTATATATATGGCTAAAAATAATATGACATTGGTTGGAAAAATTTCTGAAAAGGGAAATATGAACGAAGAATACTATGAAAATGAATCAATGAGGCTAGGTAGACATAATTCGTTATTGGTTCAAAATTGGTAATGCTCATCTTCCGCGCCACATCCTTGCGTCCTCGAAGACCCACTCATATTGTTCGCCAACAAACATAATATTTAATACTTAATTTGAATATGGAGGATATTTGACCTCAAATAATTTTTAACAAATTTTGCGTTTTCCCGTCCTTGCATAAGGCTTGTCGGATGCGGGAGGTTAAAATTAAGGCGATAGCGGGAGGGGTGTTTTGTGTGGAGGAGGTACTTATGCGCGACGGAAGGTCCAAATGAGCAATAATAATTTTACGGTCAACTCATTTTAATGTAAAATATGAGTGAGGTACTTACCATGGAAGAAGTTGCAAGGGTCGTCATCTCCGATGTGTTGATAGCGCCAGGTCGCTAGTACGCCATAGTTGAGTCGAGTGAAAGAGGCCGATGTACGCTGCCGTTGCCCTGGATCATGATCACGTGGTAGCTTGCGGCCTCGTGTCTCTTCTCTCGGCGTGTGTAGCAATTGTCAGCTTTCTTCTCTAATGTAAGAGCGTGTAAGCGTCGGGAAATTGTATGCTGACAACAGTAGAAGATGCCAGCTCCCGGACTCTCACACCATTTGTAAAGCTAGATTTTCTAAGCTTTTCTCGCTTATGCACGCTCTTCGTTATAGTACTGTTAATCACTGCCTGTAGTTGCTGGAGTGGGGACTAATCAGAGGAAATTAACGCGAGTCCTGAAGTAGAGTTGCTTATTTGGCTTATTTAATTTCAACAATGAAGCTCCCGGAATCTCGCGGTCCGAATCGTTCCTCTGACTAGATGATCTTCCCGTATTCATATGCGAGGGTTGGTTATATAGCCCGGTATTGGCGTGTCGTACCGCGCTGATAATTAAGATGGGAGGGAGGGGGTACTCTATAATTAAGGTGTGAGGGAGAGGGTACTCTTAACTAAAACAGTATTATAACATATGTATATATATATATATATATATATATATGTATATATATATGTATATATATATATGTATATATATATATTCATATTCATATTTATATATATATATATATACATATATATATATAAATATATATATATATACATATATTTACATACATACATGTGCTTGTGTGTACTTTCTCCACATTGCTATAATGGCAACACCTATTAACCACCTTAATGGCACGGCTCCCGAGGCCGAGCTACACGGGACACAATATGTTGCACCGGGAGCATTATGACAGTAATGTGCAGGACATGCAACACACTGAGCTTGTCCTTGTTTGCTTTGGTAGGTAGTCGGGGGGCACTTGTGACACAGGTTGTGTCCATTGTACATCTGATAATGTCCAAGCGGGCAAGGAATGCATTGGGTCTGTCCTTCGCGGTTCTGATAATGACCTGTTAGACACTGACGGCACGCGGTACTGCCACTCACTGGTTGGAAATGACCAGCTGGGCATTTGACGCAGCTGGCTGCTCCGGGTGAATTGGAGTAGGAACCTGTATAACAGAGAACAGCAAACCTTACTTCCATGGGAACGAGGTGGTCATATTCGTCCGGGGCTTCAACATCATGTTAAACGAATCAACAGTGTGATGTTGATCAACGCTTGTTGTAAGATAAAACACGAAATGATACCTGGTCGAATTTTACTGGTTAAGAAACCAGTTTAACCACGACCAACCTTTACAATAACCATCATCATTATCTGAAATAGAATAGACTCTGATAGTAACAGAAGGAATCACCTGCTGGACATCGACGACATGACGTCATGCCTGGCGAGTCCTGGAAGGATCCCATATTGCACCTGATACATCGCGTCGAGCCACTAACACTGTAAACAGAATAGCTCGTTAATGACGTTAGCTCATCTACACGATACAGATGATGATAACAAGACTTACTGAAGAGCGTATGTTACCTTGAGTAGGATCCCGCTCCACAGAGATCACAGGTAGACTGTCCTCGAGTACTTTGGTGTTGTCCTGCAGGACATTGCTGACAGACAGGCTGTCCTTGAGAATTCTGATATTGTCCTACGGGACAATGCTGGCACGTAGATTGTCCTGCAGTACTTTGGTATTGCCCCGCAGAACAGAGTTGGCAAGTGGATTGTCCAGAAGTACTTTGGTATTGTCCTACCGGACAATCTGTACATTGTACTGAGCCTGGCTCTGAGCTGACTGTTCCTGCATAAAAAAAAACATCGTGTTGTAATATACTAATCTGTGAGTAGAACACCCGTTGTGATGTATGATTTGAACACCATAGTGATGTATCTGTGACATGCCGCTCTCTCCTTCAAACTGATTGGGCAACAATACGTGTAAGAATCAGGATGATTTTACCGATTGGACAAGGCGTACATATGTGGCTGCCTGCGTTACTGTACGACCCGGCAGGACACATCATACACTGGGCAGAACCACTCGACCTGATCAACAATGCAAAGTCCATATAAGATGACGGTTGAACCAACATACGAACATAACCTCGGAACCTACATTATTCAAAGAAGGTACATTCGAGCATTTCCCTGAGGAAGTACATGCGCCTTTTACACTCGGAACGTACATACGAGCGGACCATTAGAAGGAAATTACGACTATTACCCTCAAAATGTACATACGAGTATAAGACCATCACCCACATAACGTATATATTTTCCTCATAACGTAAATAGGACATTGGCCGAACTCTACTCAGTGTTCTATGCTATAGCCTACCTGCTGAAGTTTCCACTCGCACACATTATGCAATTAGCTTGACCCGTCTGATCTTGGTAGTGTCCTGGTGGGCAGTGCACACACGAGGTCCGTCCTGATTTGTCCTGATAGTGGGCTACAGGACAATCTAAACACATCACCTTACCAGTCTCCTGCTGGTATTGTCCTGGAGGACACGTCATACAAGTCGCCTGGCCGCTAGAATTCTGGTACTGTCCGGCAGGACAATGTCTGCACGACGTCTGGCCGGTTGAATCTTGGTACAGTCCGGCAGGACAGTGTCTGCATGATGCCTGGCCGGCAGAACCCTGGAACTGTCCCGCAGGACATTGTCTGCACGATGTCCGGCTGGTAGAACCCTGGTACTGGCCTGCAGGGCAAAGTTTGCACAATGTCTGACCATCGTGGTCTTGGTATTGTCCAGCGGAGCAGGACAGACAGGTGGTTTGTCCGGAATGGCTTTGATATTCGCCTGCTTCACAAAGTTTGCACAAAGTCTGCCCCTTGATGTCCTGATAATGCCCCGCAGGACAAGGCATACATGCTGACTGTCCTTTGTGACTCTGATATCGGCCTTCTGAGCACAACCTGCAGGAGGTCTGCCTTCCTAATTCCTGATATTGTCCAGCTGGACATGAAATACATGCCCATTGTCCTGTAAGATTCTGATATTGACCTGCAGGACAATCCTGGCAATCGGTCTGACCTGTGAGATTCTGATGTGTTCCAGTAGGGCAGTCAATGCATATGTCACCTCCCGACGTCTCATTACATAAGTCTGCACCCAGGAAGAGACGCGCCATAAACACTTGGTACATGTAAGACTGGTATAAACGTGACGAATATCAGCTTAATAGAGTACAAATCGATGGTGAGTGGACGTACCTCGGTTGGCGTACATTCCCACTGCACAGTCTTGTTGGCATTGCTGTACAACTCGCTGTTGAGTGTTCTTGTGATGGAAGACTCCTGTCGTTAGGATGAAGGCCAGCGATGATGCAAGGCCCATCACACCTTGTTAAAGAAACACGCCACAGCAACATTAATGAAAGCGCCACGTACAGGTCTACCCCGATAACTCGCGACGTGATTGCTCGTAAATCTGCATAACTCGCGTCAGGTCTTGGATCCGTTTTTTTAACCCACAAATGGCGAGCTATTTGAACAAAATAGGAACAAAAAAGTCTTATTGACATCGGTCATCCGTAACAGCCCACAACTTAATGAAATCAGCTCATTTCGCGTTTCCCATCGACCATCATCTCTAAAAAAATCAATGTAGTAAAATTAATTTTCATTTCTTATCCGTATAGCAATCTTACTGACAAATTTAACCTGCAAAAATGACGCGCCAAGCTAGTTTTCTCTCTGTTCGCTAGGGGCACTACTTTCTCGCGTTTTCATTTAAATCGCAGCTCCAATTTATGGATCCGGAGTTATCGGGGTAGCGCTGTACTAAGTGAAGTACATGTTTATACCTTGGGAATGCATTCAAATTTATCATTCTGTTTGGTTGATTCTAGTGGAAGGGATATAAGCATCTAATGTGCCCTGAGTTACTTATTGAATAAAAACAACACACTTACTTAATAGTGCGCACAGTAGACATCGACGACTGAGCCAACATTCTTCTATGCACATGGAACGCGATGCTGGTCTCTCGCCAGCCACAACTGAAGTCAATTAATAACAATGCGAACAAATGATTGTACAGCCAGTGCATCATCCCCGGGGCTATGAGGTTGTCACATGATAGAATAGCCAGCTACAACATCTTACACGCTAACCATCATCAACATGCATTTGTTGTCACCCCCATATAACTTGGAAAAGCTAATTAACATCAAATATGGGTTTTGAATCAAGGAGCCCAATTACAGTGCAGTTCCATTCACAGGGATTCGTTTCAGAAGGTAGGTTGAAGATAGAAAGATATGTATTTATCAACATATGTCGCCCAACAGAAGGTAGCTTGAAGATAGAAAGATTTATATAAGAGATCTATTACCCCAGATTCAAAGTATCGGGGTCACAAATTGATTATATAACATCGATCGATTGTATCTCTCGTCACGGGTAACAACATCGCGATATCGCTAGCCGCTCCCATGTCTTCAGGCCATTTTTAAATAATTCCGTACTGCATATTCCCTGCCGTTAAGAATGAAGTCAGCTAAATCTATACACTGAAACATATTCATAGAATGTGGCGATTACAGGGTGTTAATGGCTCGGGAAAATACGGACAACCAACTTTTACCGGTTCACGTGCAGTGAATTCCACTGGGTTCGATAAAACCAATGAGAGGTACACGCGTTTGTGGTGTGTGTCGACAATATTTGCTATCACAGGGTCAAGGATGTCAATTGGAGAGATGTACGACGATCAAATAAAATTTTTGTTATCATGGAATACGCGTGGCCCGTCTAATTCGCCTCCTCCGTTACAGTAATTTGATACGTGTTACAATGTGTTCAGAGTAGCGCAAGCTACATCCACATCTTGATCTACACCGCCTATTTAGGTCGTTGCTAGGCGAGGCTTTGTGTAATATGGGTCATCTTTTGAGGGAGCCCCGTTTTCATTCCACGCTGGAGGTCTGGTCGTATCGATTTAATTCAGTCTCAGAGTTCATGTAACTCGTATGGGCCGGTGTTTAAGACGACGAATCCGGGTTTGAATCTCTGCCCGCTCGATCGCGCAACAATTTTTTTTCATGTAAAACTTATAGCTGCGCAAACAGACTCCAGGTAAATTCGGCCCCTGTTGATAATGTTGTTGTTAATCTAAACTTAGAATGAACTGGGTGACTCTTGGATGTGTTTTCATAAGTGTATAAGAGGCCAATAGACTTCGAAGCTCTGCTACTTTTGACATAATTTTCAGTAACCGTTTATAACAAAATAAAATATGATGTCATATTGGGTTCCAATGGTGTATGAGATAGCCAAAAATAACTCAGGGGTCAAAGGTCATTGGGGCTTATATTTGGTATGCAAAGAGCCATCAAAATGAGAGGGGGACCGTGCGCAATTCGGCAGTAGTAGTTTGCTTAATACGAAAACGTGCCACCCAAAGTTTACACACGAATGGATGGATGGATATGGGGATAGATGGATGGAGGGACGGGCGGACGGCACATCTAAAAAACCGGCGATCTCACATAAAGTCGCCCAGTCGCTCGATCGCGCAACAATTTTTTTTGGCAATTTGGCGGCACATCCCCATTAACCTTGCGATCGGGGTGTTGGGGTGAGATTGGAGGCGATGATGGACATGCAAAATTAAATCCCCGCTCACACCAATCGACTTGAAAAAACATACCAGACTTGGGAAAATATACAAGACATAGGCGTTGATGCAGCAACTGCGACGAGCTGATCCGATTCGGAAACGGGTTGTATTGAAACCAAAGAAGGATGACCCTGCTATGAAACACTGCTCATACTCACCGATCAATTCTCCGGGTACACTGTACTTCACTTTCTCCATTTTGGTATGCTGCAATGAATATTGCATTCAATGAATAGCGCACTTTGCGTCTGAAAACATCGACAAACACGGAGGGAATGATGCGTCAGCGCCTCAACCGAAAATATGGGGATTCCCCAGGTTTTCTCAGGGTCGGCTTCGGGGAGTTTCCAATGCTTTCGTTTTCATTCAAAGGGCAAGTCCGTCTATAGGGTGTTGGCCAGCATTCATCCTCTAGAGGCGCCATTAGTGTATTGAATCTTGGTCAATTTTATGTTTCCATAGAGAATTTTAATGAAGAAAGTGGTTGGCAACGAGAAATCTTAAAGCAATCCCGTTGAAGCTTATCTATGAATACATTATGATATTTTAAGTTATAGCGCGAAATGTTCCGAACTCGAAGTTTACAAAATTCGGATGAAGCGTACGGGGAAAAGTGCCCCCTCGAACCGAATATTCTATGTTATTAATGACTTTTATTTTGGCTATTCCCGTTATATTTTTGAGTTTAATGCTGTTAAACTGTTGAAATTGTACGGTTGACCCTTCCCGATGATCTCCATCGTCAACGTGGTAAATTTTATGTTACAATATCATCCATAGAATAACAAGATAAATGTGAAGATCCTTGTCAAGCGATAATACAGTTCCTGTGCTGTGGAATTAGTTCATCTAATATAAATGACCGCTGGCAACCAATGGTGCACAGTATATTGTTAAGTATTTTGAAGAAAGTTTATCGGGACAGTTGCCACGGAGTAGGATGATTGTCGCCTGCTGTGTAAAGTCTATGTTGGAGTCGGATGCAGAAGGGCTTTGGGAAGTTTAGAAGCTGCATTTAAAGGGACTGTTCAGCCGCATATAACTTTATAAGGCAATCAGGGTTCATTTCGTTATTACATTTCTACGATTAACGCAGACATAAGAAATGACATCTTCTAATTTGTGCGCAGAGTTTACATGATGGAAATTATGTTGATAAGTTTTTAACATAATTTGACTGGAAATATTCATGATCTACTGTGGAAATCTGTTTTATTCAGTTATGTCGTTCCATTGATAACAGTGCCTCCCCAAAACCATGAACCACACGAATGTTAGCTGTAAATCATAACGCGCTCTGAATTTACCTCGCTATCGATGTGTATTCCTTCGCTATAGTTACATAATGTAGATTTCATAAAATCTTCACTCATTCAAGTTGTGGGCATAATTGTGCACACATTAGACTGAAGCAGGAAGGGTAATGTCTGACAACATAAATGGCAACAGCAGAAGTAAGGATCTTTTTTCTGAGACCACAGCGCCGCGTAGCGACTGAAAGTCTGAAAACTTTTGGTTTCCAAGGTGCGGTTGCCAAGCAGCTTGCTAGGCAACCTCGTTCCAAATATGGGGCTGAACTGGGTAACGGAAGGTTTGATTAAGATATATTTGGGGTCACTGAATCACATATTTGGGGACACTTGGCACGGCGGAAAGGCACATAGGCACTCTAATCACTCAGTGCTCAGAACCATGATTTCGGAGACCGAGCGGTGGTGGCTGGGCAAACGATAATATGATAGTGGCATTTGAGTGTGGAACAGCAAAAAAATGCTGCAACAACTGCTGGTGGTTATGTGATATCAATGGCTAATAGTGAGTGGCTGTTTCCCAATATTAACATTTAGAGGGGTTATGAATAAGTATGCAAACTAGGTCGTTGAACGAAGTTTGGAAGCCAGTGCTACTTTGCTACTTCAAGGTATGGGGGCTTTCCTCATGGATGTCTCCTTCCGGCCGTGAGGGAGTTTCGTCTTGGCCAAGAGGATGAAATGAGGGCATTATTGGATTTGAGGATGAGAGCCGTCTGAGAGCCTAATCAACAGGTCCCAATTAATGCCCTAGGGCAAGGCTGGCACACAAGAGCTAAACAGTCCCAAAACTGCTTTCTTTTTTGGAAACCGATATAAAGTTATGAAGTTAGTGCATATTTCGTAGTCAAAAAATGGGGTCCAATTTGGATATGGCCTCAGAAAGTTGCCTTTCAGGGGGCCTGATGTCAAGGGGTATTAGACACCAGGGCTTGATGTGAATAGGCTTTTGTGAAGCTGTAGCTAAGGGGTGGGGCAAATGGTCGGAAGGGGACGGAAATGGGGCCATTGTTTTTCTGTATCCCTCTTAAAAGCTGCTCATGTTACTGTTCATTTACCCATTGCCATTGGGTTGCTGTTATCATGGATCTTTGTACTCAGTGACTGGAGTGTGCAACTGCCACACCCAGGCTGCAGCCATGGTGCATTATGTTCATCTCTATCAGTATTAGCATCACATTATTACCATGACCTTCACACCTTACATTCTGTCTTTCCTTTTGGTGACTCAGTGAAGTATGGCGTATGTATCTACATATGAATAACTTCTGAAACTGAGAGAAGACTGAACATATAGCACAGGCACGAGAACTAGAAGGACATGACAGGACATATAAATATATGTATTAATATGTCAGATCATGTGATAGGTTTTCAGGGCGATAATCTATCCCCTTTCATAAATCAGGAGTGGGGAATCAGCAAACCAAGTGTTAGAATTTTGTTCCAAATTTTGTGTATTTTTCAGTCACAGGGAACCAAAATAAATGCGATCTTACCAAAAAAAGTCTTTATTGAGTATTTCAATCTTTATTGAGTATTTCAATCTTTATTTTTTTTTAGTATTTCAATTTTTATTGAGTATTCCAATCTTTATTGAGTATTTCAATCTTTATTAAGTATTTCAATCTTTATTTTTTTTAGTATTTCAATCTTTATTGAGTATTTCAATCTTTATTGAGTATTTCAATCTTCATTGAGTAATCCCAGCAAAAGCATACCTGTGTGCAACTAACATGGATTGCAAATTCGACACATCAAACAATATCAGGGAAATTTGGCAGTGAGGGAAGCTTCATCTTGGCCCGGGAAATAAAATCACAACAATCAGCCTTACTTATTGGCTTACTTATAGTACTATGTGACAGCAAATAACCTGTGTCAGAAACCACAAGCCCCCAGACTGCAAAGGCATACCATTAAGGGCAAGTTGGTTGCATTGCAGATTTCTTGATTGATTTTAGTCAAGTGGGGAGCTCAAATAAATTAGTGCTGACAAAAGAGGCGGTACTCCGATGACCATTTGGGCTTATTTCGCTGTAAGTGCTTTTACTGGGAGCAAGGATTTTTCATATATACCCGGAGTTTAATTTTGTAAATGTGTAAAAATACACATTGGCCCAAATTGCTATTTGTCCTACCCGCAGGTCAGTGTGAGCAAAAGCTCTCTGGAGGGCTGTCAAGTCCAAACTTACACACGCTCACACCCATTATACTATTGCCAGTTGTAAATTGGTCCACGTAAGCAATTTTTCGAGGGGAACCTACTACTGTTTGTTTCAGTTTCCAAAGTTGACGCTTCACATATTTATTGGTGATAATACTGAGTTGACATATCAGGATCAGGAGCGGGATGCACTGTAGTATCTAATCATGATAGTATCTTTTCATTAAGCTTAAAGTTTGACATCATTAAGCTTATGAAATATGTAGAAGTTAATGTCAACAGATTTGTCATGTAAGCACCTTATAAACATTGTAAGTAGGTGCCGGAATCACATTCAGTCTGGGGTTTCCTGTGGTCCAATGATGAGCCAGTTTACACCGGTTAAACCATACACATGTTGCAGGAACTGCGACATGTTATCAAGCTCCTTTATATGTACAGTAGATGGTAGGTCATCTTTCATGAAATTTTCCATTATAAACATTTTAGGTTGATTTTCATGGCAAGAGCAGGTGTGTTGGGGGGGGGGGGTGTGGGGGTTGGTGTTTAAGACCTTAGACACAAGTGTAAGTAATTATGGCACTGCTCAATTTGGCTTGTAAATCTTCTTGAAATCTTGTATTTCTTATTGGCCTCAGCACTTTTGGATAGTATTAATATTTTTTTGCAGACGATGAGCTGAACCTCAGCAATATAAAAAAAAGGGTAATTGTCTTATTCTTGACCTATCGTATCCCTGTTGTATTTTTCTGAAATAAAATTCACTCATATTCATTCATAAAAAAATACATGGTCATTTGTATGTACAGATCACCAGCCCTAATCAGAGAAACAGATCCAATGTCAGGGCCTTGATGAAAGAAATACTGCATGACCCCAACTTTAGTCTGTCTCTCCTTGAAAGATGCTTTTACTTCTCATTTGCTGATTTGAAGGACCATAGTGGCCATCTTCTTGGTGAAGTAAGAGCAGCTTTAACCATTACCCACTCTTTATATGATCATGCATTTTACTGATAGTTTTGCATTGATATGTATCTAACTGATCTTTGTTAGTCTATTAAGTCAGTAAATCAACTTAATTTAAGTTGGATATTATCTTTGGTCTTGATATGTTATTTTGTTGATGTAACATGATTGGCTTGCATGCCATGGCACAGACTGCTGGACGCCTACTGCCAGTTGATCCAATGGTGCGTACCAAGGTAGAGGAGCTTGTAAGAAGTGGGGGGAGACAGCTGGGAAGATAAGGAGGCAGCTTGAGCTGTATCTTACGAAAGACCTATTTGGAGGAAACCCCCATCTTCTAACAGGCAATTTCTCCCAACAAACAAAGATCTGGCAAACATTGTCCAGTCTACTCTAGACAAAAAAAGGTTTAACATTTAAGCTTTTAAGACATTGAGTTTTCCATCAGAAGCAGAAATGACACTTTGATCATCTGTTTTATGAGATGAATACACTAATTCCATTGTATTCAAGAAATTTAACACCTTTGGGAGAATGGAAATAAGATGTTATTCTTGTAACTTTTTGTGTATCTTTTCAAGGCACTCCCCCCAGCGACCAGTGCAATTCAGAACAATTTGTTGAAGAATCCATGACAGCATGTGACAACCACTTTTTCCTTAGAAAGAAGATGTAGCTTTATATTATTTCATTTAGAAACATCTTTTTCAAACCACTGTACCCATCAATTCAGGATAAAAGTGTTATTACGCAACATATATCTAACACACAAGAATATCGTTATTTATTGACAAATGTTATATACATTTCACTAGATTGTTTTGACATTTTGCTTATATTACTTTGTGTTTGTTAGAAAGGTTATGTTAAAATAGTATCTTATTGTAAGGAGCCTCATACCTCTCAAGTAAACCTATAACTTTCTACTTGTAGCCGCGAGACTTCTGATGAACAGGAAGAGATTCTGTTTGTACATCAAAACAAGTGGCAGCAGCAGCATCTTCTGGGGAAATATGGCAAGGAGATTTGCCTCTTGGATGCAACTTATAACACATCAAAATATGACTTGCCGTGCTTTTTTGTGTGTGTAAATAACTTTAGTTATGTAAATGTGGCCATGATGCTTCTTAAGTGGGAGACAAAAGATTTCATCACAGAGGCTCTGGAAGTGCTTAAAAAGTGCAACCCACAGTGGCATCCGAAGCATTTCATCACAGACTTTGACGAAAGAGAAATTGATGCTATAGAAATTGTTTTTCCTGGTAACAATATATATGACTCTTTGTTAATGGCTGGGAGATCTTAAGCTCTGTTCTTAATGACACTATTTTTACTTACATGTTGGAATGTTACTAATTTTGTTATTATAGATTGCCCAAATTTATTAATTACAAACTCTGAGCTAGGGATCTTTGTTCTTGGATGGTGTTACTGTACATGTTACCATCCATTATGAAGGTTCCTGGAAGATGCGTTCCAATCATCATAGACATTGTTCAAGCATGCTCTTGTGTCAGAATTCACATAGATATTCCAGGTATCAACATTAAATTCAATAGAAAAAGTAAGTAAAAATAATTAGTTAAGCTTTTGAGTATTTGTTTATCTTGGCCATGAACTGCTGCAAGGTTCTTCTATGGTCAGCTGTAGTCTTGACATGAAAGATTACCAGTGGACATTTTTCAACTTTTCGGGCTGCTGTTTGGGTTTCGGGTTTTTCAATTCACCATCACATTATTATTCTCACATATCCATTCCACTTATGCACTTTTTATATTTTATTTGTCTGATTGTATACTCATCTCAATAAATAAATCATTTCTGGATCAATTGAAGTAACAGTTACATCACTTGCCCTGTTCTTTACACTCAAAAAGTATGCTATCTTTCTGACTCGAGCTTATCTCCTTTTTAACACTGATTATAGCCAGGTTTATAAACTTCATTATTGCTTTCTATTTGTACCTTAGATTGGCTAGATTTGTGTTGCAATAGAGGTCAGCTCAAACATTTAGTGCCAGTGCTCAGAGTTAGACCTGTATGGTGTTAACAATTTTTGAGATAACTGAATCTTTGTTCAGTGTTCAGACCAAGAACTGTATGGTAACCAGCTACCTTTTTTCCTTTTAACCAGACTGTTTCATCTATCTCTGTAATTTCCACCGAGAGCAGTCTTGGGATAGATGGCTGTCCAATGATGCTCATGGTTTACGTAGTTCCAAGGAAGACGTCAAGGATATTGTGTGTTACCATGCAAACAAACCCAGGCTATTATTCTTGTCTGATGATGATGTCAGACGGGTACCTATTATGCAAAGAAATCTGGTGATATTCACGATTAAACAGAAGACATGAAATGACTGGCAGGATATCTGGCTTTGTCAAGGGCATAAAGGTCTTAGCCATTCCTGTCTTGACCCCATCCTAGTATCTGCAGTAACTTCTTTCTCATCCCTGTGGTGACCCCATCCTAGTATCTGCAGTAACTCCATTCTCATCCCTGTGGTGACCCAATCCTTACTGCAAGACATTCATAATGTATCAACATTATGCCTACATGCTGTAATCTACTTTCTGCCTCTACCCAGAATGGATGTTGGGTACAAGACAGACAGACATTCATAAATATGCATTAGTTTTCATGTTATGAATGAAATATTTGATACCTGAGGCATGAATTAGGTAAATGTTTGTTATCTTGCAATGGAAAAAGTCTGTCAGCACAAGTGAACTACTTATCATATAAAAAGTAAAACTTTTGATATGTGATACGACAAACAGAATATATGAGGACTATGGAAACATATCATTGACATGATTGACAATATTTTTGTTACAAACTAATTGAATAAAATTGTCACTCAAGATGCAATTTAAATATAATAACAACAATGTTGGCTAATTATTTAGCCATAAAGACTGATATGTGACAATTGGCGGTAATGTGAGGTTATATGAAAGCAGACCAAATGTGCCAATAGGGAAAGAAAATAAATGGAGGTGAAATGGTAGGAGGTGCGAAAATGTCTATGAATCTTCCTGAACGGAGGCAACGTGTGAAAGGGAACGCAGACGGGCGCTCGTATATCGCGAGCGTGCCTCTCATTTGACAAGGCGTGTCCCCCTAGCATGGGACTTGGGTACTGATCCTGGAGGTGGCAAGAGTAATGACCTATCAAAATGGACCGAGCTAGGGTCAAAGCCCTCTCATAAATGGCATTATGTACAATATATTACTCTAACTACTGTTTGTCCACACGAACAGAAAAGTGATGAATTTTCATTTCAACCGTAAAGTGTGTGCTATGGTTTCCTGCACACTCTCCAAGCTTAATATGGCAATCCCATTCGCGTACACACTAAAAGTATATATATATATATATTTATATTTATAACTGCGCGTCCTTTGGCGGGAACCACCTTTGACACGCTGCGCACATTTTCGCGCCCGGTGCGTCCGCGTCTGCGCCGCAACGAGTTGGTTTCAAAGAAATTTGTGCGCACATAGCGACGAATTATTTCCTTTGAGTTTAGATCAAAGTCACACCTCATGTACGACACAATCCAAGTTCAAATATAAATGACCTATGGTTCAGAAAGAAAATATACTTCCACTTGGTATCTGGCCTGTGCTACGCATCAAGATGAAATATAAAGGAAAAATTCAATATATGGAAAAAAAGGGGTCAACCCCCAAAAAATTGCAAGAAAACGTTTCTTGGTTGTTTTTGGTTCCTGAACTTCTGTAGATTAACATACTAAAAGTTTACCAAACTCGGATGACCGGAAAGTGGGTTAATTAGGCAATTTCCAAGATGGCCGCCAAAATTGTTGAAATGCTTGAATATTTTTGGCTGTCCATAACTCAGCCATTTTTCACCCAAAACTGATTATGTAAGTATGTTTTCTAATGTTTTTGAGGTCAACCTTTCACCTGAACCTGGTTTCTTTCATGTGTGACATCCCGATAGGGGGGAAATAGGAGCACCCCTACCCCAAAACTGGTATTTTGGGTACATATTAGGGAAACCTTATATTTCCCAATTAATTAAGCAAGAGCTATATTTTCTTGGTTTTTCATTGTTCTTTAATGTCTGAACATTAAGATAGCAAAGGTTCCCTAAAATTGGAGGGTAATTCTTGGTCAATTTCAGGATTTTTACCCCTGTTTGGTATTTGTTTGAAATGGCTCCTTGGTTCATGATTTGTTATTTCTCACACGAAAACGCTGTTGTAAGCATGCTTTTGGAGTTTTTTTTTCATTTCAGCTCAGTGTCATTGAGACAGAGTTCTGATGAAGGTGCCCTGTTCGTTAGGGGAAATCCTGGCTGACCCCCATCTCCTGGTTGACAGGTGTCTCAATCAGATCATTCTAGGTGGGCTCATCCAGGATAACCCAGAATTTCGCTCTACGATTGAAAGGATAGAGACTGTTTATTCTTCCATTGTGTCTGGTGAAATGTCCTACGAGTCGTTAAAATCATTAGAAGGAATCAAGCACATTGAACAGAAAATCCAGTCAGCAAAGGTTAGCATGGCAGCTTCATCCAAAACCAGTCAACTTTGGATCGGATATCAGGAGATGTTGGAAATAGCACGTGCACTGATCAGAGCTGATCGCTCAGGCGACTGGAGAATGCAATTCAGTGCAGTGTCTGTTTGCATTCCGATATTCGCAGCTGCTGGACATTTCAATTATGTTAAGTCTGCATACCTCTACCTACAGTGCATGAATGAACTAGGTCACAAGCATCCAGACATTGTTACAAAATTTGAAAACGGCCTACATGTTATTAGGAAGACAGACCAGTTCTGGGCAGGATTGGGATCGGATCTAACTATTGAACAGACTCTCATGCGTTCCCTCAAAAGTAGCGGTGGTTTAACCAGAGGAAGTGGCATGACAGAGGAACTAAGGACCATCTGGACACTGTCATCATCCGTGTCATCTGCGTACAACCTTGCGATGCAAGAGTTCTCTAAACAATCATTTACCTCAAGTGAACAGCACAAAGACGCCACAGTGCCAAGGATGCAACGTGATCATGTAGACAGTACTAAACTGATGCAAAAATTAGTTGACTGCAATCCATTTGCTGAGGATTCTTCATTAAGAAATGTTGTGACTGGTGTGGTGGCCAACGCAGGTGTAAATGTACATGAATATGGAGCTGTCGGCAAGGCCATAGTACAAACAATGGTTGGGCAGCCAATATTCACTTATTCCTTTAAACGAAAGGACAAAGCCAAGACTCTTGGTGTCAGTGAAAGTGAATACCGAACAAATGATAAATTCTGAACTCCTGTTCCAGAGATTTCTTGTAGTTTCCCAAGCTGGCGACTTGACACTGCAAGATATCATGGACTACGAACTTAGTCCATATCCTCCTCCCCTATTCGCGGCAAAACATGTGTTCCAGAAGGCTGACAAGCCACAGTTGGCTGATGCTCTACGGAATTACGCAAATGAATCCTCCAGCTCCAGCAAGGCCGTTCTAACAGATTCGACGCCAGATTCCGAACATTTTGTGCTTGACGAAGGCTCCTTACTTCACCGTCTGTCTTGGAAAAAAGGGATGACCTACGGGGAAATTGCCGAGGAGTATGCCAATCTCACCCTTTCCAAGTATGGACAAGCCACAGTAGTTTTTGACGGATACAGTGAAGAGCCTGGCATCAAGGACAATGAACATCAAAGACGACAAACGAAATCACACCCGCTTGTGTCTTTTGAAATGAATACCGTCTTTTCCTCTGGCAGAATGGAGGATTTCTTATCAAGGGACTCTAATAAACAGAAACTAATCCTCCTCATCAGTGACAAACTGAAACAGAGGGGTTGCGAAGTCATCAATGCGCATGGAGATGCAGATGTTCATATTGTGAAGGCAGCAACAACATCTGCAAAAGTTCGAGACACAACTTTGATTGGGGAAGACACGGACCTTCTGATTCTGCTTCTACATTACACTGAGAGGGACAGCAAGAAACTCTACTTTCGTTCGGACAAAAAGAAAGCAAAACATGTATATGATATTGTCCGTCTGAAGGAACTCTTGGGAAATGACATATCTTCACAGCTGCTGTTTGTACATGCTTTTACAGGTTGTGATTGCACTTCCAGGATTTATGGTATTGGCAAGAAATCCCTTTTCCAAAAAGTGATGAAAAATGATTCTCAGATTAAAGCTTGTGCAAAGACCTTTACTACAGCTGGTCAGGATGTGGCAACAATAGTTGATTCAGGATGCAAAGTCTTTGTTTCTTTCTTTAGAGGAAAAGCTGGCACATCTCTGGTAAACCTTAGAAATACATTGCTTGCTAAAAAGGTTTCATCTGCTAAATCATTTGTGAAGCCCGAGAAATTGCCCCCAACGGAATCTTCGGCAAAGTTCCACTCTCAACGTTCATTTTATCAGATCATGGTGTGGATGGGAAAGGATGAAAACATGGGCCCAAAGGACTGGGGTTGGAAGTGTGAAGACAACATTTTGTTACCTGTTATGACTGACCAGAAAGCGGCTCCATAAAGGCTTCTCAAGGTTATCCATTGTAACTGTACAACAAGTTGTAGTAATACTCGATGTAGTTGCAGGAAGTACGGTCTTCCATGTACTTCTGCTTGTGGACCCTGCCAAGCTGAGTCATGTTACAATCCGCATAATAGTGATTCTACCATAGACGGTTCCGTGGACGAAGATTGTGATGATAATAACCATGCTGTGTTTTGAACAATTATATTGTGTGAATGACACTTGAACTTGATAAGAAAATTCAGGTGTGTACTATGTGAATTATTTGGGACATTTTGGTAATTTATGATGTGTGACGTATGGCGTATGACCATGACGTAGATGGTTCAATAGCCCTTCCAAGTTGTGGTTCCTTGTGTATGTACATCTGATTGATTATCAAGAGCCGAAATGTTGGTTTTCAACCAGTTCTAGCGGTCTTGATCTATTCAGCAACCCACTACGTCATGATGATGCAATACTACGTCATAGGGACATCCAGGTGAATTCATCATGACCTTATTTGAATCTAAGGTATCACATTTATATATGTTTGTAATACATTTATGGGGTCTAAAACCAACCATTAAAAAGTTTGCTGTACATTCATAATTCAATGGCGGCCATATTGATTATTATGTATTTTCACCACTTTCCGGTGGCTCAAATTTGGTAAACTTTTAGGATGCGCTTAAGTACAGCTAATTGAACACAAAAAGACAAAAAAAAGCTTTTCTTGCAATTTTTTGGGGGTCAAACCTTACTTTAATACATCGCACTCAGGGAATACAACCGAAAATCCTTTGTGGCTTCCCATACACTACGTGGACCTATCATTTTTTAAATTTCTGCTCATAGTACATATACCACTGCACCATATTACCAAGTTTAGTTTAAAACTGATCGGTCAAATTTTTTTTATGGAGGATGTACACCATTCTAGAGAAAAAATAACAATAAATTCATAAACGGCTTACCGTAGGGTGCGGCGAGACATCATTTTTTTCTTGATTTTTTGTAAAGCAGATATTGTGCTGTCTGTATGTTAAATATAATGCAATTCGCTGTATGAACTTTTCTGTAGAACCAAAATATTATCAAATTATCATAATTCTCATTGGCTTAACATGTGGATCTTAAATTCGCCATACTCAGAAATTTACACCTATACTTTTGCTTACTCTCGTGAAAATCTATGCACGAATTTAGAACTGTCGCAATTGTCTTTAAATTTTCTTGCTCTAATCGCTCTGCGATTTTACCTAGACACAATCAATACATATATTGACTGCGACGTTCTGGAGAGCGAAGATCAAGAACATAGGCTTCCGTGCTGTCGTGTCATTTGTACATTATAAACGTCCCAATCGAACTTTACTCAATTCTTTAGCAATGGTAGCTTGCATATGGAAAGTTTCTTTAGTATCGCTGCATCATTGCGGAGAGAAAACAACAAAATCAACGTTGACGTTCAACAAAAGAAAAGAGACCCACTAACATTTAGCAGTTCATACAAAAGCTACAGCAAGAAGGTCGGAGATGACGTGCTGATAGAAATGCGTTGGAAATGTTTTCATTCTGCCATATTGTTCAGTTGTTAGGGACAAAATCGGATAAAGGTATTAAATTACCCGAAATGAGGCAAACTAAGAAACTTTATCGAATCAGGCTCTAAAAGTTCTCATCCACTTTCTCACACGGTTTTCATAATCCACAAAAAATGGTCTATTATTACCACGTATTATACTGTATCTACAAAGTTGTACAACAGGAATATGGGATTGTTTTTGATAATCCATTTCGTGTGCCATTGGACTACGTCAGAACAAATTAATGAAATCGTGATTCCGATTTAAAATTGTTCATGTGAAGCATATTGGCTTCATTAAAGAGGACGCGAGTTGATTAGAGGTTTGGCCTGACATGCTCGGCAGACAATTCACTAACGTGCATAAGCCTATGCTTGAGTGGATAATGAGACGTGTAGTCTCAATAATTCTATGCCTAATCATCAGCAACGTAACACAAATGACGATCAGCCGGTGTAATAGTAAAAGCCAACTTACGCTGTCGTATCGCGGCACCGCTTGTCATTGTATAACGATTCGCTGCGGCTGAGGTGAATTATTGAGGCCGTAAGAATGTACCAGGGGATATTTCAAATATTTATAAGCGTCATGATGACACTGGTGTTTAAGCATTAATAATGTTCTGTATAACGAAAGCCAATTAAATACATTAGTAAAGAAGAGTATGTATGTATGTATGTATGTATGTATGTATGTATGTATGTATGTATGTATGTATGTATGTATGTATGTATGTATGTATGTATGTATGTATGTATGTATGTATGTATGTATGTATGTATGTATGTATGTATGTATGTATGTATGTATGTATGTATGTATGTATGTATGTATGTATATGTATGTATGTATGTATGTATGTATGTATGTATGTATGTATGTATGTATGTATGTATGTATGTATGTATGTATGTATGTATGTATGTATGTGTATGTATGTGTATGTATGTATGTATGTATGTATGTATGGTATGTATGTATGTCTGTATGTATGTATGTATGTATGTATGTATGTATGTATGTATGTATGTATGTTGTCTGTATGTATGTATGTATGTATGTATGTATGTATGTATGTATGTCTGTCTGTATGTATGTATGTATGTATGTATGTATGTATGTATGTATGTATGTATGTATGTATGTATGTATGTATGTATGTATGTATGTATGTATGTATGTATGTATGTATGTATGTCTGTCTGTATGTATGTATGTATGTATGTATGTATGTATGTATGTATGTATGTCTGTATGTATGTATGTATGTCTGTATGTATGTATGTGTCTGTGTATGTATGTATGTATGTATGTATGTATGTATGTATGTATGTATGTATGTCTGTATGTATGTATGTATGTCTGTATGTATGTATGTATGTATGTATGTATGTATGTATGTATATGTCTGTCTGTTGTATGTATGTATGTATGTATGTATGTATGTATGTATGTATGTATGTATGTATGTATGTATGTATGTTCAGTCAGTATGTAGCAGCCACATTACCACTTTTATCACTTTTAATGGTTGACCACTCTGAATTTAAGGTTATATAAAAGACATTTGGAGGGTAATTATTTAGTGACAAGTTGTTGTTTTTTAGCACGTTAATTAAGTAGTGTGTACATCGGTAACATAGTAATTACAGTATCCGCCTCATCCCCATCCGTGCAAAGAAGCCATGCTAATATACATGTAGGATACAATGCGTGTCATTTGGATAGACTGAGCTCAAGGACAGGGTGCATGACATAACCTGGTTATAGAAGAGACTTAGCATAAAGCGGTCCCCTAAAACCACGATCATTAAAGCACTGAAGTGATGTGAATGATTGTGACAGTAGTAGGTGGTTTTTTTCTTGCGCTGAGGTTGATGGCCTTTTTGCACGTCAGTAGAAAAAAGCTAAGCTAAGCAAAAAATCACATAGCTGCCTGGAAATAAAGAACATCCTGTACGTAGTTAATATGAATATAACACTATTTATGAGGTCATACAAGGTTACAGCTAATTACCGTTAATTACTGATATATTGATGAGACGTTGACAGCAATGACTTTACTTTGCTGTTGCTATGATTCGTTTGAAGACGAATTCAAATATAAGCAGTCATCATTTTAATTCATTGCCACAACCCATTGATTTTTTTTTCGCGGTGTTTCTTGGAAATTATGTTCAAAGAAAGCCTTGAAATGGCCAGCTAATTGGATGTAAACCAGCACAGTGCTGGGTCAAATCGCGATCTTGGTCGAAAACAAAATCGTTGACAATGAAAAAAATAACTGCTTCTGGCTCTTCAGTTGCTAATGGTTCTAAAGGAGCTGAGGCAGAATGTACATCCAAATAATCATAGCGTCTTCTGACGCGAACATTGCTATGTTAGTGTCCATAGAGATATATAGATCTGAACTACATTCAATGGTTCATACAGAAGCCACAACAAGACGGTTGTTGTTTTAATACAGACGTTGGACATTCTTTTCTACCGCTGTCAGCAATTTTGGCGGTGATTTTTCAGAAAAGTGCTTCGAATGTGATTTTTATTTATTTTGTCACACTGAACAAACGCACAGTAAGATCTTGGAACACTTTTTATAAGTTCTTTATCATTCAGAAAACAATGGTTTATTGTTACGACATATATCGCGACACAGTTGTACAACTGGAATATAGGCCACGCGAGTGTCGTAGGACAAAGTCAGTAAAACACAAATGTGACTGTGGCATATCAATGAAACTTTTGTAAATCGCTACTGAGATCCTATTTTTACTGTATTGAAGTGGACACACGTTAATACGTGATTTCGGTCCGTCACACACGTGTGCAAGGTCAGTTCTTTTGTGGCCAGGAATGAGGCAGGACGTTGAATGGTAGTATATGGCGCACGAGGCAGGCATGTATGGCGCACGAGGCAAGCATGTATGGCGCACGAGCCAGGCATGTATGGCGCATGAGACAAGCATGCATGGCGCATGAGACAGGCATGTATGGCGCATGAGACAAGCATGCATGGCGCATGAGACAGGCATGTATGGCGCATGAGACAAGCATGCATGGCGCATGAGACAGGCATGTATGGCGCTCGAGCTAAGTACAATCACACTCATTACATAGTTCGCGGTACCCGTATAGGCAAGCATGACAGAGCCTTTCATATCTCCTTAACTTTTTATGTCTTCCAACTATCATATGTCTTCCAGTGATAGTTACAATGCTGATTATCTTGATGTAGTATGGTTGACCTTGAATAACCTTTAAAGGTTACAGTGTCCGTCAGTCAAAACATGGCTATTTATTTACTTGCTGAAATTCAATAACGACAAGAGCTTACTAACCATTATGACAACAAAAACTGATATTATAAAGTTCTACAACTTGCTTCATCATCGTTGACCATAAAGTGATTGCTCCTATCTACCGTGAACGTGTACGGTGCCTTAACCACAATTTATATAAGCAAGTGCAAACACAATGCCTGTTGCTGAACAGCACATTAAGGTTCTGTCCTATCTGGATGATACCGTATTGGTGGTCGTCGAACTCTCCGGTGTAAGACATGCATGCCGTTGTCCCTCGCACCAATCTAGTTTGTAAATAATGTTATCCTGTATAGTATGGATATCGATTCGATTGTGTCTTTTCATCGGATGGGTGATTATTTAGACCTCGACAAATCTACAATTTAACGTCGCTGATCACCCGCTCATTGTCTGCGACATGGTGAAGATGGCAGATTGATATATTCCCTTCTGGATTTTATATCATTTGTAACTTATCTCCCAGCTCCAAGGCGCCTTTATGTCGGTATATCAAAGCAATCAACAGCTTATCCAACAGTAACAAGGTTTGTGATACGACAGACGAGTCACGTGACATGGCGCCGTACATCGCTTATTGGATTCCACTGAAATGAGTTCGTACATTGTACAGTGAGATGCAGATAACCCTGTATATTGCTCAGTTTATCTTACATTCTCTGAATACTATGCCATGTCATTATAACAGGGCGCGGAATCGTTGAAGTATCTGGAGAGATGCTAAATTGATTCATAACTATATATTATCATTGGCCAGGGAACCATCACACCCCTCCCCCATCGCCATAAGACAAGGGTTTGTCGCTAACGGGGTAGCCATCATTAACGAAGACATTATCCTCGGTGTCCGAGAGGACGGCAACGGACCCTGTCAGAAATTCCCAAGAAATTCCCACTTGCTGTCGTGTTGACATTATGATATTCTCAACGGAAACGGTCAAGACGAAAAATCATAACGTGTATATGTCTGGCGAGGGAGGGGTTAGGCTGTACCGAGGCTGCAAGTGCTTTCCGTCGCTGCATACCAGTCGAGTGAATACATAACTTTTAACATGATAGAGAGAAATATAAAGCTAGATGCCACAACAGAATCGGCCGGAGGCACAATGCAGCGCTGACATTTAAGTTTCGACGAAATGATTAAATCTGTGTTTCTACCTGAATCGGCAATTTATCTGTACCTTTCGTGGAAGATGGCTACAATTTAGATTTGGGTTCATTCACTCGATATGTAAGGCTGCTGAATGCAACAGGGTGCTCGTAATCTTCCAGTGAACACTATCGTTACTCGAGAAAACACTTCATTTGATCCACGTAAAGGGTGAACACCCCAACGGTTCCGATTGGTTTTGATATTGAGGACGTATAATGCTAACGAATGAAAGATTCGCTGAACGAATAATGCGAATAATTAGAGGATGGTTACTATCAACCCACCCCCCACCCACACTCACTCACTCACTCACTCACTCACTCACTCACTCACTCACTCACTCACTCACTCACTCACTCACTCACTCACTCACTCACTCACTCACTCACTCACTCACTCACTCACTCACTCACTCACTCACTCACTCACTCACTCACACACTCACTCTTCTTAACTTCTTTTCTCGGAATGTATTGCTGGGACATTGCGTCTCAAGGTGCGAATGCTGCCCATATTTACATCGAAACCGACACAGCGCCCTTTCGGAAAGCGCGCGACCGGGAGGTCAAGTATGGGTCAAATTCATTGTGCTTCGTTGCCTGGGGCAGAGATTGATTGCATGGATACGAGCAGCATGCTCCGGAGAACGCCCAAAGAGCCCCCAAAGAGTGTATAGCTTCGCTAAGAGAGCTCACTCGAGGCTTCCGCCCGAGGAAATATGTGATGTCGCCACCTGTTAGCCGAAGCGTTTTTGTCATAGCGTCTTGTCATAGTGAAAGCTCTGTTTACTTTGGAGCTGTAGTCGCCTCTTTTACAGCCGCCGAGCCTCGGGACGTTGGATCAACAGTCCCATGTGCTTTGGTTGACTCCATGGTATCGTCGCCTGACGTCGGGGGTGTCTTTCGAGTGATTCGAGTTTTAAATCTACTTGATTTAATTTATCCTCAACTGATAGCAATGTCGTTGACAATATTTACAACTAGATAACCCGAGCTGATAAGCTACTTGTTTCTAACAGGATCAGTCGCGTGAGTCGCGTGAGTCGCATGAGTCGCGTGAGTCGCGTGAGTCGCGTGAGTCGCGTGAGTCGCGTGAGTCGCGTGAGTCCCGTGAGTCCCGTGAGTCCCGTGAGTCAGATGATAGAGCTCGAGTTGCGCAAACGCGGACTCGGTTGACCCGCCAATCAAGTCGAGAACTCTTATCATGCACTTTAAAGAGGAACAGCGTGGTAATACAACAAATCACTGTGTGTAATAAATCTACCAGGGTGTTTTTGCCATTTCGAATGTTTCATGAATGACCGAATGCGAACTCGCCACAAGCAAATACGATGTTGGCAGAGGATGGGCAGTCTTGAGTGGTTGTATATATGGGTGTGAATCCTGGACCCTTCGGGGGTTCTTTCTGAGATACCGGGTTGTTTTCGGAATAAGACTGCGATGTAAATTGAGATGAATTTCATTATTTTCTCTGATATTACTGGCACGCTCGTGAATGATGACTTGTTGTGTCCTTGTGTCTCTGGTCTCTGGTCTCCCTCGGGGGAATTTGGCCGATTTGGTTTCTCGTGGGCGAGGTGTGTCTGGTCTCTCTTGGCGGTGTGTATATAAGTATGTGTGAGCGGAGCCTTGGTATTTTTTAGGGAAATGAATGTAAGGTATTAGTAGGCAATCCGAGTGGTTTAGGGCAACTTGGACGTTTCTGAACAGTTTGGCATGTTCCTGTATTTATCGCGGATTAGATTATGTAAAGAGAGGTGATTCTGTTGACCAACGCTGTAGATTAGAGTGGGACATACTTGACAAGGTGAAGTGCTAATTTGCAATACCGGTTACCAAACATGCCGTTATGAGTTAGGTCAAACTGTACTGTGACGTGGCTTGGGTTGGAGTGCTTGTGAGTACATGCATGCTATCGTTGATGAATTTTAGTCATGTGACTACTGTTCTTATATCCCTGCTATCTGGCAATCACTTTACATCTTCCATATTTGTTATATGATGCCAATGTTGTTATTTGTGGCCATGCTTTTAAAATGTCTGCAAAATAATTGGAGACCATCTGTATTTGTCAAGCAATGAATGATATGTTTCATATGTACGTAACACAGTTAATTGTCGGTACTGGGTAATGGTTTAAAAAAAGTTTTTACCAGTTGTGCAGTAAGAATCATTGAGTGTTTTTATGTCGGGTTTATGGGTCCAAAATCATCTCAGTACTATCCGGGTGAATAGCGTTGCTTCTGGCATTTATAAGCGACACATTTTCTCTTGAATAGTGGCAATGTTTTCCAACGTGTACAAGAGCACCAGGAGCTTTCGTCGTCACTACCACTTTAATTTTCCGTTTTGTTTTCGTTAATTTCGAGCCAATCTACTTTTTTTTGCTCGAATAAATAAGACAGATATATTCCAGTGACAAACCACAACATTATGCATAAAAATAGTCTGTAACAAGCCGAGTTCTTGCCGCCCGCATAAGGAGTTACTGACCTCTTGCGGGCGTTCATGGCGCCAGTGTCCACACAATATTTGAAAAGCATAACTTGTATTTGTCATATCATTATTGTTCTGCCTTCATGCCATCATTTACTCTCAGTGTCCATAATATTCTCGATGGCTATATTGATTTTCATGATAATTACAGGTTGTGATGTATGATAATATTCATAGTATGTAGTGGATTGGTTTGTGGGTTCCCAAAACTCTATTTACAGACCAGATTACACACTGTCAGTGATTAATACAAGTTGAGTTGGTATGATTGGCTCTGAACAGCTTATATAAAATAAGAAAACTTGGCGCAACCATTTTAAATCTAAGATACACACTCCCTCGTCAAAGGTTCATCAATATCTTCTGAACGTTTCGTTTCTGGTCACAATAACAGCCCTTAGGCTAAGTATATGAGACAGGTGATGTGAGGCAAACTGTTATCAACGATAAAATCTGGGTGGGAACACGCATTCAATGTCGTGTGTTTATCGATTTGCACAGGCAAAGTTCACATTGTGCACAAGAAGACCACACTTAGGTTTCAGGTCGTCGCCCATCTGTGTCGAAATCTGTCCCGTCCCAGGGGCTTACGAGTTACCGATCGACAAAGCACTGCTAATGAACAACGCGACCGCTTGCTGAAGTTTGAGTTTGCGACGTCACACCTCAAAAGTGGCAGCGACTATGAAATGAGCCCCGGACCCAGCGTTCGATGAACGAGGAAAATCAGCCTCACTCTGGTTCCCGCCGTCTATGAGGAAAATCAGCCTAACTCTGGTTCCCGCCGCCTATGAGGAAAATCAGCCTCACTCTGGTTCCCGCCGCCTATGAGGAAAATCAGCCTCACTCTGGTTCCCGCCGTATGAGGAAAATCAGCCTCACTCTGGTTCCCGCCGTCTATGAGGAAAATCAGCCTCACTCTGGTTCCCGCCTATTAGGAAAATCAGCCAACTCTCTATCTATGAGGTAATCTAGAAACTAACTCAGCCTCACTCTGGTTCCATGTTTTATAATCTCGTTAGTCCGTCTATCAAAATGAGGAAAATCAGCCTCACTCTGGTTCCCGCCGTGATCTATGATAAGAGTAATTACTCTGAGTCCCGCACTCACTCTGGTGAATTTGATCCCGATTAAAGGGCGAACCTATGAGGTTTGACGATTGACTGTGTCAGCCTAACTCTGGTAAACACTCCCATGCCCTTGTCTATGAGGAATCAACTCAGCCTAATCTCTGGTTCCCTCCGTCTATGAAACCTGGTCATATTCAATAATTGAATGCCCAATGGGCTCACATGTTCCAACAGATGTATAGCTCTGCGCTCAAAACACATAGTTGGCTGAAGTATCAATGGTTAAATACAGAAAACTAAATATTCACCTAATAAATATTGCGCAACTGAAGATCTCTAGGGTTGAACCGCCGCAAAGATCAAGCTTCAATATGATTAAAACGGATCCGCGCGTCGCGGTCTCCCAACAAAGAGAAGATAACGCTCTCAGGGTGGTCAAATGTTTGACCAGCCTTGCTAGAATGTGTATGACCATGCTTCGATAGCTGATTATCGACTAGATTGGGTTAAGAGTGTACGTAAACTTTACTGCTATACTACCCAATATCGAAATGTTTCTTTTGTGTAGTCAATATGGCCGCCCGGGACTACAAAAGATACAAATTAGTTGCGTCGCTATCCTAACTCAGATGTACTAACATCATGTTAGTCATATAAACACATAATGTACATCATACAGGCTAACAGACAGGCATGGCCAGGGGCGTAGCCAGGCGCGGGGAGTTCCCAGACAGTAAAGTCACACCCCACTTCCAGACAGTAAAGTCTAACCCCACTTAGCTTTTGACTTTGATGCCTATCCCATGACTCATTCTACTGTAGCCTATCCCCTTGACTCGTTTTGATGTAGCCACTCCCCTTGACTCGTTTTAATGTAGCCACTCCCCTTGACTCGTTTTGGTGTAGCCACTCCCCATGACTCGCACTCTCCATAACAGACATGTTTGACGCAATGCTAACATAACAAACGCGAATCCCATCCTGCGCAGAAGCCGATGCGCAGGAGATCGCATGACTCGTTTTAATGTAGCCACTCCCTTTGACTCGTTTTGGTGTAGCCACTCCCCTGACTCGTTCTAATGTAGCCTATTCCTTGGATTCGTTCTAGTGTAACCAAGCTCCTGTCTTGTACTGCTGTAGACAGTCTTCTGTGTATTCTCCAATAACGAGCTACCCATACGTGGTTTTTTTCACGGTGACTCCCTATTGCACCCAACACCAGTCTACCCCCATGATTATATCCTCATCAATAAAAGGCAATACAAGTAATCAGTGGCTACTTATTTTGACTTATATCTTCTGAGCAAAATTGCTCTACGAGGCACGTGACAAAAAAGATGAACTGAGAACGCATTAAATTAGATTTTGTGGGTTTTCCATTTTCTTAGAAGTAAGATAAATGATAAATGATGTTTACTGATGCTACAAGAGAGCTTCATATGAGCTTCGGGAAAGAAATAGAATCTCATGATATCTTTGTATTTGCCAATATGATAACATTGGCACTGAGAGTCTGAAAACTTCCTGTAACTAAGATTTTTCATAATCAATGTTTTGTCGGCTCACAGAAGAGATAGTTGTTTCTGGCCTCCTCTGGCTGCATAGCGTGGGTAGGATGTTTCACTGCGGCAGTGACTGTGACTCATTAAGAGGTAGCAGGGCAAGGTGGTCAAAGGTATTGATTGTTAAAGGTACGAGGTCAATAAGGGTAGGGGTCGTTTGACAACTGTTTCCAAGTAATAACGACAATCGTGGCGTACTTTGTTGCTTCTTTCGCCATCACATAACTTCCTGGTTCATTGTGGTAGTCCATCTTCCAAAACTAATACGTCTTCGAAGTACTCACTATCAAAAGTCTTTATCGTAAAGTGTCTGGATAATTGTTTTTTGGGTGAATCGTATAGTATCCATAATAATGTGAGTACAAATCTCTGTTCTTACTTGACTGAATGTACATATCATTAAGTGGAGAGGAGCTTTACGTCATGTGTCCTTATGCTCACGACACACGCCCTGATAAGGCTAGCGTAGAAGGGTTGATAAGCCGTACCTGAGGATGGCGTATCACTACGCCCCACCGTATGCCCCTGTATCGCTATACCGTACTCTGCTCCGAGCAAAGTCTGTCATTGAGCAGGGTTTATGGTGAGGTAGATTGTACGCGGTGTGCAGTGGACGAGCGTGAGGACTAACACCATCAGGTTAACCCTAGCCGAGGTTTCTTTGAGTTATGACAAGTGGCAATTAAATCCAATGCGGGAGTTATGGTTTCGCTTCAAAAAGTTAATCACAAGAGACAATCTTTCCGAAGTGTTTATACTTGTTTAGCGTGAGTGTTTGATCAACAGACAGGTGCTGCATGTGAGGAGGACGTGTGTTGTGGACATGGCAGTACGAGCATCAGTCGTTTGGAAGACCTTGTGGTTACTCGTGGCAGTCATCTTCATCACTGTGTCCCTCCACACTCTTCGTATCCTCAAACCATCACAGTTGGACGACTCTGGATATCAGCAAGAATTAGCGAGATTTGCCCGTCACGTGAGTAGTTTACAGGGCGTTAGCGAGAAAGACATAACGTTCGACTCGGATAGCAGACATGACTGTTACTGTGACGCCGTGGATAACGATGACGTCACCAGTAGCGTCACGTCTGCTCCAACACGCCAACCTCTCATCACTCTCTTTACCAGCATGAAGGACACCATTGAGAGAAGAGAAATACACAACCATACCATCCACAACTGGGCTGCCCTCAGACCGGAAGTGCTCCCTGTTCTCTATACGGACGACGCTACTGGTAGGGACCTGAGTGAACTGGCCCTGTCACTGGGGTGGTCCACACGCCCCGTGCCGAGTGCCTTCAATCACATCCCTAGTTTCAAAGGGCTCTTCGAAGATGCCATTTCCAACTTTAATACGCCATATTATTCATTCGCTAATGCTGATATATTGTTTGACGGCAGCCTGATTGAGACTCTGCGTGCTCTGCAGGTTATGAATGTCACTAACGCCCACTACCGGTGGACGGCTAAACCCCAATCTATCACGGCCAAAACCACAACGGAGCAATTAAAACGTCGACCAGCCAGTGGGGGTGTTCTCATCGTGGGCAGGAGGACAAACGTCAATACCTCTGATATAAGCCACGACTTAATACAACCTGCTAAAGTTAAACAACTTGCTCATAGCAAGGGACAACTTTTTAACACCAATGCGCAGGATTACTTCATAACAACTGCAGAAGGAATACCATGGAAATTGGTACCGAACTTTGTTATAGGTCGACCTGGTTATGACAACTGGCTCGTAGTGAAGGCGTTGGACTGGAAATTAACGGCTGTGGACGCTACGGAGGGTATACTAGCCGTACACCAGACCGGCAGTGAAGGGAACCTAGCCGGCTGGGCCAGTGCAAACTCGACTTTGTGCTACAATCGGAATTTAGTTCCACGATTCGACTATCGCCCAGGGCACACCAAGTGTTTATTGTGGGCAGTCCAGCGAGATATAGCGGCTACTCTTAGAGTATTCCGAAGATCAGTCATATCCAAAGATTGTGCAAGAATCGGTCGATATACAACCAGAAATATGAGGTGTAAAGGCAATTAGCCGGTGGAATAATATCTGATCAACCTGTTCGTTGTTGTTGTTGTTGTTGTAGTTAGGTATTACCTTGTGGTTGGGATCGATGCAAGACAAGGTAGGTTAAATGTGAAGTGATTCTAGCGTCTATAGCAACCATCCGGGCTCTGTGTATGAGAAACCACATCCACAGCAACCCATCCGGGCTCTGTGTATGAGATACCACACCCACAGCAACACATCCAGGCTCTGTGTGTGAGATACCATGCCCATAGCAACCCATCCGGGCTCTGTGTGTGAGATACCACGCCCGCAGCAACCCATCCGGGCTCTGTGTGTGAGATACCACACCCACAGCAACCCATGGTGACATGTTCAATGATAAACTTACGCTTGTTTATCTTTTCCACCTTCTTGTTTAAGTTAACGGATTTCCCTCTTTTTTCCATTCACCCCAAATGGAGGGTGCTCAATCGGGTCAATTTTATCTCTTCACGTTTACTCTGCTTGTCTTCTGCGTAACACTAATGCAAGAGAGCTTGGTGGTAGGAATATATTGGTAGAGTACCGGTCCACCATAGCATCCAGTAACCAGTATATTCTATAATAATCGCCAGTAATGACCAGTATATACTATAATAACGCCAATACAAAACAGTATATACTATAATAACGCCAATACTAACCAGTATATACTATAATAACGCCAGTACTAACCAGTATATACTATAATAACGCCAGTACTAACCAGTATATACTATAATAAAGCCAGTACTAACCAGTATATACTATAATAACGCCAGTCTAGTTCCAGGGATTACCAGTAGTTATAACTGTTCCGTCTGCCCATAACACCCGCCGCGGTACTGCCGAGTCTGATGGAATGGGACGGGCGGAAAACAACGCATAAACATCAACCTAGTCATGTCGAGTGACTCAGACGACATAGGTGAGTTAGGGCTTTACCTCGCTGTCGTGATTTTCTTTTAGTAGCGTTGAGTGTGTTTAGCCTGACCAACTTGCCTATGGTAAACATCCAATGCAACAAGGTTCATCAACGTTACAAATGCGTCCATCACATTACCAAACAAATCTTGTCGTCTTCATCGTAAAAAAAACGAGGCATTAAATAAGAATGAAATATGAATGCGGGAGGTTTAAGGACATATCGTTCAACCGACGTTTGCAACTAAATGACCACTTCCACGCAAATCAACTCATCGCAGCGCAAGATTCACTTGCGCGCAACTAAATAACCTACTCGGAACACAGGAACCACTTGTAATTAAAATAGCCAATCAGAGTATAATAATAACGCTGTGTAAGTGCTATATCAGCAATGTGTTTAACCACGACCTTGACCTTTTCATCTGTCTTCTCGTCGCGTCCAGCATAATTACAAGGACTATCAAGGGATAGTTGGGCAGAAAACGGCGAACATATTAGGCAAACATGCGCCAAGGTCGATGGAGCGGGAGAGTAAGCACGTCTCAATGTCAACCGCGTGGGAGAGAAAAAGCCTGTACGTATCGCGCGGTCAGATCACAAGAACATATGTTGTGTAAGTCATGGCCATTTCTAATTGATAAAGAATATCTCGCATGCTGTTTAGTCGTGCCGTCGACACGCCGTGAAGATTTAAACTAGCTAACGAGGTACGACGACTCTAGGCGCAGCGAGTAACACCAAACGAAACTCCCCGTGTGCATAAACTGAATTACCCCAAACGAAACTCCCCGTGTGCATAAACTTAATTACTCCAAACTAAACTCCCCGCTTGCATAAACTGAATTACACCAAACGAAACTCCCCGCGTGCATAAACTGAATTACCCCAAACGAAACTCCCCGCGTGCATAAACTGAATTACCCCAAACGAAACTCCCCGCTTGCATAAACTGAATTACTCCAAACGAAACTCCCCGCTTGCATAAACTGAATTACACCAAACGAAACTCCCCGCTTGCATAAACTGAATTACTCCAAACTAAACTCCCCGCTTGCATAAACTGAATTATCCCAAACGAAACTCCCCGCTTGCATAAACTGAATTACTCCAAACGAAACTCCCCGCTTGCATAAACTGAATTACCCCAAGCGAAACTCCCCGCTTGCATAAACTGAATTACACCAAACGTTACGATGAGGAAGCTTGTACGCGGTGTGCAGTGAACGAGCGTGTTGACACACACGATCAGGCTAACCCTACCGGAGGCTACCTCGAGTTTTGACAAGTGGCGATTAAACGCATCCAATGAGTTAGTTATGGAATTGCCTGGAAAAGGCCGGTATCTTTGGTATGGACATTAAGTTAATCACATGATAAAATCTTTCCGAAGTGTTCATATGAGTAAAACTAATGAGTTGCTACCAAAAACAATGGAAGCTCAGACCCTGTGAATCCTTGCAGATAAGAAATCGAGCCACCAGAGAGGGTTGTAAAAGGTTTCATTGACCATAAGTGTCTTGTCAAATGCCCTGATGTTGAACACCAAACCCAGTTAGCCATGTGAACCCTTCGACCACGTTCCTGGGGCCCTCCATCCCCAATATTATATGTATGAAGAATATATTAAGATATTGAGTGTTTCACTGCATACATTATGAAGCGAAAGAGACCTGCAAAGAACAATAAAACGCCAAGGTCAACCACGTGGGAGAGAAAAAGACTGTGTGTATCGTGCGGCCAGATCACAAGACCATATGTTATGTGTAAGTCATGGCCATTTCATAAAGATAAACCTCGCATGTTCTTTAGCCATGCCGTCGATGTGCCGCGAAGACGTGGTGTGCGCAGCGAGTAAACCCTATGCACGCGGTGTGCAGTTTAAACTACGCATCCAATGAGTTATGGATTCGCCTCGAATAGGCCGGCATCTTTGGTATGGACGTTAAGTTAATCACAAGAGAAAATCTCTCCAAAGTGTTCATACGAGCAGCACTAATGCGCTGCTTCAAAAAACAACGGAAGCTTAGTACGAGTCTTAGACCCTGTGATCTCTTACAGATAAGAATCTAGTTCTCAGAAAGGGTTGTAAAATGTTCCACTGACCATAAGTGGATTGTCAAATGCACTGATCATTACCAAATACTACCAATATAGCTAATTGTCCATAGCGGATACGACTGGGCAAAAAATTTGCAGTTCCCCTAATCCAGGCATCGGAGAGTGTGCTCCCTGGTTTGTCTGGTTCAGCCCTCACACCCACCACATGAGGCGAGCAGCCATCTACAGCCCGCTGCCGTGTGACATCGGCACCAAATTAGTCGAAGTCCAGAAGTGAGAGTTCCAGGCAGGTATCCATCCCGTTATCGCTGTCTGTTTTGGCAACCACTTTGCCGAGCAGGGCTCGGCTCCCATTGCATTGCAGAAGTTCACCAACGGCGAGGCTTATGTCGCAGAGCGCAGTTGTGATTGCCACAGTGAGATGTGCATAATACCTCCCTGATGTGCCCCCAGCCCACTTTACCTGTAAATGCATAGCACTCCGCATATTCCCCCAGCTACTGTACGGGAGACTACCCAGTAGAGCTCAGCACTGCGCCACTCGACAGAATTCCATTGACCTATCTCAAATGAGGTGGCTGGAGTGCAAAGACGGCGCGTGCAATCGAGCTCGTCCGGGGAAGAAATCTTATGGTGAGCACACCTACTCACCGCCTAGAGAAGGAGATGCGACACAGATGCGCGCAGGCCGAGACCTATCATAGCTTCCTTAGGTGGAGAGGTGAGTGGACGCTAGAGCGCATGGGGAAGTAATACATCACACGTATTGTCATCTGAGACGAAATCTGCAAGGTACCATACGCAAACCTACAGACTTTCCTTGAGTGGCTGGAATCACGTGGCGCACGGGTTGTCTGCTGTGGCGACCAAGGTCAGCTTTCACCAATTACAGGAGAGCTGCCACACGACTGGCTGTGAGCAAAGGCGTACTACTGTGCTAAGCTGTCGTCAATAATGTACAGCATGGGCTCGCCTAGCCCTACAAGACGTCTGCGTAGACGTCTTACCGTTTCTCGAAACAACGCAACGCGAATATTTTTAGATCGATTCAGACAACTACCAACACCAAACATACGCAAGTGATGGGGTTATAGAACGCAATGATGTTTTACGGACGATTTTATCCTTTATCGGCGGGGGATTTCATCCATGGTAATTATTTATAGTTTGATCAATTTGGGAAGCGGTAAAAAGTCAGAAACACAGCAGCATGTTTGTTTACAAGTTCAAGACCACATGCACTGCGCATGCACAGAAAGACGACGACTCATGCTAAGCCCGGGGGGGGGGGGGCACTTAAGTGTAAAGATATAGTATACATGTGCCGCACGAAGGGGGTGGTTTTTTCGACATCCCGACTTTTACGACGGGTTAGACATTCGCATAATACCTTGTACGATGGAGTATACTTTTTCTCATTCTCAACGAGTACAACGGGTATGGGTTTTCGAGGTCCCGCGGCACACCCCTATCCGAGTTAGGGTAAGTGCCCCCCACTTGGGATACTAAGGCAATGCGGGAAATCGCGAGAATTAATAGTTTCCAAAATGGCAGACTTCGTATCGCGATTTGTTCGGAAACGAACTATCGATGGCATTTATTGAAGAATAGTGTCGAGTGGTGGTAAGTTTTTTGGAGCGAAAGGTCTATTTTTTGTAAAGGCTCTTGATATATGTTATCTTCTAGGTGCGAAATATAGCCCTTCAACCCAAACGAGAACACGCCGACTGTGTTTGACGAACTCTTCGTAACGGTATAAATTCATGTTACCGTTACACCGGAGCTAGGGCTCGCCCTGAAAACAGTGGTATAAAGCCCTCAAGAAGTCATGAAGCGGCCCACCGGGATCAATAACGTACACCTCTGGGTCAGGCCACACACACCGTCGTGCGTGGTAGTTCGGATTGAAACGGATTGTGGGGCAGTTGAACTATTACAATATATCTTTAATACACATGGAATTTGACAAACCAACGTATGACAATGATCGGGCTATGGTCAGAGAGCACTCTATCATGGATGCGGATGATGGGTTGGTGCCAGAGATAGAGGTGGTCCCCCTCCTCGTACAGGGCAGGATGTTGAGATGGAACAGTATAGGCACCGTCAATGACTATACCAACGCTTCAGCTGAAGATGGTCACACACCAGCCCTCCGTCATCCGAGCTTGTTGGAGGAGAGTTATTTTTGAAGAACTACGCTGACCTAAGGATCGGAAATGCTCGCACGAGAAAAACCTCTAACTGGTTAGCATGGCTGGGGGAATACCACCCGTAATGGTTTGGGGTTCACTGAGGCTGTTGCCAAAAGTGACCAAAGCCTTCCAAGGTATTGATCAAGCAGCAGCTGAGGCCGCAGAGAAATTGGAACTTCAAATGAGCAGACCTGAAGACAGCAAGGTGATGAGGTAGGAACAAGCTTCATAGAGGGCGTTCATAACGCCATTGGAAATAGTTGGGCTGCCATTCCGGGATCATATGGGGCTTGACAAGGCTATGCAGACCCAGAGAGGTGGCCTGGTCAACAACCAAGCGGGGCTCGGTGAAATAGGCAAGCATATCCCCAGTCAGGAGCGTAAGCTAGTGGAGCTGCCAGACGAGGCTCTTAAGCAGTCAAACGGTAGGGTGTCTTGCAGAAAATTTGTGGGCCGTGTTAGTTGCAGTTGTTGGGATTCTATTTGCTATTGTTAGAATTGTTAGCCTTGAGGCAAATCGCAAGTAGGCCACCAGCAGTTATTTATAAATTGTAATCAATCTAACATGTTCTTCATGAGCTGTTGTTTCAGCAGCCACTGGCTTATCTCCACTAAAGACCTGGGAACCAGGGGGCTCGTGACTTGGTGGCGGAACAACGTTTGGGGCGTTAATATTAGCATTGATTCCCAGGCCTTGTCCTTCTTTTGCAGTGATAATGTTATTATTTTATCCAGCTACTCTAGCAATTGTGAGTCTAATGTCTGACGGAGCCATGTACAGACCCCTTTCATATACATAATAAACCATTCTGAGGTTAGTTTTGATACCTGTTGGTGACAGGGGGAGCGATTGGGCTGGCTGTTACTGGTAGGGAGCTGAATGGACTGGCCCTGTCACTTAGGTGGTCCACACGCTCCGTGCCGAGTGCCTTCAATCACATTCCTAGTTTTAAAGGGCTCTTAGCCGGGGCAATAATATTTGATCATCCTGTTCGTTGTTGCTATTGTTGTTGTTGTTGCTGTTGTTGTTGTTTGGTATTACCTTGTGGTTGGGATCGATGCAAGACAAGGTAGGTAAACCATGGAATGATTCTAGCGTCAAGCAACCCATCCGGGCTCTGTGTGTGAGATACCACACCCACAGCAACCCATCCGGGCTCTGTGTGTGAGATATCACATGCACAGCAACCCAAACGGTCGCTGCTCGTAAGGTACGCAATCACTGTTTTTTTTTACAGCATCCACTGTCTGAGGCTGACAGCTGCACCACGGCAATAATTAGATCATCCATTGATGAAGGCTTCAAATAAGGGGACAACCTGTTTGACGTGGGTTGTGAATCATATATCAATAGTTCCTTGATGTATGAGCCGTTGACAAACTGAAACACCATTACTGGCTGAATTCCTATTATTCTACATACGACCGATTCAATAGTTTGTTAACACGATGTAAGAACCTTGTATAAATTGTACCATAGGTCGGATATAGAACGATCAAGGTCAATAACGCACGTGGCAGTCAGTGAAACCATGACAACCAGTTATCATACCTCAAACATCGTTTAAACCGATCATCGTTTATGAATTCTCCAAAACAAACCCCCCGCGTGGATGAAATTAGTCAAACGATCAAACCCCCTTCGAAACCCCCCGCGTGGATGAATAACCCTAAAACGAAACCCCCTTCGTGGATTAATTAGTCACCCAAAACGAAACCCCCATGAAATTAGTCACCAAAACCCCCCGCGTGGATGAAATTAGTCACCCAAAACGAAACCCCCTGCGTGGATGAAATTAGTCACACAAAACGAAATGTAATTAGTCCCCCGAAACCCCCTGCGTGGATGAAATTAGTCAAAACGAAACCCCCCGCGTGGATGAAATTAGTCACCCAAAACGAAACCCCCCGCGTGGATGAAATTAGTCACCCAAAACGAAACCCCCTGCGTGGATGAAATTAGTCACCCAAAACGAAACCCCCTGCGTGGATGTCACCCAAAACGAAACCCCCCGCGTGGATGAAATGAAAAAACGAAACCCCCCGCGTGGATGAAATTAGTCACCCAAAACGAAACCCCCTGCGTGGATGAAATTAGTCACCCAAACAAAACGCGTGGAAAATTAGTCCCTGCGTGGATGAAATTAGTCACCCAAAACGAAACCCCCTGCGTGGATGAAATTAGTCACCCAAAACGAAACCCCCCGCGTGGATGAAATTAGTCCCCCGCCCCCGCGTGGATGAAATTAGTCACCCAAAAACGAAACCCCGAAACCCCCTGCGTGGATGAAAAAACGAAACCCCCCGCGTAGTCACCCAAAACGAAACCCCCCCCCGTGGATGAAATTAGTCAGTCACACCAAAAACGAACGAAATTAGTCCCCGAAACCCCGCGTGGATGAAATTAGTCACCCAAAACGAAACCCCCTGAAACCCCCCGTGTGGATGAAATTAGTCACCCAAAACGAAACCCCCCGCGTGGATGAAATTAGTCACCCAAAACGAAACCCCCCGCGTGGATGAAATTAGTCACCCAAAACGAAACCCTCTGTGTGGATGAAATTAGTCACCCAAAACGAAACCCCCCGTGTGGATGATCACATGTACAAGGTCAATGACTACAGCCCTCACGCGAACGACGTTCCTTCAGCTGAACTATTTCTCAACCAGGGTCGACTCCTGGATCAAATCAACTGTCCTTTATGCAAGAATGCCCTCGCACAAAGTTCACCATCATTTTTCATCATCTATATCGATTTTCTTCTGGACGTTATGATCACTATGTATTACTGTAAAAGGTTTCTTCCATTCAAACTCCTGTCATCACAACTCATTTAATTTCGCGAACAGTCATTCAGTTCTGCACTATGGAGAAATTGTTTCAGGCCACATTTAAGAAGGTTGAGGTCACTTATTACCTAAATGTCTTGTCTGTGTTCATTTATTATTTTTGATGGCGTTCCAATGTAAATATTGAAATTATTCATCATTAAACCAGTTTCGGGTTTGAATTAGTGGAATATGACAGTATATAGTCGTTTTCCTGAGGCATGGTTACGATTTGGAATACTTCGAACAGACCTCTAAATACAACTTAATACAAATAATCTTCGAAGCTATGTAATCACGTTGCGTTGATTTGATTATATGACCAGACAAGTTGACTTGCGAGTTGGCATCTGCTTGGCCTCCGACAGCGACAACTTCTACCGAATTGGTGAGCACACTTGAACCAGGTACGATTCAAGCCACTGCTTATATATGGCAGTGGGTTTTTTATCGCCTATACATGTTTGTTCATCAGTGCTATAAACGTCCCTGTCGCCACGAACCGAGCATCCTGTATGATACCCACAGTTGAAGATATTGGCAAGGAAACATGCCCCGGCAAGGAAACATGCCCCGGCAAGGAAACGTGCCCCGACAATGAAACGTGCCCCGACAAGGAAACATGCCCCGACAAGGAAACGTGCCTCGACAATGAAACGTGCCCCGACAAGGAAACGTGCCCCGACAAGGAAACATGCCCCGATAAGGAAACATGCCCCGACAAGGAAACATTCACGTGCCCTGACAAGGAAACATGCCCCGACAATGAAACGTGCCCCGACAAGGAAACGTGCCCCGACAAGGAAACATGCCCCGATAAGGAAACATGCCCCGACAAGGAAACATTCACGTGCCCTGACAAGGAAACATGCCCCGACAAGGAAACGTGCCCCGTCAAGGAAACATGCCCGACAAGGAAACACGGTTGTTTACTCATGACAACAAGCGCTCCCGCCACATATCAAGCCTCTTCTTAATCAATGTCAACAAAAGGCTGCAATTCTTTTCAATGCAAGCTGCCCTGTAATTCAAGAATCGAAAAGTTTATGTCGTTGCCGTTAACTGTTATTGTCAGACACCGCTCTGTATGCTACGCCAGAATTATATTTGACGCGCGAGGTAAAATGACTGGCCAATCCTGCTTGACATATCCATACATTTATAATGTCTAAGATACGATCGGAGCTATACGTACGAACTTAATTTTTATCAACTGATAAAATTATAGGCCTCGCAGCTTTGCATTCCGAATGATTTAAACTAAAACGTTATGACAAGATATAATCGTAACGACTACGTTTTACATCTACTCACTGACATAGAAAGCATCCATGTCTTTCAGGCGTAGACATGAGATGTACAGCTAGTTTTTCTTGGCCATCCACGCTCTTCGTTATTGTACTGTTACTCACTGCCTGTAGGAAATTAACGCGAGTCCCGGAGTAGAGTTGCTTATTAGATTTATTTCAGTTTCAACAATGAAGCTCCCTGGGAATCTCGCGGTCTGAATCGTGTCCCTGACTAGATGGTCTCCCTGTACCTGGCCCATCTGTGCTCCTTATAAAGGGTCCACACAATAGGCCAGGTTAAAATAATCCCCCAGTGACAGGACGAGTCCACTTGGAGGGTGGACTCGCCCTGCTGTAAGGATTGCTACAATCAGGGTTACACCCCTCCCAAAGAGTGGTGTGGTGTAACCCGGGCTCTCGTGCTGATAATAAAAGGGGGAGGCTTTTTAAGAATGTATGAGCCAGAATACTATTATAACAGAAACAGGTATGCTGAAATATATTGGTAAGTGCGCATATAATTTTCCACTGGCCTCAAACACTCTGAACTCGATGCCTTGGTCTCTGATTTATTTAACTCCGACAAGCGACTGTCAACATGATCACACAATGCAAAGATATTATTAACAAACAAAAGTTGTATTTATCTGCTTTAAGAATATAATATTTATATTACCATCGACCGATTAAAGCTACTAAAATCATCAAATCAAGGAGGCTTGTACCCCTGCACTTGCCCGGCCGTTTGTTTCGGACATCCCGTCCAAGAAAACATTACGTTTATCGATTCCGAAGGCTCTAATTATATCTGTCTCGGTATACATTACTAGGAAGAGTGTATTCCTCATATCTATTCATATTTCTAGGGAATAGATAAACTACAACAAGTAATAATCTGCTCGATTATCACTCGATCATCTCCGACACTGCGATGCTGTCGCTGCGCTATAATGTAATTACGCTGCCCGGCCGTTTGGGGGAGCCACTGTATGGCGACGCACACCTGTGGCAAGCGAAACTACGGGAGTTGACTCTATTTTTACAATCTCTGATATGCATTCTATAAACACGCTCCGCGGTTCTGGCCCACCACGTCTCATCGCTGTGGCATGCTAGTTTGTCGGTAAACTAGTGTGTCCGCAGACCAAGGTGTCTACACCGTTCGCGGCTATCCACCCAATGTGACTATTTTGCAGAGCCCTTAGTCTTTCTTGGTACTGGTGGTGGCTTTACAACTGTACAGATATATGTATTTGCGTTTTGCCTGCCGGATAGACAGACTTTTTCGCACACCTTCTAGATCACTTTCTGATAGCACAGTTTTTTCCCCATAGTATATATTTTCACAAGCTCGTGTAACACTTGCTGACAAGCTCCTCTAAGCGTTCCACTTTCTCCATAAGATCATCGTTCTTAACCAGATCTCTCACTATCTCCTTCAGTTCCACAAGGTCATCGTAGTTAGTCTTCATATCACTCAGTTTGTCCTCTAGATCTATTTGATCGTCTTTCAGATAATCTATATCTATCTTCAACCCTTTTACACCACCCTCAAGTTCAGAAATATGCTCTTCGGTGCTCATTTCTATACCTCTTTCATTCAATCGATCGGTATATACAGTGCGTAAATGTCCACGCAATTAAAATTATTCTATGTATTGAGGCGTGTCAATAAGGTCATTCACAGTCCACTGAATGGTAAAGAAGCACCCATTTTTTGTCTGATACCTTCCAATGCTTCGCCTTTTCCACGTTGGATCAGCACGTTTTTTTCATCGATTGCAACAGTCTGGCGCGTTTTTACAGATTTGGCCTTAATTTCGCCCTTCATTTGGGTATATTTTGTGACATCAGCTAAAACGAGTTTAAACTCATGATCCGAGATATGACCATCTTCAAGTGCTGTCGATGCAATGTCAGCAATGGTATTTCATTTGCTCTGTGCTAGAATGCGGATCTGATCATGCTTTTCCATCTTAATGGTCAGTCGCCGACTGACAAATTTTCCAACAATTCCTAGCAGCCCACAAACGGCTCCAGTAACACCCAAGACTGTGGCAATAGGAATGGCAACTATTGTAGACAATATACCTACACAGGGGCGTAGCCAGGCTGGAAGGAATGTTACGCACAGACGGGGGAGATATCTACAGTTCCAGACAGTAAAGTCTCACCCCCCTTAGCTTTTGACTTTGATACCATTTTTGGCCATATTTATATTTTCACTTTTCCAATTGATGTTACGCACGTGCGTAAGTGCGTATCGCTGGCTACGCCCCTGCTACACCACTTGCGCCAATACTCATACCAACAGTAACTAACACAGTCTCTACTGCATCCACTGAGTTCACTGCACGTCTATATTTCTTGTACATAGCACAATATTTTTCAATCTCTTTCTCAAGGTATTGTTTCTTGAGGCTGATCTCATTCAACCGATAGGAGTGCCCTGGATTCTCACCAAGCAGCGGCGGATATAACGGTGCCGTTGGAATGGTTGGTTGTTGTTTCATACTGCTGTTTTATACATAAGTCTACAGGTCAAGTTCAACCAGGAGTGATGCTACAGACCAAGTCGCCCCTCTGTTTTGAGTGGTTGTATAAAAGTTAATAATGTTACCTTGTTCTAGCTGTAAAGGCCGGTCAAACGATATTACAACAGCCCGTTGGTCAGCAGGTTTACTTATTCCTACCACTTGGTTGGTTCCATTAATAACATGAACGACTGCTATAGCACCAGAATCAGCGCCCACACCAGAAGACAACTCCATACAAATGATCTTACCATTCGATAACATCGTATATCCACAGTCTCGTGAGTCTCAACCCGTGGCCCCATCACCAAACGACCACTTATATCCTATGCGAAGGGCGCCACTTGCTTCTGCCCATATAGTAATGAGATGTTTCCTTTGCGAGTTTACGTGTTCTCTCAGGTCCCTGCGATGCTGTCTGTGTTGCGCATCAATATACTTTTTATTAGCAGCATCTTTAGGCGATATTGGCTCTCCCACCTGAACGATTTTATTCTCTCTCATTTCAAGGTCTCCAGTCATAGTATCTCCAGAGTATGCCGATTTTTGCCTAGGTCCATAAATACTCGTTTTTAGTGACATTTCGCGAGTTCAAGAACAATGCTAATAGGAAAGTCGTGGTTGATCAATAGACGTCCCTTATCAAGCACAGTTCCGCTAGTAACACGCTTAGAGACAGGATTAGCGATGTTTGTGGTTATAATATCACCGAAAGAACCACTCTCTAAGCCAACAACTTCAAGAAGCGTAGTGGGCGCACCATCTAGCATGTTGTGCGTGGTACTTACTTGATCGAGGTGGACATAAATATCCCATTAACAGCATCAACATCTAAACTAAGACCTATTGATATAATCTGCTGCTGAAGAAGGCTGAAACTCCAGAGACCAGGTTTTAATTGGACAGATCCTCCCTCTTCTGAAGTCCTTGACCGCCATTGTATGTCTCTTTTGATTTGAGATTGTACCAGCCCCCAGTATACGTGATTGACCTTAGGCCAACACATAGATCGCCTGTACTGTTGTCAATAGCATTTTGCAAGGACACAGCCTCGTCGCTTTGAACTTTTGTCAGAGTTTGATACATAGCACTATGAAGCCTTATGATTCAATAGAAATGATGCATACAAACCGGGCCCGCTGTATCCACCCCAAATTACAGCTGAGCAGCTGACACATCTCCTCATCCAGGTGCAAGCAGACAACAGTACAGAGGCGTTCAACGCGGAGTTCTTCAACCTGTTTGAGCACTACTTGGTGCCAAACATATGCGAGGATAAACTTGTAGTTGGCTGGAGAACCAACCACATGCAATGCTGACAGAACCAGGTAAATTTTGTTCTATGGTGCGCAACCTCCGGCTGCTGTGTATCTGCGTTGGACCACCTTAACTCTGGAGTTCCACCAATAAGGGATCTATATGGGTTTCACGTGTACTACACCATTCGGAGAACGAAATGAGGGTTGCACTACCAGATGACGCTACATGGTCAGCCACCGATAATACCTTTGACAAGAGCATCTACCATGAACTCTGCCATGAGTTCGGCATTGCCGAAAATACCGGTTGGAGGATAAAAGGTGGAAACCAGGGCCTCAGGCGGGTCTACTCCACCGACCCCGAGACACACGTATTACGGCCAATCACTAATTATGAAAACACCCACTTGTACGAATCCGTCAGGCAAACCTTTTACAAATCCACCGACGGCTTTGTTTTCCAGCGCGGCAAGCTACATATTGATTATATAAAGCAAGACCATGCGGGTGCAAGCACCGCCTGGAGTGCTTACATACTTGAAAAACCTGAGGGATTCATAGCCACAGGTATTACACGGATTAACAACACGATTCGAATCTATGCTTGGGCTATTCTTGGCGCTCAGGCGCAGACCCGCTCAGGGATACTAGGTACAGGCTCATTCTTTGACACCAAAAGCAGTTTCAGGCTAATATTGAGGATTCTTTCAACTCATGATGATAGAGGCAACCCCTCTCCACTTGTCCCAAACGGCGTTCCTGATAGACCACCCCCTGTAGGAAAGGCGCACGAGGATGAGAAAACCGCTCTTATTGTAGGTTAAAACGCAAATAAGCTTAGTTGTGCTTTGGCTTGCTACGTAGTAGGTCATGGAGTATCAGGAGAATAACTCCCCCCATTGCCACAACTGTGGCCCATACATGCTCTGCCATCCAACCAGCCACCTTTGCAGCTGACTTGAGCAGCCATGATACGATGGAGCCAATGATCCCTGGAAGGGCAGTATCTGCCTTACTGGTTAGGCCCTTCAGGACGTTTACCAAGGAGTTCAGCTGTTTTTCAATCCATTCCTTTGTCAGCTGGCGTCGGTGTTGGTGCAGGGGTGGCACTAGGGTATCCTCCACCAGTCAAAGCAAGTTCCAGGGTATAGATTGCCTATCCAACCGCAGTGAGGATGGAGGCGATTGTAGCCCCTTGCTCCCGGAACAGGGTGCGCACACGCTCAGCTAGCATTGTGTCTTTGCCCCTTCCATCCTCCTCTAGTCTTGCCATTTTAGCTTCCCGCTGGTTTATCTCCCCTTCCAGCTCAGTTAGGTTGTTGACCATCTCACCCTTCTGGGTCTGCATAGCCTTGTGAAGCTCAATAAGCTCCCTGAGTGGCGGACCATTTGTTTGAGTACCCATGTCTTCTATGGCGTTATGAACGCCCTCTATGAAGCTTGTTTCATCGACACAACCATGCTCTGTCACGGCTTCGGGGCTGCACGTTTCTTACTTCTCTGCGGCTTTAGCTAGTCTGTATCCCAGACTCAAGGGGTTCCGCTACGCTTCTCGCCCTAGAGTCTAAGACAAGACAAGGTCTAAAACCGATGCGTCCGAATATTCATTAGACACGCTCGTTAATCTTCCTGACCAATCAACACAAAGGTTGTGACCCAAATTGACCTTAGTCGCGCGCGTCTGGCTCACGAAACTGGCTTGTGATACGCACCCTCGGTTGTATGTGACGTCATGTACATTGTTGTGGTTTGCATCCAATGAGAACACATTGAATGTCTTGTGGAATTATTGGCACCACAACAAGTGCTTTAATCGCTTAGCTGCATGTTAGTATGTTTACGTAATAGTCAGTTAAAAAGAACCATTTGTGTGTCTGCTTCTCTTGCCGACTGTGTGATTAATGGTGCCACTCAGCGTGAAACAACAAATTGGGGTGTTGTAGAATGTGTGCCCGTCTCATAAAAATCACTCGTCTGGTTGGATAAGTTGACTTGGCAAATTACTTGTTCCGGCAAGCGGACAACCATTGGTGTCGAACCCTGACCCATTCCAAGCATTGCATCGAGAGCAGTAGCTAACAACGTGTAGCAAAATGTTTCCCCGTCCCAGCAGCCACATTCACAGAACAGTCACGACCCATCAAGCAGCAGAGCCAACAATTCTTTCAAACGGAGCGTACCAAAAATAATATGGCTCCGAATCTTCGGAAAATGTGACACTGACCAGTAAGAGACAATGACTCGAAATTACCCAAGAGTGACCGAGAGACACGGATGCTGCATCAGTTCAAGACGGCACCCTTGCCTAGACTATTAGCAAGACTATTGAATATCAGTAACATGTAAACAGGGCCCGCAGCCAACAGGCAAGGGAACCTTGACTAGGCTTTAGCAGCTGTTGGACTATGCCTTGAAGGGCTTTTGCTTCCATTTTGGATAGTTCATCGATCACTCCAAGAGCCCGAGCTGTGTACCACCGTACTTATTTATACTAGGAAGGAATTTGTTGGAATTGTCAGAAGCTTGCACTCTCAGCCCCAATTAACTTTGGACGATCTAAAGTCCAGAGGGGCCTGCAGCCCATGATTAGACACTGCATTCTCCCACCTCGTAACTAAGACATTTGTTTCTTCTTGGTATCCCACCTGATCTTCTGTTAACCCAGCAGGCATTTCAGTAATAGCCCATGGTGGAGTAGTCGTAGTAGACGTATCTAAAGTTTCGTCAATGTTTCATCCCTCTCCCCTCCCATAGCCCCCTCCTCCTCTGTGGCGTCAAACGTTGGGTTATCAAACTTTTCCATGTTAATGTGTTAAAGATATACTCGCTATTATTTAACATGACGAGTACTTATGGACGCAAACTAAATCCATACCACCGGATACGCGAGTCCCTTGGGGTAAAGGGCGTGCGACAGTCTGTAGTTATTACAAACAAACCAAGCCCTATTGACCAGAACCAACAACTGCTGGTCCGCTTCCCCAATCTAGGTGCAGACGATGTCATTGTCCCAGGTACAGCACGGCTGGCCTTTACAATCACACTGATCTTGACTGATGCTAACTGCAGCGTTATGCAAAACCTGGGTCGCGCCCTGGTTAAGAAAACGACAATCAAGATTTCTGGCAATGAAGTCATGTCCATTGATGATAGCATGTAAAAGCATTATCGGAGGTGTCCCTAGGAGAGTACCTAACCAGCAAGTATGCTCTGTGGTTCGACTTAAGGACGAGTGATGACGACCAACTGCACGGTAGTGGCAGAGCCGTTGAGTATGCGTCTGAGGGTATTACCATATAGATAACAAAAAAAGCAGAGGCGCTCGGTGAATTGAACGTCTATATGTTTGTTGTTATGGATGCACAACTTAACATTAAATATGGCCGGTTCGTCAGCGCAGTCTGCTAAGTTTCAGTTTCCAGATGGTCCCTGTTCGGCTATTGCTTGTGGGCAGACAGGAAAACCCGTATTCATCCTCGAGGGCCCTTCTTAGGTGCCTTTAAGCATATTGTAATCCTCTGCCCTACCATCCGTTTCAACGAGGCCTATCAGTCAAGGGCATGGGTGTGGGATGATTCAGAGGTTGTACGTGGTTGATCCAGGGGAGCGCTCCATGACCACTTGAGGGCTTTCTACCATTGTTTTAAGGGCGAGGCAACAAAGGCCCTAACCAAGGAGAAAGACATGTTATCCTAACTGGCCTTTAGCGCCGCCATGCGCAGCAAAGTGTCTGGGTCCTCACCCAAAAGTACAACTCTGTGCTGAAGGACCCAGTGCTGAAGTGAGCTGACCCGCTGGGTGGTGTTCTTTCACACCAAGGACCGTGACTCATTTGAAGAGACCCTACGTGAGAATGATGTGATCCCAACAAGGGAAAACATGCTGCAGTACGCCAGCTACTAGCAAAGACCAAGCACGCAAAACTGCTGCTGAAGACTGATCAACCTACTGCATATGCCGTCGATTGAAGCGATGTTTGCCATGACACCAGCCGCAGCCTCAGTTACCAGTTAAGGTACCTTGATCTGGGTAGTAGTGTCCTACCAACGCTGGGTTCACCAATATATTAGACCTTTGAAGTGTATACGTATATTAATAGATCCTGATACCATCATTGATCAACTCCTTGTACAGGACACTGCCACGGCTAGCCCAGTGGTCACTGAGTAGGCTGTGAGTCGCAGGGTTAGGGGCAGCCATGAGTCACAGGGGGGTAGGGACCCACGACCACATGGGGGTAGGGGGAGAGGGAGCCGCTACCATGTATACTACCAACCTCCAAGGTCTTTATCTATAGAGGTCCTTAAGCGTAAACATTCCGGAGCCAAGTCTACCCGTTCCATTTTTCACGCAGTCGAGGTTTTGAATAAACTGGGCAACCTTAGCATCATTCTTCTCGATAAAGTCGGGATCAGGACAAGCGGCTTTCAATCTCATCGTAAAGAGCTTCCAACAGTAGAAAGCCCCTGTCGGCCTCTCCGTGGTCTCACTCGGTCTCCCCAACCAAGGACCGTGATGCTCCTTTTCCACCTCCAGGCAATTATTAAACCTCCCGTTAGCGCCATAGTCGGCGTATTCAAGGACCTCCACCCCCGCCCACCCACAAGCCACCGTATCCGTAAACTTCTTCCGATCCTTGTGATACACCTGGTTATATGCCTCAGCCCTCCCCAGGTCCTCAAAAGAGCACAACCTGAAAACGCAATCGACAAACACCCCGATGGTCGCCACCGGACTATGGTGCAGCCCCAACAGAACCTGAGGCTTATACATATTCGGAATTATCCTCCCAGGACTCCGAGTGTAGGGGCACTTTATCTCGAGCAGCACAATCTCCTCAGGATGCCCCAGACAGACAGCATCCACTCCACCTTCCCGGCCACACCGCCGCCGGATAGGTAGCTCACAAAAGCCATCCGGAGAGTAGGCTGTTGCGCCACCCTCAATATAGATATTATTTCCGTAGACCTTGATGTCATACACCTTCTCCAATACCGCAATTGCAACCTCCTAAAAGTCGTACCCCAGAGGCAGGGCACACTAAAGCGAACACCCTCGTTGCTAGTTTTTTTCAGTCAGCTTCTTACTATAGCTCCTGAAGTAGTTTTGCCCTATGATGGCGGTGTAGTCACTCCCTCAAACGCAGCCCTTCCTCATGGTATCCCACTTGCTTGAATCCAAATATGATCATTGCAGAGAGATTTTATCGTGACCTCCATTTTACCTAACAAACACCACTCTTTAAATGGACGGTCGGTCGGCTGCACTTAACCCGGTACCGGCACGATCACCTCCTGCGACCCTCGTCGATCTAGGCGGTGAGAGGGGTAGAGATACCCTAGCCAACATCTTAGCCTCAATGTCGCTTTTCATTCGAGTATATTTTTCGATCTCGGCCGAAACGAGTTTAAACTCATCGTCTGAGATAAAGCCAACTTCAAGCGCCGTCGAAATAATATCTGTAACCGTGTTTAGTTTGCTATGTGCCAGAATTTGAATCTGCTTCTTTACCTTGATCGAGAGCCGCCTGCTGATGACCTTTCCTGCGATCGCAACCAGCCCGCACACAGCCCCCGTAGCCCCAAAAATGTAGCAACTGGGGCAGCAACTGTAGACATCAGACCAGCACCACTTGCGCCAAGACACATACCCACAGCAAGTAAAGCAGTGTCTACAGCATCCACTGAGTTTACTGCACACCTATATTTTTTGTACATAGCACCATATTTTTCAATTTCTTTCTCAAGGTATTGCTTCTTAAGACTGATCTCATTCAGCCGATAGGATTGCCCTAGACCACATGGAGGCAGCTCCCGATTTAACGGTGCAGTCGTTTGTTGTTGTTTCATACTGCTGCTTTATACGTCTACAAGTCAAGTTCAATTAGGAGTGAAGCTACAGACCAAGTCGCCCCTCTGTTTTGTGTGGTTGTATAAAAGTTAATTACGTTGCCTTGTTCTAGCTGTAAAGGCTGGTCTAAAGATATTACAACAGCCCGTTGGTCAGCAGGCTTACTTATTCCTACCAATTGATTCGTTCCATTAATAACAGGAACGACTGCTATAGGACCAGTATCAGCACCAACACCCGAAGACAACCCCATACGAATGATACTACCACCACATGTCATGGTATATCCACAGGTTGAGTCTTGTGAGTCTCAACCCCTAGCCCCATGGCGAAACGACCACTCATATCCTCTGCGATGGGGGCCACTTGCTTATGCCCATATAGTAATGAGGGCTTTTGTCTGAGAGTTTATGTGTTCTCTCAGGACCCTGCGATGCTGTCTGTGTCTCTCATCAAAATACTTTTATTAGCAGCATCTTCAGGCGATATTGGGTCTCCCAACTGAACGATTTTATTATCTCTCATTTCAAGGTCTCCAGCCATGGTACCGCCACTTTTATCCATTTTTTCTGAGTCACCAATAGATACATAGGTCTTTGTGGCATATTCCGAGAGGTCGGCGCCGCCCTGATCCGCTTTCAGTTGAGTTCCATAAATACTCGCTTTTATTGACATCTTGTAAATTGAAGAACAACACCAATAGGAAGGTCGTGATTGTTCAATATACGTCCCTTATTATCCCTTATCTGAACCTTCAACTCATTCACAGCTCCGGCAGTAACACGTTTTGACACAGGATTAGCAATGTTTGTGATATCACCAAAAGAGCAGCCCCCTCAACCCACAACTTCAAGAAGCGTAGTGGGCGCACTATCAAGCATGTTGTGCGTGGTACTGACTTGATCGAGGTGGACATAAAGTGGGTTAAAGATGCTAAAGTTCACGGCCGGACGCCTTTGTGAAAACCTGAAGGAATCCATCCTCTACCCAGACCGGCATCAAGACCTAATATTTTTAATACACCGTCACATCGTAAAGACCCAGAAGGAGGAACTGAGAGGGTAACAATCCCAGTTGAATCATCAACCTCCAAACTAGGACCTAAAGTATCCTGACTTATAAGTTCAAATTTCTCCTGTATACGCTTGAAGCTCCAGAGGCCAGACAGGAGACTGGAACGGTTTAACCCCTCTAGCCCAGAACCATCTGGCAGCCATAGAAGGGGCACATCTGATACCAACCCACAGTATACGTGATTGACCTAAGACCTACGTATAGATCACCTGCACTATTTTCAATAGCATTTTCCAGGGACACAGCGTCGCCGCATTGGACATTAGACAGAGTGTGATACATAGCACTATGAATAAACAAGCCTTTAGTTTCAATAGAAAAGCTACATATGAAACGGGTGGGGTGTATCCAGCCCCATATGGTTTGGGAGATAAACTAACCCGAAAAACAATTCAAGTCGTTCACAATGGCGGTACATTCACAGCAAAGTTTCCTGATCGATTCAGTAACTATAAGGTGCCACCGGTAACAGCGGACAAAGTAGTAAAAGACTGGTTGACAAATCCAATGCAGTTTTGGCAGAACCAGTCAAACTTTGCAGTGTGGTGTGCAACAGCCGGCTGCGGCGTGTCATCCCACAATCACCTCGAGGCTGGGATTCCACTCGTGAAAGCTCTCTACACCTTTTACCTTTATTACACAGTGCGTTGCCTATTAGCAGAACTGCAAGCGCCTCTACCTCAGGATCATGCCTATGACCCCTATAACAATACATATGACAAGAGAGCATATGAGAGACTGCACTAACTTTGGTGTTAAACCAAACACAGATTGGCGCCAGAAGGCAACCGTAGCTAATAGTGGCCTTGGTATCTTATATGCACATGATGCGTATGGTTACGGGAGTGTCGTTAAGGTTGCTGGTCGAAACGTTCGTTATGACCCTACACGGATGGCCTTTGAGGCGGAAAAGGATACAAAGCCAGGTTTGCCCACGCGAGTAACCTACAATCCTTTCAGGAGAAAATGGGTGCTGTTCTACATCTAGCACAGGGACCTGAAACAGATGAGGCCTGGAGTACCTTCATACTGGACACGTCTGAGGGCTTTACACAGACCGGCGTTGAGCGAATTAACGACAGCATTCGGACCTATGTCTGGGCCATTCTTAGTGCTCAGGCACAGACCTGCTCAAAGATACTAGGTGTTGGAACGTCTTTTGATGCTCAAAAGCAATTTCAGGCCAACGTTGAGGATGCCATCAACTCCCCAGTGGACATTCCTTCATCCATCCGACGGTATCAGAAGGTCCTCCAGAATGCCTCTTCAAAGGTTGATTATGTGTTTGGAACGGGCCTGTACATGGCTCCGTCTGATATGAGCCTCGCCATTGGGAACGTTGCTGGGTACAACAATCTGATTACTATCACAACTGAGGAGCAGCAGATCGGCAGCAATATTGATGTCAACTTGGTTCCGGTGGTTCCAGATAGAGGAAGCTTTGACCCTCCGCCAGATACAGATACAGATATGGAACTCCCCTCTCCAGGGCCGGCCCCTATGGCCGAGACAGGTCTGCGTGGGGCGCACGAGGATGAGAAAACCGCTCTTATTGTAGGCGGAATCGCTATAGGCTTAGCTGTGCTTTGGTTTGCTACGTAGTAAGTCACAGGAGGATAACTCCCCCCACTGCCACAGCTGCGGCCCACACATGTTCTGCCATCCAACCAGCCACCTTTGCAGCTGACTTGAGCATCCATGATACGATGCAGCCAATGATTTCTGGAAGGGCAGCTGCTGCCTTACTGGCTAGGCCCTTCAGGACGTTTGCCAAGGAGTTCAGCTGTTTTTTAATTCATTCCTTTAAACCGGGCTTATCGGCTGGTGTCGGCGTTGGTGCTGGGGTTGGACTAGTGCTCCCTCCGCCTGTCAAAGCAACTACCAGGGTCGAGATTGCCAATCCAATCGCAGTGAGTATGGAGGCGATTGTTATACCCTGCTCTCGGAACAGAGTTTGTACACGATCAGCTAGCATTGTGTCCTCGTTAAGAAGTCTGTTGATTTTTTCCCTTATGCGGTTAATTTGGGTTCGCAAACGTTCACGGTTTACAGAGGCAGCCTCAACACGGACCTTCCGCTTTAGCAGCAGCTTGGTCAACGCCTTGTAGGGCTTTTATTGCCTTTGTAGATATTTGAGGGGTCACCCCAAGAGCCCGAGCAAGCTGTGTACCACCGGAATTTACGATACTTCTAGGAGAGAGGAATTTGTTGGGATTGCTCTTCCATGTCAGAAGTTTCCATTCTCGGCCCCACTTAACCCAAAGGTCACCTTGTTGAGACGATCTAAACTCCAGAGTGGCCTGCAGCCCATGCTGAGACGCTGCCTTCACCTCGTAACTAAGACTTCAGTTTCATTTTTGGAACCCACCTGATCTTCTTTCAACCCAGCAGGCATTTCAGTAATAGCCCATGATGGAATAGTCGTACTCGACGTATCATAAGTTTCGTCAATGAGGTTAGACTCCTCATCATCAAAGTTAGTCTTATTCCTCTCCCCTCCCATAGTCCCCTCCTCATCTGGGTCGTCAAATGCTGGGTTATCAAATTCCATGTTTGTGTGTTCAAGATATAAGTGTAATTAAGAATTCAACATGAGTACTTACGGACGCAAACTAAACCAACACCGCCGGATACGCGAACCACTCAGGGTAAAGGGTGTGCGACAGTCTGTAGTCGTTACAAACAATCCAAGCACTATTGACCAGAACCAACAACTGCTGGTTCGCTTCCCCAATCTAGGCGCATACGACGTCATTGTTCCAGGGATAGCAAGGATGGCTTTTACAATCACGCTGACCTAGACTGATCTTAACCGCGGCGTTGTGCAAAAGCTGGGCCGCGCCGTGGTCAAGAAAATGACAACCAAGATTTCTGGCAATGAGGTCATGTCTATTGATGACAGCGATGTGTACCACTGTTACCACGACTTGTGGAGGACTGCACAGGAGAGACAGGGCCTCCAGTATCAGGGCATTGACACATCAGATGATAGAAACACAACAAAGTTACGAATGGGGACAGGAGACAAGGATGAGACCGAGAAAGAGGACCTGGCCATAGCCAGTGTGTATGGTAACAGGTTCTACGTTCTGCTTGACTTTGAACTCCTCGAGAGTCACATGCCATTCTACCAGAGTGCACTTGATGACAAACTGGAGTACGAGCTCACGTTCAACTACTACAAACGCGTAATTCACGCAACGGGCGACACAAATGCCAGCTATAAAATTGATGGCATCTGGCTGGAGTATGACACGGTTACCCAAACAGAGTTGGCCCGCATGATACGCACCCAGTACACAGGTCGGCTCTCAATTCTGTATGACCGTGTTCTTCGTCACAGGAAGCTTGTGTACAATAAAAGAGATACACTGTGGAACATCAACCTGAACGGGCCGGCTCGTAGCATGAAGGGCATCCTACTGCTCTTTGAAGACCCAGCCAATGCCTCATACGCCAGGAAGAAAGAGGAGTTCTACAACCCAAAGATTACAAAAGTTGAGGTGACCATTGAGGGCATCCCCAACCAACTCCATGCCCAAGGCATGCGTGGCTACCAGCAGTGGGATGTGGTGAAGAAGGCCTTTGCAGCAATGAGTAAACGAGACCCCAGTGTAGCAATAGCTGTAAAAGACTTTGCATTGTCGGACGTGTCCCTAGGAGAGTACCTAACCAGTAAGTATTCTCTGTGGCTCGACTTAAGGACGAGTGATGACGACCAGCTGCATGGTAGTTGCAGGGCCGTGGAGAATGCGTCTGAGGGTATTACCATTCAGATCACGAAAAAATCACAGGAGGCCGGTGCATTGAACGCTTATATGTATATTGTAATGGATGCACAGCTTAACATTAAAGATGGCAGGCTCGTCAGCGCAGTCTACTAACAAGGTTGTGATGAAACCGAAAACTGAGTTTACATTTCCAGATGGTCCCTGTTCGGCAGTTGTTTGTGGGCAGACAGGATGTAGGAAAACCGCATTCATCCTCGACCTACTTGAAGGGCCCTTCTTCGGTGCCTTCGAGCATATTGTAATCCTCTGCCCTACTATATGTTACAACGAGGCCTATCAGTCGTGGTCATGGGTGTGGGATGATTCAGAGGTCTACGTTGTTGATCCAGGGGAGCGGCTCCATGACCACCTGAGGGCTTTCTACCACTGCTTCAAGGGCGAGCCTACCCTCTACATTATTGATGACTGTTCGGCAACAAAGGCCCTAACCAAGAAGAAAGACATGTTATCCGAACTGGCCTTTAGCGGCCGCCATGCGCAGCAAAGTGTCTGGGTCCTCACCCAAAAGTACAACTCTGTGCTGAAGGATTTATGTGAGCCGACTCGCTGGATGGTGCTCTTTCACACCAAGGACCGTGACTCGTTTGAAGACGCCTTACGTGAAAATGATGTAATTCCAACAAAGGAGAAACGTGCCACAGTACGCCAACTACTAGCAAAGACCAAGCACGCAAAAATGCTGCTGAAGACTGATCAACCTACTGCATATGCCGTCAATTGAAGTGATATTGGCCTTGATAGCAGCTGCTGCCTCAGTAACCAATTTAGGTTTCTTCATCTGGGTAGCGGTGCAGTATTTTGAAGCTCGAAGGCGTATACGTATATTCATGGATCCTGATACTATTATTGATACTAATAGATAGAGGCTAAAGAGGTCGCAGGTGCACTTTAAAGGATATACAAGCGAGGAAACCTACATTGGCCTAAACTACTTCAGGTCGACCCTGGACGGGGGTTTATGGGAGCAGTGAATCAGCTGCTAGCAAAACTATGAATTTCTCGGTCAGGCGTGGCTGTGTGAATGTCCATCATGACCAGGCTATTGTGGAACACTTTAATCGCACACTTGCTGAGCAACTCTTTGGACACCAGTATGCTGTGGAGTTAAGGGCTACTGGGAAACGATCGACGGAATGGGTTTCTCGACTGCTTTACCAGATTGGACGCTCTGTCACTAAACCTGGTGAAACTGTACTATACTATTTACAAGATAGACCACTGCATGGCTTTGTAAAGGAGGAGCTACTTGTGTTGCCATCAGATACCCAGCTGCCACCAGACGTTATTCTCAATTAGACATTATATAACTAGACTATATATGAAATAATGGTAGTATTTGCCAACAAGTGTCCGTGGATATCGGTCGGAAAAAAATACCCTTGTAACAGGCCCTGTATGTAAGGGTTTTGTAACTTACACAGATATAAGTAAAAACATGGTGTCGTTAATTGTCTTTGTACGATTTGTCAGAAGGGTATAAAAAATAAACTAGGATTGTGCATGGATTGTGGGTTCAATAAAGTCAACCACAGGCTTGTTTATTCAAAAGAAAGAGATTGCTTCACCACAGCCTGCAGTGGGTGACACTGACTCACCAGCTGGCGACACTGACTCACCAGCTGGCAACACTGAGCATGTTGTATAAATTTCTATTTCCATGGATATATATATATCAAACATGACTCAAAATACGCGAGCACGTAAATCCCAAAACGATTATGTTACAATTCACGGTTTTAAACCACCTTACCCACGCTGTAAGGTTGCACTCCAAGCGAAATGAATTTGACTGCCTATACAATGAGATATTTGCGGATAAAAGGCTGGGGTGGCACCTCCCACACCATGCAAAGCAGCCCCAGTCCCCGTGCCACGTAAAGCAGCCACAGTCCCTACACCACGCCTTAAGTTCAAGAAGACTAAGTAGGCTGCTAAAAACTATGTGGATGGGTAATGAACGTTCCTGAGGTTCATCCCCTCGTCTCGGACCTTATGATGCTCTTAATAGGCGTGTGTCGGCAGATGCGTACAGTTTTGACTGATAAGCTGAAAGAGCTAAACGGAATCAAGTGTCAGTTCGCCCTTAATGTAAGATTTATTAAGCACACCGATGATGGTAGTGTATGTTGAGCCTGTATTGCGTAATAAGCAGCAGGTTGTTCTCTACTCAGAAGATATTAATGATGCGTTGGACCACAGTAATGCTAATATCCAAGAACAGTTGGAGAAGTGGACCAATAAAGGTTCAGGCTGAGAGTTTTAGGCAGTCACAACTCTCAACTATTGCCAACTTCCAACCATTAAAAGGTGGTTCCTGCTTGTCGCTACCTAGTGCGCTGGCAGGTAAGAAGGCAATCATAAACGTAAAAAACATAAACGACTACTGCATTCTATATTTCATTGAATCGGATCTGCACCCGGTTGCTAAACACCCAGAGTGACCATCTAATTATAACATTCAGCGGCTGTTAACCCTGTTGGAAGGTAAAGGCGTAGAATATCCAACACCAGTGACGCATATTGAGAAGGTAGAAAAACATGCTAACCTAGCATTGAACGTCTTTGGCTGGGATGGGAGGGCCACTATCATACACCACATCAGTAAACATCCTGGTCCACATATAAACCTCATGCAGATTGAGGAGGATGGTAAGTTTCACGAAGACTGCAAATTCTTCTGTGAGGGATGCCTACATGGTTATACCACTGACAAACTGCTCTCTGACCACAAACCTGAACATGCAGAAGCAGCTGGCTGCCCCTTATGTTATCTACGTTTGAGGCACTCGCCGTGAAATTTCCAGGCCCTGCACCTGATCCTACCAAGAGCAACACACAGAAAACAGAGGAACATGAGCCATGTGGTTACGACAATGTAGTTGTCGGTGTGATGGTCGGACCGAACCCCCTGTGGAGAAATTCTTGCAAGCCCTGCAACAGGAAGAGCTCAAGGTTAAAGCAGTTCTGTCAAAGCCTGTTCCCATGCGCATGACGCAAAAGGATAAATGAGTGCACAAGGCAGCAACCCATTGTCATGTGTGTAATAAGAAATCGGCAAGGACTCCTTCCGCGACCATTGTCATATAACAAGTAACTACAGGGGGGCAGCCCACAATGCATGCAACCTAAAGCTGCGGTTGAATCCTAAGACAATGGCCGTGCCTGTAGTATTCCATAACCTACGGGGCTATGACTCCCACCTCTTGATACAGGCCGTAAACAAGGTGGGAGGGAAGATCAACTGTATCCCAAACAATATGGAGAAGTGTATATACCTATCGATCGGACAGCTACGATTTATTGACAGTGCACAGTTGCTCCTGGATTTGCTTGACAAGCTGGTGTATGCAAACAACCCGGACACCTTGGCAGTGACGGCTAAGTATGAGCCTGATGGAGAAAAAAAACCGCCAGCTGCAGACTATGAACATGCACAGAAGGTCTGGAACGTATTCGGGTATACAAACATGGGCGACTATCATGACCTGTACCTGTGCACAGATGTACTACTCTTGGATGATGTATTTCAGATATTACCGCAAAACCTGTCTTGAGCAGTATGGTCTGGACCCAGCTCATGTTATAATACTATTCTGGCTCATACGTTCTTAAAAGGTCTCCCTCTTTAATTATCAGCACAAGAGCCCGGGTTACACCACACCACTCTTTGGGAAGGGTGTAACCCTGATTGTAGCAATCCTTACAGCAGGGCAGGTCCACCCTCCATGTGGACTCGTCCTGTCACGCGGGGATTGTTTTAACCTGGCTTATCGTGTGGACCCTTTATAAGGAGCACAGATGGGTTAGTCAAGGGGAGATCACCTAGTCAGAGAAACGATTCGGACAGCGGGATTCCAGGGAGCTTCATTGTTGAAATCTGAATAAACCAAATAAGCAACTCTACTTCAGAACTCGCGTTAATTTCCTCTGACTAGTCCCCACTTCAGCAACTACAGTCAGTGAGTAACAGTACAAAACGAAGAGCGTGCATAAGCAAGAAAAGCTTAGAAATTTTAGCTTAACATTTGGTGTGAGAGTCCGGGGAGTTGGCAACTTCCACTGTTGTCAACGCACACATTTTCCCGACGCTTACACGCTCTTACGTTAGAGAAGAAAGCTGACAATTGCTACACACGCCGAGAGAAGAGACACGAGGCCGCAAGATACGACGCGATCATGATCCAGGGCAACGGCAGCGTACACCGGCCTCTTCCACTCGACTCAACTATGGCGTACTAGCGACCTGGCGCTATCAACACATCAGAGACGACGACCACATAACCCGCTTTCAACTTCTTCCATGGTAAGTACGTCACTCATATATTACATTAAAATGAGTTGACCGTAAAATTGATATTGCTCATTTGACCTTCCGTCGCGCATAAGTACCTCCTCCACACAAAACACCCCTCCCGCTATCGCCTTAATTTTAACCTCCCGAATCCGACAAACCTTATGCTAGGACGGGAAAACGCAATTTTTTAAAAATTATTTGAGGTCAAATATCCTCCATATTCAAATTAAGTATTAAATATTATTTTTGTTGGCGAACAATATGAGTGGGTCTTCGAGGACGCAAGGATGTGGCGCGGAAGATGAGCATTAACGATTTTGAAACCAACAACGAATTATGTCTACCTAGCCTCATTGATTCATTTTCATAGTATTCTTCTTCATATTTCCCTTTTCAGAATTTTTTCCGACCTATGTCATGTTATTTTTAGCCATATATTATCTTCTCAGAACAGGACGCCGATATTCATTCTATATGCATAACAATTTTTACATCCACTTATTTCACATAATTATCACACACATATTTCTTTCACTATTCCAACCATAGAACATTTTACCAAGTGTCAAATGCATGAACCTGACGGTTAGACAAATAAAAATTTATCAAAGCGAACAACACGAATCAACTTAAGTGTCAAAGATAACAAGCCGTGAAATTCAAATGTATATCAGTCCAATTTAAGGTTTTAATAGTCGGCCCGTATACCCAGGGCTGTTTAACTCCTTTTGCAAACATGCTGCACTCAGACATTCACACAGATAAAAGACCCTCATTTGTGCGCCGCCGATTATCAAGGATTAAAGACTCCATTGTAATTGCAGCAAACACGGCTGTCTGAGAGGGCCCAAGCTGCCACCCTTTAATTGCACTTCAAATTAAGTCTCAAAGGCAGTTTCCAAAGTGACATACACATTGAACGTTTAATCTAACGCATCCTTTGCCGCCACACGAAATCCAGTAAACTGTTAGTCCAGGTTTAAATTATAAGAAGACTTTTAAAACTTGTCTTCTTCCACGCAGCGCCAACTTGACACAATGACATCATCAATTATATTCACAATTATTTTACCTCTATGTCTGCAGATAATAAGACAAAATCTTACAATAAGTGAAGTCAACTGCGCTATTATCGCACCGTCTGGCACATCATGCGGACACGCGTAAAATTAGCGACCTTTTATGTTACACATTACCCATAACGCTAATCTTATTACATACAAGTATATGCGGGGTATAATCTCATGAAGGAATCTGCAGCTTAGGGAAGACGTGCGTATTTATCAAAATAATTGATGGAGAAGTATCATTAACATTTAATTCTCAATACAAATATATATGAGTCGTTTATATTGATCTTCTCCCGCACGTACAACACATACAATTAAAGTGTCACATCGTTGTGTATCCGGACTTACATGTTAGATAGTGGCCATGTGCAACATTTATATTCTTTGAGGCATAACTATTCTAAACAGTCTCACAGCAGCATAGCTTTCTTAAATATTATCTTTTGCAATAACCGTCAATCATTTACACGCACACAAATCACTTTATGCAAAGTTATACACAATCCTCCAACACACCTCACACTTTTCTTTGCACGATACACCAATATTCATTTTGAGATGTTATAATATAACACATAAGTAACATACTCACTCACACTTACACATTGAACACTCATGTTTTAATACGTCCTACATTACCCATAATCAAGACACACTGATCGCTGCCGTAAGTTCATTTGTTCCCAGGTATATTTACGCCATACAAGAGGGAGATAGCGCCTTCACCCGACGCGCCAACACCTTGCAGCCAAAGTTTACGTCTCCCTGACCAAGGATACAGTAGAGACGCACCACGGCTCAACCAGGCGTCGGATAACGCATACCCCTCCCCTCAAGCGACACTTGGCGAACCCAATACGGCAGCACCAGATATCTCATCTTCAAGAAGCCTCCAAAGAAATCCACAAATTTTAATAACTTCAACGGCATTAGTCCATTGTTCTTGTATATTTAATTTTCATGACATTAGTTTAATTCTTTCAAAATTAATAGTTAAATTAGATACAATAGGTTATATTACTATTTTCACGATTATTAAGTATAGACTCATCGCTTTTTCCCATGTGGTTTTAGTGCGGAGTAATACTGTGAAAATGTAATTAATGTCATAACGGCTAGATTATTCCATATTTTAATTCTTTCCATTTTATTGTAATATATTATATTTAATACCATTTAGGCTAGCAAAATTAGATCATTTCAAAAATTATTGTAACATAATATAATTACCTATTATTGTTATGGACCACATAACCCGCTTTCAACTTCTTCCATGGTAAGTACGTCACTCATATATTACATTAAAATGAGTTGACCGTAAAATTGATATTGCTCATTTGACCTTCCGTCGCGCATAAGTACCTCCTCCACACAAAACACCCCTCCCGCTATCGCCTTAATTTTAACCTCCCGAATCCGACAAACCTTATGCTAGGACGGGAAAACGCAATTTTTTAAAAATTATTTGAGGTCAAATATCCTCCATATTCAAATTAAGTATTAAATATTATTTTTGTTGGCGAACAATATGAGTGGGTCTTCGAGGACGCAAGGATGTGGCGCGGAAGATGAGCATTAACGATTTTGAAACCAACAACGAATTATGTCTACCTAGCCTCATTGATTCATTTTCATAGTATTCTTCTTCATATTTCCCTTTTCAGAATTTTTTCCGACCTATGTCATGTTATTTTTAGCCATATATTATCTTCTCAGAACAGGACGCCGATATTCATTTTATATGCATAACAATTTTTACATCCACTTATTTCACATAATTATCACACACATATTTCTTTCACTATTCCAACCATAGAACATTTTACCAAGTGTCAAATGCATGAACCTGACGGTTAGACAAATAAAAATTTATCAAAGCGAACAACACGAATCAACTTAAGTGTCAAAGATAACAAGCCGTGAAATTCAAATGTATATCAGTCCAATTTAAGGTTTTAATAGTCGGCCCGTATACCCAGGGCTGTTTAACTCCTTTTGCAAACATGCTGCACTCAGACATTCACACAGATAAAAGACCCTCATTTGTGCGCCGCCGATTATCAAGGATTAAAGACTCCATTGTAATTGCAGCAAACACGGCTGTCTGAGAGGGCCCAAGCTGCCACCCTTTAATTGCACTTCAAATTAAGTCTCAAAGGCAGTTTCCAAAGTGACATACACATTGAACGTTTAATCTAACGCATCCTTTGCCGCCACACGAAATCCAGTAAACTGTTAGTCCAGGTTTAAATTATAAGAAGACTTTTAAAACTTGTCTTCTTCCACGCAGCGCCAACTTGACACAATGACATCATCAATTATATTCACAATTATTTTACTTCTATGTCTGCAGATAATAAGACAAAATCTTACAATAAGTGAAGTCAACTGCGCTATTATCGCACCGTCTGGCACATCATGCGGACACGCGTAAAATTAGCGACCTTTTATGTTACACATTACCCATAACGCTAATCTTATTACATACAAGTATATGCGGGGTATAATCTCATGAAGGAATCTGCAGCTTAGGGAAGACGTGCGTATTTATCAAAATAATTTATGGAGAAGTATCGATAACATTTAATTCTCAATACAAATATATGAGTCGTTTATATTGATCTTCTCCCGCACGTACAACACATACAATTAAAGTGTCACATCGTTGTGTATCCGGACTTACATGTTAGATAGTGGCCATGTGCAACATTATATTCTTTGAGGCATAACTATTCTAAACAGTCTCACAGCAGCATAGCTTTCTTAAATATTATCTTTTGCAATAACCGTCAATCATTTACACGCACACAAATCACTTTATGCAAAGTTATACACAATCCTCCAACACACCTCACACTTTTCTTTGCACGATACACCAATATTCATTTTGAGATGTTATAATATAACACATAAGTAACATACTCACTCACACTTACACACATTGAACACTCATGTTTTAATACGTCCTACATTACCCATAATCAAGACACACTGATCGCTGCCGTAAGTTCATTTGTTCCCAGGTATATTTACGCCATACAAGAGGGAGATAGCGCCTTCACCCGACGCGCCAACACCTTGCAGCCAAAGTTTACGTCTCCCTGACCAAGGATACAGTAGAGACGCACCACGGCTCAACCAGGCGTCGGATAACGCATACCCCTCCCCTCAAGCGACACTTGGCGAACCCAATACGGCAGCACCAGATATCTCATCTTCAAGAAGCCTCCAAAGAAATCCACAAATTTTAATAACTTCAACGGCATTAGTCCATTGTTCTTGTATATTTAATTTTCATGACATTAGTTTAATTCTTTCAAAATTAATAGTTAAATTAGATACAATAGGTTATATTACTATTTTCACGATTATTAAGTATAGACTCATCGCTTTTTCCCATGTGGTTTTAGTGCGGAGTAATACTGTGAAAATGTAATTAATGTCATAACGGCTAGATTATTCCATATTTTAATTCTTTCCATTTTATTGTAATATATTTATTTTAATACCATTTAGGCTAGCAAAATTAGATCATTTCAAAAATTATTGTAACATAATATAATTACCTATTATTGTTATGGACATGTGTCAATGTTAAACAGTATTGGCGCATGTCCAAGCTACCCTGGGATCACTCAAAATTCAAAATCTAATAATATTGGGCTCGTGTCGTGCTGTCCCTTTACTTTATAATTCTTATTCCAAATTCTATTTCATCAACCTTCAATTAGTTTAACAAAGTCAATTTTCAAAATTCAAGGGTAAATTCTAAATTTATTGAACAGTGGAAGTTCAACTTTATTATGGTTGGGGAGGATGTTATAATACTATTCTGGCTCATACGTTCTTAAAAGGGCCTCCCTCTTTAATTATCAGCACAAGAGCCCGGGTTACACCACACCACTCTTTGGGAAGGGTGTAACCCTGATTGTAGCAATCCTTACAGCAGGGCGGGTCCACCCTCCACGTGGACTCGTCCTGTCACGCGGGGATTGTTTTAACCTGGCTGATCGTGTGGACCCTTTATAAGGAGCACATATGGGTTAGTCAAGGGGAGATTCATCTAGTCAGAGAAACGATTCGGACCGCGAGATTCCAGGGAGCTTCATAGTTGAAATTAAATAAACCAAATAAGCAACTCTACTCCAGGACTCGCGTTAATTTCCTCTGATTAGTCCCCACTCCAGCAACTATAGGCAGTGAGTAACAGTACAAAAACGAAGAGCGTGGATAAGCAAGAAAATCTGGCTTAACACTCACTACTACACTAGTCATGGCCTTTCATGTGATGCGCTTCTTAAGAGCACAGGGGTGGAATTGGAGTTACTCGCCGGCTATGACACACCTATTCATTAAGAAGGGCCTGCACGGTGACATATGCATGGTATCACATCGCCATGCTAAAGCTAATAACCCGTACGTAGAGGGCTTTGAGCAGGTTAAGCCAGCAAGTTATATCTCGTACCTTGACGCTAACAACCTGTACGGGTGGGTGATAAGTCAACCTTTACCTACTGCAGGTATTGAGTGGGTGGATCAGCCGGCTGATCTACAAATACAGGACCATCCTAACAATGCCGAAACCGGATATATACTCGAAATTGAACTGGGTACCCTGCAGAGTTACATGCTGATCACAATGATTATCCATTAGCGCCAGAGCGAATGTCTGTGCAGAATGAATGGTTATCAGGCTACCAAAAGCATATCCTAGGTGCATTGGGGAGCCCCGGAAATGGAGTTGAAAAGCTGGTACCCAACCTGCACAATAAAGAGAAGTATGTGGTCCACTATAGGAATCTCAAGCTATCTCTGGGAATGAAGCTTACCAAGATACACCGTGTACTTGTATTCAATCAGAGCCCCTGGGTGGAGCCTTACATTTGCATGAACACAGAATTGCGTAAGGTTGCCACCAGCGACTTTGAGAAGGACCTGTACAAGCTGATGAACAACTGTGTGTTTGGTTAAACCATGGAGAATCTCAGAAGGTGAGTCGACGTCAAGATTGTACGCTCGGCAAAAGAGGAAAAAATACGCAGGCTTGTGGCCAGTCCCGACATAAAGTATTCGATGATGACCTGGCTGCCCTGCATATGCACAAGACCCGCTTAGTGTTAAATCGTCCGGTGTATGTAGGCATGTGCATACTCGACCTCTCCAAGCACCTGATGTACGACTTCTATCATAACACAATGAAGTCCAGATGTGGTAGCCACCTTGGCCTGTTATACACAGACACAGACTCGCTGCTTCTGGAGATCCGCACAGCTGACATGTATGCAGACATAAAAGAAGATAGTGACCTCTTTGATACCAGCAACTATGATCCTTCCCATCCCTGGTGGGCCAGAACCGCCTCGGCCACGTTTGGGGGGTCGGGTCCGAGGCGCCTTTCTCTTAACTTAGGGTGAGCACAAAAATTGTATAAGCTGTCAAAGGGAGAATAGTATAGAGTGGTGGTGGCCCAGAACCTCCATCCTCTATACTACTAAGAGCCTGTGGGTCGAAGAGCGCAGAGCAAACCATTATGATCGCTTGTATGTGCGTGGTACCACTCTTTTCGAGATCGAGAAACCTCAAGTTGAAGTTTTATAATCTGGAATATAAACCCATGTCCCTGGGTGATTGTCGATCCTTCGTGGTGGTTGGGTGGGGTGCGGTTTGGGGGCGTGGATTTTCCCGGTGCTCAGTGCCGGATGTGGGATATCCCGGGGCATCTTCTTGAAATATCCCGTCAAAAAATATCATATTTTGTTGAAATCAGTTTTTGAATTACTTATCCTTTGTATACTACTGATAGGAATTCGCAGACAAATACAAAAAAAGTATCACCAATGCTTAGATATATTTAGAAATACCCTTCTGGCAACAACCATGCAAAGTCGTGAATTTTTTGCTGACTTTGGCATGATCTCATCAAGAGAGTGATACATGTCGTGATGACACTGTATACTCTGAAAGTTCCAAACTTTTGAGTTGTTCGGCGATGCGTTGCCATGAACCAACCACTACGAAGTCACCGTCAATTTATCTGGGATATAATACGATAGTTTTCTGGTCGGTAAGGATGCCCATATAATGAAAACACTTTCTGATGTATCGACTTGACCGCCTTGGTCATTGCTAAAAGCAGAATGGAGGTGTATAACCGTGGTCATGGTTGGTGCGATCAATTTCAACATGAATGCATTGAGAAGCACGAAGACGAGACCAAAATAGCTATATACGGCTATATACGGCTAGAGAAGGAACGTATCCGTTGTATTTGAACAACTCCATTAAGCGATTTCTCTTGACTTACAGATACTTTGTATGTTATTTCTCCTGCATTCTAAGTGGCAATCTTTTCGGTGCGCAGTTGCCGGAAAAGGCTAGATTACCGTCTTAAATCAATAGCGTGAGTCATCATCTGCGCGCGTCTCACTCGCGGTTAATACTATGCGAGGCTTGCTGATAGCAGCGCGCGAATCGAGAAACGGGTGTGTGTGTGTGTGTGTGTGTGTGTGTGTGTGTGTGTGTGTGTGTGTGTGTGTGTGTGTGTGTGTGTGTGTGTGTGTGTGTGTGTGTGTGTGTGTGTGTGTGTGTGTGTGTGTGTGTGTGTGTGTGTGTGTGTGTGTGTGTGTGTGTGTGTGTGTGTGTGTGTGTGTGTGTGTGTGTGTGTGTGTGTGTCTGTGTCTGTGTGTGTGTGTGTGTGTGTGTGTGTGTGCATTGAATTATTGTCGTTTTAGCAACTAGGCTATGTACGACTAGCAGTGAGTGTGTAACTCTGGTGGTGGTCACTGCCAGGGTGCACGTCGTCAGAGGATATTTTACATCCCCTTTCAGAGATTGGACCGCCATTTGTACGTGATCATCCGAGTTTCCATTAACAAGTAACGTTGTCACACCTTGGATCCTGGCCCGCTCACGGCCGAGTAGGTAAAAAAGGATGCCGCCGCGCATGCATGCGTGTGTCCTTCTCGCCCTCGTAAATTGACGCTGATGCTAGATACTTCAACCGCTATAAAGTGGTAGAGTAAATGAAAAAAAGGGTATTTTTCAGCCAACCAGACAAACCCGAACGACATCGTTATTTGAACGAAGTGCAATCCTTTCGTTTTCTCCCTTAGTATAACCTTGGCCTAACACATTCACCTCTGCTAAAATCTTATCATAATGCATTCACGCTAGTGTAGCCTTACCCTAACATGTTCACCGCTTGTTTGACCTCACCCAAACATCACCGCTAGTATGACCTTACTCTAACATATTCCCCGCTAGTATGACCTCACCCTAACATATTCAGAGCTAGTTTGACCTCAACCTAACAGATCCACCGCTAGTATGACCTCACCCTAACATATTCACAGCTAGTTTGACCTCAACCTAACAGATCCACCGCTAGTATGACCTCACTCTAACATATTCACAGCTAGTTTGACCTCAACCTAACATATTCACCGCTAGTTTGACCTCATTCTAACATATTCACAGCTAGTTTGACCTCACCCTAACATATTCACCGCCAGTATGACCTCACCCTAACATATTCACTGTCAGTTTGACCTCACTCTGACATATTCACCGCTAGTATGACCTTACCCTAACATATTCACCGCTAGTATGACCTCACCCTAACATATTCACCGCTAGTTTGACCTCATTCTAACATATTCACAGCTAGTTTGACCTCATTCTAACATATTCACCGCTAGCTTGACCTCACCCTAACATATTCATCGCTAGTTTGACCTCATTCTAACATATTCACAGCTAGTTTGACCTCAACCTAACATATTCACGGCTAGTTTGACCTCACCCTAACATATTCACCGCTAGTTTGACCTCACCCTAACATATTCCCCGCTAGTATGACCTCACCCTAACATATTCACAGCTAGTTTGACCTCAACCTAACATATTCACGGCTAGTATGACCTCACCCTAACATATTCACCGCTAGTATGACCTCACCCTAACATATTCCCCGCTAGTATGACCTCACCCTAACATATTCCCCGCTAGTTTGACCTCACCCTAACATATTCACGGCTAGTTTGACCTCACCCTAACATATTCACAGCTAGTTTGACCTCACCCTAACATATTCACGGCTAGTTTGACCTCACCCTAACATATTCACAACTAGTTTGACCTCAACCTAACATATTCACGGCTAGTTTGACCTCACCCTAACATATTCACGGCTAGTTTGACCTCACCCTAACATATTCACAGCTAGTTTGACCTCAACCTAACATAGTCACGGCTAGTTTGACCTCATCCTAACATATTCACAGCTAGTTTGACCTCACCCTAACATATTCACGGCTAGTTTGACCTCACCCTAACATATTCACAGCTAGTTTGACCTCACTCTAACATATTCACAGCTAGTTTGACCTCACCCTAACATATTCACAGCTAGTTTGACCTCAGCTTAACATATTCACCGCTAGTATATTCCCACTCTAACACGATACCCGCTTAAATGATCTCACACTTACTCGTGCTGTGTTGATATAAAATCACAATTGAATGGTCAGCTCTGTTAAGTCTCCACATTTTCTTATTGACCAATTCCATATCGCACCCACTCATTTGACTCACGACACCACCCCTACCCCTATTTAGGCTGCTGTGGATTAGTGTGGGTAAGCCACCTGCGCTGTTTGTTGCGGCCATTATCAGAAACATCTGCCTGAAGCATCCAGCCGGGAGGCTGTTCAAGTTAGTCGTGTCTCCAAGTCACGAAACAGCAATTAGTACAACATGCTTCACGAAATCAAATGTATCGGAACGCACTCTGTGTCGGCACGCTGTTTGATATAACCCCTTTTGTTTTCTTCCTCGTTCCATCTGAGTCAAGTAAACCCTACTCGCTTTTAAGTTCGAACTTGGATACTTGGACGACAAGTCAAACTAGTCCACGTTCATTAGAATCGATACATCCCATCCTCTAGTTGCCGTGAGTACATTCCCACGGCATCATCACACAACATAAAAGACGTACGCAGTAATAAACCACCTCAAGCGGTTGTTCGTGGTATTGAGCTAATCCACCAAGAAGCACCAGGCGTATAATCATATAGTGAAGACTAACTGAAACACCTTCAATTGTAAACTCGAATATCAAACCATTGTGACTTTCTAGCATTTATTTCAGCAACAGCCACACGTCAACGCATCTCGCTGATAAATCACTAGCACAATAACCGGCACATCAGTCACATTCTGCAGAAACACATTCCTTAAAAACATGTCGTCATCATTTGAATATATAAAAAGTTTTGTGCATCGTTGGGTTCCATGGTAAAATGCCCTGTGTAAGTTTGCTCAGTCCAGTAAAATTGCAACAAATACAATTCAAAATATAAGACCATTCTTCTTGAGGCAGGTCATCGTTCAACAAATTTAACAATGCTATATACATTATTGTTGGCGGTGAACAAATGAAACAGACCAATGTATAGAGAATCTAAACCCAAACAGAGCGCTACTTTATAAACAAGAACGTTATAGAAAGCACACGGCTGCTCGTTTGGGAACACAAGGTGCGCCTGCGCATCCGGAAACCATTCGCCTTCGTCAACGTCAAGTAGATAGTTCAGGCTGACAAAATGCCGCACCTCGTTATAGTCGGTATTCTCCAAGAACTCTGCCACATCTGCCTCGATTGAATGGAGTGTTTGCCTTGTGGTGGTTCTGAAGTCTTTATTCACAATGATCCAGTACGCCATTGGGCCACACGACTTCCACTGGAACTCGTGTACGGACTGACTGCGATCTGCCCAGCCTCGGTAAGCCAGACTCGTCGTTGTTTTACGTGCACTTTGTGTCCAGTGGTTCGGATCAGCTACCACTATTTTAGCCCCCTTCCGAATCTGAAGCTCCACTGAAAGATAGGGGGAAAGCAATTGTCTTTTCTTCAGCGTCTGCTCGAAAAATTCCTTCGGTTTAGCTGATTGCAGCATTTTGAATATCATAGTACATTCTGGTTTCTCGCCTTTGCCGCGAATTTCCCTCACAATGTGAACGACCTGTGCCAGGAAGCCAACTAGCGTCACTCCAAGGATGACGACGAGAGCCAGATGGCCAGATTCCGCTAGGTGGGACCTGAAATCTCGTTCATCGATGGACCATACAATGATAGCAATGCAGCAGATAACAGAAGCGTACGCGCACAGGTTGCGCACAATACTGTGCAGGAGTTGTTTTCTCATTTTCTTCCTGATCATCTTGACTGTGTCCTCCTTACTCCCCGGCAGGGGATAGCCTTGACCTTCAATATGGTCCAGAACAACCGGGTTCTCGTCAATGAGGTGTTGAGAGGGCATTAAGAAGGAGATATCCAGGACGTTATCCTGCGCTGCTGGCGGTGGAGGCACTTCCTCTTTTTGACCAATACCACTCTTCCATTTGTCGATCATGGCGAAGAGTGAGCGGTTCGTCCGACTGATAGCCGATGCTGAGCTGACGATCGATGTGGTGGGCGTGTTCCCTGCCTCCACGTCATCCCTCTCACGCTGAAACATGCCACACTTCCATTTCTCCAAAATGGCGAAGATAGATCCGCTCCTGGTCGACTTGTTGGAGTAATGTGTCGAGTGATATTCATAGTCCGAGTCGTTCTCAAGTTGGTCGTGTATGGGTTCCAGTGTGTCCAGCGTGAGTACGCTGATGAGGCTGTCTGCCCGTTCTCGGCTGTGCCCCGTTGGCGGCGCTGGCGGCGACAGCATGAGCGGGTTGATATATGTCTTTACGGGAGGGCTGCCTTCCAGGTATTCGCACTGGGTTAAGCGGATGGATATGGCACTCGAGTCTGTGCTTACCCCCGCAGCCTCATTGGTGTCTGTAGTGTGGATTTCAACTATCTCCAGACTCACTTTCCGCTGAAGACCAACCGGCAGAGCGTCGTCTGCTGACGATGGAGTTGACGCGCACGCAGCTTGGCATTCATTGTCGTTGTCTTCCTTCCTCGTCTTGTCGCTGTGCGGGTCACTGAGCGGAGGTCGAGGCGCGGATTTGGGCGCCCCCATGGGCGAGTTCTCCGTCATGATGGCGTTGCTATCCTTACCAAGCGGAGTGGCCATTAAGTTGTTGACTAAGAATGAGAGATCGGAGGCGTCCGTGTTGTATGGAACTGTAGCCTGGTCCATGGTGGCCGCGGAAGAGTCCGGCGTGCTAGAGCGGTCATGTTTGTCATGACGGAGGACAGGTTGTGGCGAGGTTTGGCTGACAGGACAGGTGTTGTCGTCGATGAGGTGCCCTGGTCGCTCCTCATGCTTCACTGAGCCGCTGTCAACATCAACCCGGTCTTCCATGCGACCATCACGTGGACACCTAGAATTGATCAAGTCAGCAGTGATGATATCCTTGGTCAGGGATGGATACTTTGGTAGAGAGCTTAGCGAGGTTAGTTCTACTCCATGTTCAGACTCTGTGTTCCCTTTTCCACCCCGGTCAAACACAGGTGAATCGACAGCGCTTTTTGCGATGTTTTCAGTAAGGGCTTCGTGGTCTAGAGTACTAGAGCCGTCACGTAGGTATTGTAAACTATCATCAGTTTTTAAACGCGGTTGGGCTTCGGTGGAGATGACCTCGCTGAACCGTGACGAGAATAACGGAGCTCTGTCAGCCGCATGGACCATCACTTTGGTATGGTTGTCTCTCGACAGACGGGCATGACAAGACAGTTCCTTCATGTCAATACGACAGACATCATCCCCATCACATGACTTGTCCATGCTTTTCAAAAGGTCAAAGGTAGTGGTATTTGTAGTTGCCGTTGAATAAACCACGTCAGTGCCGCTGAATTCGCCGCTACCATTCTCGATGTCCACACTGCTTGTCTCTGTGCTGCAGCTGGACGTCACCGACTGACCACTGAGACTGTCCAGCGAGGAGGAAGAAGACACAGACTGGACGACCTCTATCCCCAAGCCTGGACCTCCACACCCCACCGACTTAACCGGCTCCGGAGCTCTACACACCAGCCTAATTCCATCATCATCTTCACCAATCCCATCATCCTCTTCCATAAACTTAATCAAATGCGATGACCCGGTGACCTCCATCGCTTCAGGGTATGTGGCATCACTTTGCAAAGAATGCTCGGGACTAAACAACGATTGCCCGCGCGGAGACGTTCCTTTTATACCGTCGGACATCGTGCTTTCATCGGTGTCCGAACTGGTGTCATCTGTTGTTATCGACTCAGCGTCCTCCGTGCTCTCTGACCCACGAGAGTAAGCCGTTTCTGACGCGCGCATGTACGTAGTTTCGTCTCGCAGCTCGGCCATATACCCGGGGGTATTGCCATTGTGGAGGTCATCTACGGCATCAACGTCTTGTGATCTAGAATCGTTTTCATTTATTAGAGAATGCTGTACTTCTGGGTCAACTCTGTTCATAGTTTTGAGATAATTGCCGTTGCATCTTGCTTTTTGTTCCTGATGGGGAGGCGTCTTATCCACACGCGCAATATCTGCGCTCTCAACCGGACGAATATAAAATCTACCGTTCACGAGCCGGAAATCGCCACCCACCTTGGATACGGCCCCTTCCTGCACGGGTGTGCGGCACCGACCGTTGTGTTGGCTGTGATCTTGGTGTGGGAAGCGGGTAACGCCGACTTGTTCCATCTCGTGAAGAGAAACTTACTCCTCAGTTGAGATGGAGTCGAATGTCATCTTAGACAACAAGTATAAATAAACATAAAAACTGCCTGTTGCCCTCAGATATCTCGAAATCCTCGAAGCCTTCAGATTTCCCATGCAATTCGTCAGTATGCATGAGCAGTCAGTAAGTGTCTATGTGTTTGGCTAAGTGATATGATGACGACTGTTTGTCTGATGTCATCTAGCGTTGACGCCGAGGCCAGAGTCCGACAGAATGTTTCGTTAGTTGCTGAAGTCGAGAAGAGATATTTCTGACCCGATAACTCTGTTGTCTGACGGTGCTCACAACCAGACGACGATACGCCTGTGACAATCTGGACGGAGCTGCTCATTGCTTTTTATCCCCACATCATATCGTGACGCCGCCTCGCCGTCATGCTTGGCTGCGTCCCGGGCCCGAGTTTGCCACAGTCCCCGCTTTGAACCTCTGACCCCTCCCTACAGTAACACCTTTCCAATAGATTTCGCCCCTGCTAAGCAGT
>CM067343.1:65026008-65366008 GCA_034190875.2 Urechis unicinctus | reverse complement strand
ACAGGGATGTCCGAGTGTTGCGGGTTGTTTATCTAAACAAGTATGAGTTGTTTGTCAATTCTACCCTGAAGTGTTGCGTGCGTGGTGTTTTGTCATTGAGTATGGAATCATCAGAGAAGTCTAGAGACCTGTATCTAACCTTACCAGCTGACATCGCCACACTTGTGTTAAGTCAGGTAAAGGCCACCGAGTAACAATAGCTAGGAACTCTGGCCCCGGACTGCCGCTTCTTTTCAGCAGACCAGTTTGGCCACTCAATGACTCGTGTCATGCCCGTAGCCAGGATTAACGCAGCGTGGATGGGGAACTGTGTGTGACGGTGGGGGTGGGTGGTGTTGGGGCGGTCGGTTGCAATTAAGAGGCAGATTCAGGAATTTGCCCATAGGCATTTTCGTAAAACATCCTAGATTTTCTTGGTAAATGGTGCACATTCAGCATAAACTCGTGATAAAACCGGCACGTATCTTGACCCATTAAAAACATGACAAAATGATATAAAACATTTATTGATCACTGGACGAAAGTCTGACAGGGTACAGAGTCTTCTAAAATGCTGGATGATCTATGGGGCAAATTGATGACGTCAGCGATAAACTCGGTTAACACTGTGTCCGGTTGTAGTTTAGTACTGTTAACTACCAAATTACGACTGTAGATTTTGTGGAACTAAAGGAGAATATTTATAGCATACATTTAGAAGTCTACGTAAATAACTCACATTTCTTCCTGAGGGGATATTTTAAAACTTCGTTATTGTTGAGTAACAGCTTACAAACTCATCGATTTTCTGTTTTATATAGATAGGAATGTTTCGATGGATGTGTATCGTTGCCAGGCCGGTTAATCGCGGGGTGTCTTGAATCTTTACAGTATTCTGAAGGACCTTTCTGTTGTGCAAGAAGTCACTGGCATAACACACCAAATGACCATCCGGGATCTTTTCGTGACTATTTGCATCTCTCAGAACACGTGGTTGCTCTGTTTATCGACTGTTCATTCCACGTTCAGCCTACTGATGCTACCATTAAACAAACCTGCAATAAACCTCAGCATTGACAATTACAGCATATGGTATGTCATTCCGATATGTTGTGTCTAGCTGGTGAAATGTTGTGTTTTCTTGTGCGTTCTGCGTCCTCGTGTTTTATGTCATCAGGCTCTAAGCTGTCAAATACCTAGGTAAAATAAGCCAGGTCGAGATGAGGTCGACTTACGTGCGCAGTGAGGCCCAATAAGGAGGCTTAATAACGGTCCTGGACGTCTTTGTTGATACCACCATAGATGACACTATTGAATCTTTGATGACAAACAAATCACGTGTTTCTCGAGACTTACTTCCGTCAAGGTCAAACAAAGCCGGCAGCATCGTCTCATCTTGTTGAACCACAAATCTTTATCATTAATAATGTAAATCGACAAATGTCGTACGGTCGCTTCTAGACCTGTCCATTTAGCAGTGATAACCCAAAACCTAAAAAGGATATGTTGGTATTACCCATTGACCAATAAGACATTTACCTACACGCCTCTATCTGACTTACGTCTCCCAGAGACGTTGTTTTCCAGGTGGGGCCGGCCAGATGCGGGTTCAAAGGCGCTTACAATCATGCTATATTCTCGGATGATTCATTTGCTGTGAGACCTCGCGGCAACTTGTTTACAACTTTAGCCACTTTCTGATGAATTTGTGCATGACAATCGCTCCTGGTCAGCTTCCGTGATTACTCGTTGGTCAATATATATAAGCAAGCATCCAAGGAAGTCCTTCAATGTTTCATTACGATGACACATCGATGTGAACAGGGCATATTCGCTGGTATTGCTAGTTAAGGTAAATTGGGACGCGTACCGACCTAACCAGTCATATCGTCGCCTGCGCAGTGAGATATTCAAATTTGAAATTGCTGGACCGATGCTAACAGCGCTGAAACACGAAAAAGGTTCTTTTGATTGTATAATAGAATAGAAAAACGTGGTCTGGCGAACATACAGTTACGGCGTGATATGCCCTAGCCGTGCACGTCTTATTTGTATACCGTCGTGCGCCGCTAGATATGCGATAAGTGTCCCAAGTGTCGCGACTGCCTTGTCGGCTTGTCATCTATATCACGCCGAAAAACTTTTGATGCGGTGCCTATGTCATAACATGTTAAGCGCAAGCACTCAAAATCTTTGTTTTTGTATTTTCGTTTGGATCCTTTCGTGGGCCTCATTGAAACACAATAAGGTTTTCGCAATTCAGTAACTTGTGGTGGGAATTGTTCAACGGAAACGTTTTATGTTTGGGATCATACCTTTAACAGGATTGCAAGCTCTCCTGTATGTGTAAAGAAGGGATCTTTTGTTGACTTATCTCCTGTGAATTTTGCCTATTTCGACGACAATGTTTAACGGAACGTTGATCGCAATCGAGTTCAATAAAGAGTGCGGGCCTGGTAGGCTGGTCGACATTAGCATTAAGGTCGTTGTCCTCTCGAACTACAGACCCATGAAAGCCGACCCACAAATGTTACAAAAATTAATGGTATTCCTTCAGAATATTCATATGGATGTGTGAATGTTCGGATGGTATAGTCGTTGTGTGTGAAGGGTGGGGTAGCAGATACATTGATAAATGTTATCTCGAGCCAAGCAACTCATCAAGCTGTAAATAGACTGGGTTTTTTCCAGAAGTATTCTCTGATATTGCCTACAGTTTTTCATCGTCTGCTTTTTTCACTGGCTCCAATCGTTGCCATCTTGGATTTTGTTGCGACAACACTCGGGAACCTATGTTTTTGTCATGGTTTCGAAATTTTTAATGAACTGTGGAAGACCCAGACATGACTTGCTTTATCGGACGGCGGGCTATTTGCACTTGCATGGCTTAAACACTTTTCTTTCGAAAATATAAAGACCACAAGGCAGCATTGCTCGAGGGTGTGTGTGGGGATGTTTATGAAGAAGTTCGTGTCGCAGCTCGGCGATATTTGAGGAAATCATTTACATGAGTACAAGCAAGGAATAAAACTCGATGATGCAGGATGAGTAAAAACACGATTCCTCATCATAGAGATTCACGCCATGGGCAAAACTATATTGGTGTCTCCCATAAGACCGCACCTATTAAACAGTTTTTGGAGTCTCAAGTTTCCGTCGGCCCGTCCAATGGTGCCATACGTGTTTCTTGATGATGGGAAAGGTATTTGAAAACGCCGGATGCAAACGCGACTTCTGGTGATGGATCTGGCGGACACGACCAGAAGTCATTGACGTCATAATTAGGTGAACATGTCATGCGCATGAGACCAATTACATTGAGAGGGAGCCAGCTGACAGAGACGGAAAGCCATTCACTCCTGAAAAACATACTTCTACTTCCACATGGTCACACGGGCCCAAACCACTGCTCTCTCTGATCCCGACGTGGACGCTGTAAGAATGGCCGTCAGCCGCTTTCTTGTCTTCGGATTCCTGTAGAATATGCTCGGCCACTGATTTCTATCTGACTCAGTAGAAATATAGCACAAATTGTGAATTGCGCCTTTCATGAAAATGCTGCAAGTTTTAACGTGTTTTCGACGAATAAATATCACTTCCTGGTTTGCAGGTCGTGGCAGCAGAACAAATTAAGCAGTGATTGGTCCGTGTTGCGGCGAGTCATTCAGCTGTTAAACACAAGGCCATGGGCTGATAACGTGATCGCGGTCAAATCCCGGAACATCAAGTAGCAGCACTTTCTAACATAGCATAACCTGATTGGCCCTAATAATTTCATTTCAGTTGTCTCTGATTGAAAATGGCACTGAAAAGTCTTTCCACAAATCATATATTCAATTCAATCCAAAGCTGATGATTTGGTTAAGCTAAACATCAAGTCAACATTGTCACACTATATCAATAGGTCCACAGAGCTCACACTGATATGCAAAGCTTTGAGAATTAATGCATATATAAAGGGAGGAATCCATATGTAGACCAACGTACATAACCAAAGAATCATTTAACAAGTCTTTGCATATTCATCAAGTTTTTATTGGCTTCAGAACACTTAAGTCCCACTAAATACAGGACTTACAAATAAGTAAATATCTCTATAAAGCACTTTTACACAGCTTCGTTGTTCCTCACAGAGCACAAAAACCACATAGACAGGAATGGTAGAAAAAGACATTTTCCAGTCCGAGTTGCCACATGCATCCAGCATGCTTTGCAGCACAGACTTAACACACAGGACACACTACAAACATACAGTGACATAGCTGGTCTGGGGCGAAACAGAATATAGGTCTGGTGCAAATTCTCCTTCTCCTGGGCATTTTCTGGAGTATAATATATAAGATGAATACTTGAAGAAAAATTTCCTAGTCCTTAGTGCATATCATAGCTAATTTGAACAGAAAAGAAACCATTTCCAATTAATCATGTTTAACATGGGAAACATATCCATATAAATTAAGAGGTGGTCACAGATGAAAACATTCCAGAGATTTTGGAATCGCCAAAAAATAACTGATTTGGATGACAGCACTGAGATGTTGTTTAAATAACACAGAGTAGTAATCAACTTGGCCCGACACGTGACGTGTCCCATGAAGAGGTGGGTCCGACACTATCACAAGATGACTTGCTGTAGGCCAGAGGTAAGTGACCAGTGAGATGTTAGTCTCAAGGCAGGTTGTACTTGACGTAGGGCACCTCCACGTCTTCACCCTCTTCATCGTTACAACACAACTCAAAGACGAGAGCTCGCACGTGAGACGGGATCTTCTTCTTTGACACTCGCCTTACTACCTCACTCATCCTGATTACACACACACATGCCAACACATGTATCTCAGATGGGACAATTACAAAACAACATCATCTCTGATGGGACAATAACAAAACAAGATCATCTCGGATGGGACAATAACAAGACAAGCTGATCTCAGATGGGACAATAACAGGACAAGCTGATCTCAGATAGGACAATAACAGGACAAGCTGATCTCAGATGGGACAATAACAGGACAAGCTGATCTCAGATAGGACAATCTGATCTCAGATGGGACAATAACAGGACAAGATTATCTCAGGTAGGACATTAACAGGACAGTTTATTTCAGATGGGACATTAACAGGACAAGTGGAATGCTGGATGTTAGGTTCTAGCCCTATCGTAAATATAAGCTCACACCTTAACGTCTGTAACAGGTCACATCCCACATTTTTATTATCATGGAATTTCAGTCAAAATATTGAGACCTATACAAAGGATATCGGATAGGTTGTACAAGTGGTTCACAAGGTCACCTTTTCAGAGCCATGATCGCCAGGGCTCATCGAAACCTAATTATAGACTGGGGTTAGTCATTATTGACATGAAATGCCAATGTAAGCCCACAGTAAGACTCACTTGAGCTCCATGCGATCCTTCCTCTTGTCCTGAGGCATGAAGAACGAGTAGAGCATGCACACTCCCTGAGACAACATCGTGATCTCCAACTTGTGCTTTTCCTGAAAACAAATTCTCACGTCAATCTCCTTCAAATGTTACTGCTCGTTCAGAAATCAAGTGAGCAAAACAATAAGGGAGGAGATAATGTGGCCTGTTGGCCAGTTTTACCTCAAAGTAAGCCAGAAACTCCTTGAGAGTCATTTCTCCATCAAGCTCAAAGCGGTCCCACAAGGTAAACTCTGTGTCGTAATACTGTAAACAAATCAATCAAACAAGTGCATCATTGAAAACATTTGTCGGTTCGGCAGACACACAACCTACTTGGAATAGGCCTAGGTAGTAGTTAAATGCCTTTAATGTAGTGGTTACACTTAAAAAGAGGCCAGTAGGCCTCGAAACTAGCTTTTGACAAGATTTTCATTGAAACGTTATGACAAGACTTGATCATAACGTTTATAGATTTACATTGCATTCAATGACATATTTTAATGGATCACAGAGCCCTCAAATTATGTCACATTCGCCAAATAATTGAACCACACAAGAGAATAAAAAGCTAAGATGAGTTGGCAAGCGCATTAATTGCATTCTGCAAGCTTAATTGACCAAATGTACCACCTCATTGTTCAAGTTATTCCTAATTTGATGGTGTTACAGGGCTCGAAATTAGCCAGATTTTTCACTGGCCAAGCGGGCCGGTAACTTTGAAATTCTACCGGCCCTACTTTTTCAGTTATAAATAATGCTAAAAACATGCATACATGCTTTTATTGTTTTGTATATATTTAATGGTTTTATATACGCAAAATTTATTTCAATAAATACCAACATAACATGTCATTCTAAAATACAAAAAGCAGGCATTTATTCAATTCAGTCAATGTCACTATTTTCTCCTCTTTCACTAATTAACCAGACAGGATTCCAGCGTCTGCAGCGCTTCTCTTTTCCATGCAGTGCTCTCTGAGCTTTTCATCCTCTCCAAATTGGCGCTTCTTAAGCAACGGTGGTTTTATACGGTGAATATAATGCCAAATAGACACCTTCAGAAATAGCATACTATTAAAAATCGCATGCCATTAGATAGGATTGCTTACCAATGAGTGGAAGACAGCTCACAAGCAACACAAAATGATAACATGCCAAGTCATGCGTGCATTACGTTAAACAAGTGAAACAACTGGGCATGTGGTTCAATGCACAGGCACTCAATGCACTGCAATTACTGCATAAAGAAGACGCGGAAGAATAGTCACCAAGAGCACGCAGAGAAAACATAGCGTGCGCATGGGTGATGTTATGTCTTTCTGTCGCGTATTACACAGCAGATAAGCCAGCCCCTCAAAAATATTACTAGTGCGAGAAGAGTTGACTTGCCTACTTTCACTGTTGCATGAAGTTTGTTTTGTTATGATTCTTCATAATCATTGCAAATGCAATTGTATGTGTGAATTCAGAGATGATACATGGTAAAATCGAATTAATGAATTCAAATAAAAATGCCTTTACCTGATGGAGATGCGATTATATTAAAAGTGTCAACAAGCAGGAAATGGGGAGTCTAGTTGATTTGTTGTTGCCAAGCAACCGTTCAACTTATTTAGTTCAGATGGTGTGTGTTGTATTTAAATATAAGTGAGACTACCATTAGATGGTTTTGGAGGGAGCGGGGCTGTCTCTTGTATATTTCTGGACGCAGCAGAAATTGAAACAGGTAGTAAGCTTGAAGTTGTTGGCTGTGAAGAGACAAATAAAAAACCCATGTTCTTGTCTTCCCATGCTAGATACTGTGCAGCCAGGTGACCACTGATCTATGTATAAAGTCTTCGCAAACAATCGAGGAACGTTAGTTGTGTAACGTTTTCTGTGAGCCTATCCATACCATCAGTTTATTTAAGTTTATTTTCAATTTATATATTATTGGTCAATAAAACGTAAGTACGCAAGACATGATAGTATACAGCCGGGAGGCTTTCTTATCTTATGTGTTTTTCGGGTTTATGGTTCAAGCGGCACTTAATCACGCAAGCCCCGCTGCTGTTGTTTTGAACTGGGGGCAAGGTGTTTGCCCGGAATCTACCAGCCAGCCGGGCGGCTAGTTGTGCTTACTTAACCCGCCCGACACCAATATCATCCGCCATTGGCAGGCAGGTGCTAATTTGAGCCCTGGTGTTGTCAACGTCACAGATGGCCTCTCCAATATATGATCCCTACAAACTTTATTTTAACCTAAGGGTGAAAGGGATTTTTTTTACAGTTAAAGGGCCTTAAATATAACAGGGGTCCAAGTGTAATTTTGGGCTGCTAGCTTGTTATTAAGAACAGCACAGCCAAGAAAAAATCTTGTCCCTTGATCAGCAAATACTATCACGATTTACGATTGTATATAAGCTCTGTTGAACCGCAGAGAATAAAAACCATCTTGTCCCTTAGTAAGCAAATGAATGATTTTAACATAGATACCTATGCATGATTGAAAATTACCTTGTTTTTAGCAGCAGCAATTGGGTCAGAGAATGCGAAGAAAGGAAGGGCCAAGTTGACAAATCCATTCTTGTATTTCTCTAGATCCTTGTGTCCCTGTACCAGCTGGTAAAAAGAAGAAGTGTAAATCACCACAGCAAGCAAAGGATGACATGATCCACTCATGACCACATGGTAGCCCAGACACATTGGCTACTGAGGATGGGGAAGAGGGCAGCATATCACTTGACCCTGTGTTTGTGAGGCAGCCTACCTTGTACAGTTCCAGACCAACCAGACCAACAACGAGAGCTGTTGTCGTGGCGATGGCAGGGATGATCTTGCCTGCAATCAGCTTACTCTGCAACACAAGCAAAATGTGGAGTTTTACCTCTCTATGTCAGAAGTTATAGTGAACTGGTGAATTAATGGCAATGATAGGGGACAAACAAGTCCTATTCTTAATCTTCAGCATTATGGTTAGAGAAGAGACGCATCAACAGACAAGGGGGATATAAAACATCTGTAAATTGAGCATGTGCAAGAAAGTGTGAATCGAACCATCAGTAACAGACAAACCTTGTGTCTGTCAGCTGGGGCAATGTCGTAGTTCTCAGCCCGCAGGTTCGACGTAGCCACAATGAAATCCATGTGGAAGTTGGAGTCATCGTCTTTCTCAAAGTCAGCGGGATGGAGGGAAGGCATGGAGCTGTGGGCACTCTTAGGCAAAGCAGCCTGCAATCGCTCCAAGGCCTCAAAATCTACACCAAGCCATCCGATCAACAGGTTTATGAGAGCAACAACGAGTCAGCTGTCATCATATACATAAGGAATGATAGGATATGCTATACTTGGCTATAGACACTTGCAAATTGACATTAAAGATAACAAATCAATATGAAGAAGGCCATCTTGTGAAGTTCTAGTCCACTATTATGGTTTGACAATAGTTGAACATACCGACAGAGCCATCATTGCGAGCCGAGTTCATTTCAGCATCTGTCACTTCAATTTTCACACCAGACTTTGGAACAAATTCAGGAACATCAACCTTGGAAGCAATTTCCGCAATAGCAGTTCTATCTCTGTTCTCTTTGATGCCATAGTTAGCTGCCCTTAAATTTGCAGCAGCTACTACAAAATCTAAATGTGTTGTCTGAAATACCAAACAAAGTATGCATATTAAATTTCATTTGATAAAACTCACAAAAGCAGGTTCTCAGAAAAGTATGCAAGGTGAGGTACCACATGCTATACAAAGAAAATGGACAGAAATATAAGAAAGGTTGGACATACATTTTCTGGATTGAATTCAAGTGGGTGAGGACATCTCTTGGGACCGGACCAGAAGGGGGCACCTGAGCTTGTCACCTATTAGCAATCAACAACAGGTGTTATAACCAGGTGAACATCACAGCCGAGTCAACACTGGCAGGTAATTAAAATTATACCCCACACCTAGAAATGGCAGTAACACAGCAGACACCCTAGTCATTAATGCACACTCACCTGTGTTGAAGGGAAGTTGAACAAGAGCTGGCGGATGGTGTTACTGTATTTCTCCTGGAACTCCTTGCGAGCCCATGCTACACAGTCCTCAAACGACCGAGGCAAACCATCCACGAGGGTCTGCTTCACCGTGTTCAATGTCTCAATCTGAAACAAATATAAAAGATAACATAGCTGTCAACGAGAGCGAATGACATGAGTTAACTGTTGACAAAAATGGTTTACGCTTGTCATATTTCAGCACTATTACAAATTGATAATAATGGCCATTAGAACTAGAAATATGCAAACAACACTCAGTAATGCTGTACCACATATTACATGACCCACCGATTGGCTACCAGGGAGTTTAAGGGTTCTCTCAATGAATTTGGGATCCTGCAGGTACTGTTTGGCTGTTTCAGGGCCCTGAGTGAATAAGCCTTCAAAGAGATCCCTTGCCCACTGAAGAACATCATAATCCAGTCATTAAAGATGATCATCATTACAATGGCATCAATCATAAATTAACTCCATGATTAAGTTTATTTCCAAGTTAATCATTTAAAGTACAACAGTAATTCACTGCAATTAAGCATAATACCATTGCAAAATGAGTTACAATACACTAGAGCATTGTCACAATTAAGAAGAAAGGGAGGATATTAGACAATATGAAAGTTGCCCCACCTGGAGTGTGTGTTCAATGGCATTGGGGAAGTTTTTGAGTGTACAGATAGGGATGGACTTCTCTGGGGGGTCTTGTGACGAGGAGTAGGACTCGGTGACGTGTGGGATTACCACCTGCACGTTACCTTTGGTGCCAAGGGTGCCCGACTCGAGGAGCGGTTTACAATAGTATACACATCGCCGATCCATGTACATACCTGTCACATCAAAACATGATTGGGGATCAAAGAGAGCAATTGATCAGGGGGAATAGAGGATTTGCCAATGACCAGTCTTTTCAGTGATGGGAAGGCCTGGTTACGTACGGGCATCTACGTTATCCAGGGCATTTGCCACCCCGGACAGCCCCTCAAAGAAGGTGTCGTTGTAGATGTTTTCCGTGTCTGGTCCTACGCGGTTCTCTTGTGACTGAACTTTAATCCCAGGGTTCATCTGCTTAACAGCCGCAGCTGCAATAGTAGACTTGGGTTTCTGCAACACACACCAACAACCAACATTTTCGCATTATTAATTCCACAAAACACAGGCATTATGGACCAATCAACCTCAATATACACCTCATTTAATCTCATTATCATCCAGATTCAATCATGGTGAGAACATGATTCAATCTTGTATTAAACCTCAATCCTTCTTGGAAGGAAACACTTCCTAACCTTGACTCTCAGTTAAACATGTGAGGTAACTCATTCATTAACAGCATTTACAAGATTATGTCAACAACATTACAACTTTCTTGATTGTCAATGAATTAAGCGTGGAATAAATAATCACCCATCGCCAGGTTAATGCCACGTTTGTTTGACATGGTACTTAAAGCCTTGCTTGCAAGGCGACCAGAATACTAAATAACGTACCTGGACATCCCAGGGCCTGAAGAGGAACTGCCTGTTGAGGTTGGATTTCTCTATGATGTCCATGTCAGTGACTATGATTTTACCATCAGGGCCACTACCAAGACCCAGCATGGCAAAACACTTGAGCAATTCACAACCAATGGCACCAGCCCCCACCTGCAAGCCACAACATCCACATCTTATGACAGTAGCGGAACCTGTCAGTAACCACTCGTAGAAAAGGGCATAAACTATTTCCCCATCTCACCCAAACCATACATACTTGCTATATAAAGTGAGAAAAGGGAGCACCTGAGATCAAAAGGGTAGAAAACAGCAACCCCATCCCATTAACCATGCTACAATCAGCAACCCCATCCCATTAACCATGCTACAATCAGCAACCCCATCCCATTAACCATGCTACAATCAGCAACCCCATCCCATTAACCATGCTACAATCAGCAACCCCATCCCATTAACCATGCCACAATCAGCACATCCCATCCCATTAACCATGCTACAATCAGCAACCCCATCCCATTTACCATGCTACAAACAGCACACCCCAACTATTGCATTTTTTATATCAGTCTATAAGTGAGAACCTTACGACAAAATAACGCAGGTTGTTGATCAGTTCCTGGAAGTCATTGCCAAACACCGCTGTCTGACCATCATATCTACTGCCAGTCTGCAACAGTGTCCAACACCTCATATAACAATGACCGTCGGAAATATCACAAAACAGAAGATTGAAATATCTTCTTATCGATCAATGATGCTGACCACCTACAGATACATAAACTTGACTTCGGCATTCAATAGCTAGGTAGTGGCCATGTAGGCTTTTTACTTACTGGTTTGCACATGTCTTCAGTGAGACTAGATTCATCGGTTGGTAGACATTCCAGGGCATCAAAATACAAGAACTGTTTGACTGGTGAGAATTTACCACTGCATGCCTGTAGAGTAAGACCAATGTGTTTTCAGCACTAAATAATGTTGCAGAAGAAATGTTTGTATTGGATATTCTTAATGATACAGCCCCTCAAGGTACTATTACAGGCAATTCTTAATCATGATCATGGGTACAAGGCTGACTGGTGAACCATATGACGTGTTCTGTACGGCAAGATCGCTAAGGAGATGGGTGAGCAAGTAGGGAAACTGACCTTCATGACCTCCTGGGCCGTGATGCCACCAATGACAGCCTGCATGGGACACAGGTCGCCAGCGGCAACAGCAGCCACCTGCCTCAGCAGCCCCTCATTTAACTCATCCTGCTTGGCTGGAGACTGAGCATTTATCTCCTGGGCCAGTGAAATGAACTGAGCTATGTCTTCCTGTGACAGAAACGTACTTTTGAGACGTGTTTCGGTTGATCAGACACCGCTGCTAATTGAGCATACATCAATCACATACAAATGTTCTCATCCACAACTGATATAAAATCCATAATCATGAGATGGGAAGCTATAATAGGAATAGACTTATTTGAATTGGTAAGACTTTTGTTCAGGCATTCATCATAGCTGTGTTCTTTAGCAGCTTGCTTTTGACGAGGTCAAGCAGGTGTAATGCAGAAGTTCATTAGGAACACTTACCGAGTTTCTGGGTGCAGGCTGTCTGCCCTGTCGTTCAGTGAATGCATGGAGAGCCTGGAATGCTATGTGGAGCTGGCCCGGACGATCAAACTTACCAAAGTCAGTCATCACAAACTCGGGATCCTTCAAAGCTTCTGACAGCGGTTTCTACACATTACACAATGCATAAATGCACCAAGTTAAAACTTACTTAACCATTTTCTTTCAACAACAACAAAAAGTATTAATAAATTGCTTCAATAACTGATGATTATGTAAGAATAAATGCTGGAGGGGGCACTAACCATTTTGATCTTGGATGGCATTTTAACCTGTGTGACAATGCCACCACTGGCATAGTCTGACATGTCTGATGTGTCTCCAATACTGAATGTGTATGGACCTGAAATATGGAGTACAAGTTGTCTGTTAATCAAATATATTTAACTACCATGTCATATACTGAGATATATTGGGGTTTTTTTTTAGCAAATACCACAAAATTTACTTGGTAGACATAAGATACAGCAACCATAAACCTACCAAGCACCTTGACTTCCCTTGGCTCACAACCGTTAAGTTCTGTCATGCCCTGGATCTCTGAGAAGGTCACATGATCTCCTGTCTCGTATCCATGGCGAGTCTCATACATGCAATCTGTTGACTATGCCACAGACAAACTGACTAAATCAACAATGCAACTCATGGACTGAGTAATTCGGACACAATTAAAGAAAACCGACTTTGACCCAACTCAGTTGCCAGTTAGTCAGAGCAAAAATCCACTAACGAAATTAAAAACAATGCGCTTGTTTTCAACAAACAATTTTCAACCAGAATTCAATCATAAAAAAGGGGGTGAAACCTAAACACAATGTGCAAGGGAAAATTCAAATCTGAATGAGATGCCTATCAATACTTTAACCCGCAGGCCAAGTTTGAACATTGTAATCAGTGTGAAACATATCTGCCAGTTTGTGGTTCAGCCATCTGTAATATTGGCAACTTCAGTTTAATGATAGGGTATTCTTTCAAGAAATTTAATACTATTCAAGTTTGGACAAAATATTAACCCTAAATGGGAGGGAGGGTGCGACCTATTAGACGAGTAAATACGGTAGGCATTAAGGCATCATCAAGAAGAGCTACCTTGTCAATGGAGGCCACCATATTGCTGACAGGCGATTCACCATTGGTGTCGTAAACCACAAACTCCTCTCCAAAGTCACAGAAAAATCTGACTGTAATCAAGACAACAGTGGATTTAATATAAATAAAAGGTTCAATTTACCATTGACTCCATTCTTTAAGAAAAACGGAGAGCAAGAATATTTTTATTTTAGTGTATTTCAAGAAATTCAGTATATCTGTCAAAAGAGATTAATATTTTTAAAAAGACATACCCTACAAGGCCTCTGGTGTCAGCGACAATGAATCGGATGTTGTTTTTATGGCAGAATTCTCCCACCCTGAGCTGCTCAGTCAGGCTGGAGTTTGTCAATACCACCACCTGGAAACACAATGACACCAAGTTTCCTTTGTTTTAGTTTTTTAATATTTTTTTTAGAAATGCAAGAAATCAAATTGTTTAACATTTCAACAACAATTTTCTGTTACAAGTACAGAGTAGTTAAAGAATACACTAAACAGGAATAAACTAATAAGCTGTATATAGTGCTGCTGTGTCTGTGTCTAACCTGGTATTGCAGGAGGGCCTCATCTGCCAGCTCTCCATCAGCCACAGACACTGGCACGTAGGTGTTGAGTTCCGCTAGACGGGAACAGGTTACCTCGGCTCGGTTCTTACCAACATCCTCCTCACGAAGGAAAAACTGAAACCACACATATATTATTCAGGGAGCCACATTATATGATAGATAAAAACAATTGTTGACTGACATTAATTCATCTTGGACTAAATATGTAACACAAGTTTTAATCTTCCATAATAAATCAGTTCCCACTGACTCACAGCAGCTGTAACCAGGTCAAAACAGAGACGAACCTGTGAAGAAAGATCCGATATGCAGATATTGTCCTGATCATGAATGGCTACAGACTTGACCCCAGAGAGGACCACATTCTTGGCCACTTCCACACCAAGACCCTTCATGCCTGAGATGAGGACGTTCGAGCCAGCCATGCGTCGCATAGCATCGTGCCCCAATACATATCTGATAACAGACATCACCCCAGGTAACATATGTAAAACATATATATTTTGCTTTCATGTTAGTGTAGTTGCTAAAATGACTCGTTTACAATCTTTTTGTGTTATTGGGAACACAAAATCAAGCATTGAAACAGCCTCTGAACTTGGTTTATAAAAAACTTAACAGCGATCTGGACCATTAATTACGCATGCCCAACTCTATCCTTATCTGGTATTATCACTGTTTTCAGCTTCTGATTCTACCTTGTGCTATAAATGTTTTAAAAATTCGCATAAAAGATTTCAAACTTTACAAAGGCCAATAACTTATCTGAGGTCACTGATTGGACTTGAGTTTTAATATATCATTACTAAATGGGTCGATTTAACACTTTCAAATTTTTTTAAAATGTAATCATAGACTTAGCAAGGCAGCCGTCGAGCTGTCATTACAACGGCCAATTTCAAAAGACGACAGCCTTTTTTTAACGATGTACCAAACGACGGCGCGTAGTTTGGGTTTTATTTCAGTTTTCAAGTGTTGCATCGAATAACATTATGCCATGCTGTCATAATGATATGTTTACTTCATTATGAAACGAAATATCATTGGTCGAGGGCGTCATGTGAACCAATCTTTTCACGCAGTTGAGCGAGTTTAGATGTAAATAGTTTCGCAATTGGGTGTGATTTTAGTCGGTTTGGGATCTCATAGCCAGTGTTTGAAACTTTGAGACCCACTTCAAAATTTCTGGCCAACTCTGTGAATGAAATGCACAATTAATCAGGTCACTAGCATAGACTTAAGAAGGGGAGATAAAATAGACATGTAACCAGATAAAACAGACATGTAACCAGATAAACTAGACATGTAACCAGATAAAATAGACAAGTAACCAGATAAAATAGACATGTAACCAGATAAAATAGACATGTAACCAGATAAAATAGACATGTAACCAGATTGTACATGCAAATGATCAAGACATAGCCTTGGGCTATGGAGGCTGGGACAGTGTTTTGGTTTGTTTTGAGATGGCGAAGATGGCATGAGATGCACCCCAAATACTGACTTGGAAAATGGAACAATAACCTTAACAAGAGGCAAATGGGCCTTGAAGTTCTTGATAATTCTGACATGATTTTCAAAAGTTATGACAAGACTGAAATGGTGCATGAGAATTTGTGAGGCGATTATAAGTATGGAAAGACCCATCATCATCATAAGAATTCTTCAAACAGACAGACGGTCTGACAAGTGGGACAGATGCCAATATGAAGGTATATTAAAGGTTTGCTGAGCAAAAAATGTGCCATCAATATTATTTCCGAATGGGTCAACAAAGCAAAGTGATTTTTCAATAGTTTTTCTCTAATTTTACTCTGAGGTTAAAGCTCAAGTAGGGCTGGTTTTCGGCTAGCAAGTAGTAGATATCATTACAAAAACGTAGCAGGGAATTGGTAGAGGATTTTTTTTTCAAAACAGAAATATAATTTTTGATAAAATGCACCATTAATAACGGGGGTTGGGGAGGTTGTATGCTGGATTGAATGTAAACAATAAGCGCAGCTCAAGAGCAGCGCAAAGATTTTTAAATTTCATAGTATATATCCCTTCTATAAGAACACATCCTGCAAGTTTATAGATGGTAACATGCTCCTGTACATTCCAAAATAAGTCAACTTATAGGCCTGATTGAAAGTGATTACAAAGCACATTTTCACTATTAGTAAGCAACCCAGTTATCTACATCCCCAAACCACAGACGCATCAAGCTAACTGAGCAGTGCCAAATTATGAGCTTCCTGCACCATGAAGGAGTGCATTGGGTAGGGTAAGAGTGATATGCGACAGACAGCCAATCAGTGCTGCAAGTACTTCCCGCACCAAGGTGAGATAAAGGGGGAGGGGAGCAGGGAAGGGTGTTGGGGCATGTTGCTGAGTCATAGTTAGGCATTATCAACGACTAGAGTGTGGTCATACAAGGTTAGAGATCGAAAGACTATTTTGGCCAATTTTGATCGGTCCACACGGCAGTCAAGCGGACCACCGTTGGCAAACAGCCAATTTTGATCGGTCCACACGGCAGTCAAGCGGACCACCGTTGGCAAACAGCACTTTTTAATAACTAATTAGATTCATCTTATCATATCCTTTGATTGATCTTGAGTAGGCAGAGGATTCCCTACATGAGGTATTGACCAAAACGTTTGTATTATTGCGCAAAATGTCCTCAACCAGTGCCTATAAGACACACCTCTATTTGGTAGAATATGGATGCAAAAAAAGCATCTTACACAAGAATCAATACAGTATACAGTAGAAAGATGCATGTGGATATTTAAAAAATAGAGCTCACAGTTGCCTGGAGTATAACCCCTCGTCAATATCCCCTGCTGTTGATGCCGATCCATTTTGTGAAGTCATGCCAGAGGGCTGAAGACAAAAGCAACACAAATGCGATAGTCAGATAATTCTGCGTGAATTTGAAACGGATAAAAAGACCATGAGCCACAGCACAGTGGCATCCATGTAACAACATGATTGGACATGGAAAACATACAGTATACTTCTGGAAGAGACAGTGTTGTCGGCCATTTCAAGAAGGTGCAATGTAAGATAATATAAGTTGCTGTGTTTACTTACAGGTTGAGCAGGAGGAACTGCCAGGTTGTTTGAGGCACACACAGATCCCGTTTCGAGAGTGTTATCTAGTCTAGCCTTCTTGGTTGGAGGGGAACTGGTGCCTACCGCTGTATCAGAGCTGGACATCTGAAAATCACAAAATCATCAATAATAATGGCGTTGTTCCTTCAGTGAAATCTGTATCATAGGTGGACCAAAATGAGGGTTCTGGTTCACTAAAAACAGCTCCCATGAAATATGCACTACTGAAGGACTTCTTGACTAGCAAAATCAAACTATCAAATCGTACAACTGATCAACTGCATTTGGGTACCATGTTCCTGTGTGATTGCACACAATTTTCATATTTGAATTAGTAATAGTATAGGTATGAACAACATGTGTACTGCATTGTCTGAATATTATATTTATGGTTATTAAGCAAATACTATTACTAACCATAAATACATAAGACTTCATGACTAAATTTCCTCCAGAAAAATCATAATTCATATAAGAATTGTTCAACCGAAAGCACAAATGGTAGCCAAGCTGAAGCTTATTATCAACAATGACAATGTTCATGGCCTCATCTTCATAATATTTGCAGGAAGATACACAAACTCTGAGAAATACTTGTCCAGTCGGGCAAGTCCTCCTAATTTTTACTTGTCCGATTGAAAAACCTCCTTGCCCAGTCATAGTATGAAATTTTGTCCTCCATGCAAAACGTTTTATTTATCGCGGAATTTACCGGGAATCACTGATCAAACCCCGAGTTGATGAGTATGGTAAGGCAGTTAGTTTAGACCTTGACATACAGACCATTGGGGTTTTCTTTCTCGGTAAACTGAGCGCACGTTCCCAGTAATCGCCAATCGACCTAAATATGCTTCGTTTAAGACTACAAAAAATTAGAATATAAAAAACGACTCGTCCTGTCGGGCAAGTTAGATGGCAGCTTCACTTGTCTGACGGCTTCACCTACTTGCCACGGACAATCGGACGACAGTAAATGTTTTTCCTTGATTTGCCTTGGGCATATAGTTTATCATTCATTGATTTTAGCGCTGTTGATCATATTGACGTTCTGTGCTATGTAAAAAATCTTACACGACACATGAGTTACAATCATACACAATACAGACAAAAATGTACACATGAACAATGAATTTTCACATCAATGAATGTCAAGGTCCCTTGTGAGATTTCATCACTGAATCCACCCAGACAAATTTTTAAAACTCCATGTTTGTTTTGGATGACAAGGACAGTAGCTGCGTGCAAGCACAGACAAGGTTCTTCGCAAGTGAACTATTCCTTTCCAAATTGTACTACGTAAGTACATAGAGTAATTTTACAATGATTATCATTTAGCAATGCTTACATCAGAGGGGGAATATGTGTTCAATGATATTGCCTTGAAAATTAAATTTAAAAAAAATTGCACTTCTGAATACCTGCAATCACATGACAAATTAAAACTGAAACTGCATATAGATGGAGGTTGCGGTGAATATAAGTTGCAATTCTCAAAGTTTATGTGACAATTGCTGAATAACACGAGACAGTGGTTAGCTAAAATAGTGTCGATCAAGAAATATTCATCCTGAATCTTGACCCCTATAGATACGCAAGTACACAACATTGATGTTGTTTTCAATGGCATGGCTACGACCGCAGCAGGACGGTAAAAATGTAAATCAGTCCGCCCAGGGCTATGTTGATGTTATCGTTCCCATATGCAGCAATTCAATGATAATCAATTAAATGCAGGGAAATGATAACCTTAACTGGTCCTTATTGTCCTTGGTAGATATGGGGCAACTTAAAGGGATAAAATTAAATGATACCTACACCTCCCTTCAAACTTCCAAAAAACAATGTTATCAACAGCAATATAATATAGAGGTCTAGAGGATTGATCTTCACCTTAATTTTATTACTTATTTTGAACCAAGTTTGTGAGCTTGCGCTCCCTCAAGAAATCGATTTGACTGATGGGCTAAATCTTATAAACCTTTTACACATCAGCCTCAGGAGTCATTTGATCAGAATAAAACCCTCAGTATAATAAACAAGCAGGGACAAGTATGTTGACAGGAAATAAACAACAGTCTAAACATACAACATGCAATTTTTGTACAGTGGGTGGGGGTTCCAGGTCAATACTGTTGCAGCACAAAGAGTTGACAGCAGTGACAAGTACAACATGGCGGCTTCCCCAAAAAAAACAAAATGCGCAGACACGTGGGTACTAAAGGTACAAAACTCTCAGACCATTAAAAGATTGGTTCTAAAATAAACTATGGAACAAATCAATGAAACTAGCAATTTCTTAAATATAAACAAACGAGACAAAAGAAAAGTTATCTACAGTGTTTTGGGAGTTTCAGAGAGCCGGCGTCGAGAATATCGAACGACAGCACTCTCCGGTCTTTCCGTAAAATCACGAATAATACCGAAGTCTGCGAGATCCACTCACCAAAAATTCCTGCGCCGAAATCTTCCGCTTGGGCGCTAAATTTACAATCTTATCTTTTACTCTTAGTTCCAATGGATATCATCAGCAGTTCGAAATTGTTGTTACAGACTCAGTTCATTGGATCCCATTCAAAAACACAGCGAATCTGCTAGCATTCCCCCGAAGCAGAGCCAGAGATCAATGTCAAGGATCCCTGATAGCTGGCGCATTGCATTGTGGGAATGATGTCATCGCTTTTTTGATCAGATCTTATGCCAGTAAATCGATTACGTGGCACGAAGCTTTACGCTGACGTGAGATCGTATACACAGAGCCGACAGAGCATGACGGTTAACCAAGCGACACTCAAACGGGGGGCTTTCCCTATAAAAAGTACATTAGTGGGTCATCATCCACACAGTACATATTTTCACCCGCCTAGTAGTATGGTAAGTGGCGCTTCTTGCGCAGTGCGGGACGTTTTAGGATCACCCTACTAGGAGAGGGTTTGGGGCCGATCTGCGCTTCGTGAAGGATATATTGTTACCAATATATGCTCTAGCCCACCAATTTTCTGACCTCTTGTCTGCATATCTTCTTTACTACATCCACAGGGCTCGAAAATAGCCAGATTCTTCACCTGCCAGGTGGGCCGGTAACCTTGTAATTCCAACGGCCCAAAAATTCTACCAGTCCTACTTTTTCATTTATAAATACAGTGCTCTCTGTGTTTTTTCATCCTCTCCAAATATGCGCTTCTTAGGCAACGATAGTTAAGTTCCGTGAACATAACGTCACATAGACAACTTCAGAATTTGCATACTGTTAAAAAATCACATGCCGTTATATGGGCTTGCTTACCGACAACGTGGAAGACAACTCGCAAGAAACGCCAAACGAAAACATGTCTAGTTGTGCACGCATGACGTTAAGTAAGTTGTACAACTGTTGGTGGGCCTATCGTTCATTGCAACAGAGCGCACTGCAATCACAAAGACGTAGGAGAAAAGTCACCAAGAAAGGAAACAAAGCGCACGTGCAAGGGTGGTGTTACGTCTTTCCGTCGCGTCATACACAGCAGATAAGCCAGTCATTCAAAAATATTACTAGCGCAAGAACAGTTAACTTTCCTACTTTCAATGTTGCATGAAGTTTTGTTGCGGTTATTATCATTCTACATAATCATTGCAAATGCCCTGAATGCGTGAACCCTGCGTTTCTGCATAACATATGAGCCCGCTAAGTGTATAACCTAGCATTTATCTCAATTCTTATTAATACCAATCACAGATGATACATAGTAAATCGAGTTATGAATTCAAATAAATATGCCTTTACATGAAGGAAAGGCGGGATTATAACAAATTTCAACAGGCAGGAAATCGGGAGCCTGGTTGATTTGTTGTTGCCAAGCAACCGTTCAACTTATCCAGGTCAGTTGATGCATGTTGTATATACATGTGTGAGGCTGTCGTTGGGAGGAAGTGGGTTGGGCTGTTGGCCAACTTGTTGAACTTATGTGCTCCAAAATTGAGTACCGACTGCAGCCAGCTGATCACTGATCTATGTATAAAGTTTTCACCAACAATTGAGGCACGTTAGTTGTGTAAAGTTTTCTGTGAGCCTATCGATGCCGTCGGTTTTTAACAGTTTACTTTTAGTTTATAAACCATGGGTCAATAAATGTAATTATAAAAGACATGATAGTTTACAGCCGGGAAGCTTTCTTGTCGTATGCGTTTGTCTGGTTTGTGGTTCAGGCAGCGCCTAATCACACGAGCCCTGCTGCTGTTGTATTGAAACTGGGCACGAGTTGCATGCACGGAAAAATCTACCCATCGGCTGGGCGGCTAGTTTGCTTAACCCGCCGGACCAATTTCACCCGCCATCGGCAGCAGGCGGGTGGTTATTTTGAGCCCTGTACATCTATCTCTGTCCCATAGCGTATGCACTCTATGCGCTGCTAGATCTATATCCTCTGCCACATACAGTCCTTTCCTCTTCTGTACTTGTATCCGTCCTGATTGCTTAGGCATAGCTAATGCACCACAGGAGACATCGAAAGGCTTCATGGAAAATCAGTTGATACAAGGTGCAAAATGGCGGTGCCTCAGATGCTTGCCAGAACATCTCACTGCTCCTGGTACAGAAACAATTAGGGTGAGTATGTCTGTGTGATCATCGATTTGGATGGGCTGGAATTTTCCCTTTAGACCATCCACCTAACAGCGGCTTCCAGGCCAGATACACGAAATTATTAGCGATCAACGATCAAGATAAATACTGCTCTGTTTGATAATGAGGCATTGGGTTTCATCAGCGTCTTAATACTTTAATATTGGTTAATGCTTCGTCTCCTAGCAAAACAAGGTCCCAGTTCTTGTCAATATTTATACCTTCTCTAAAATAATACACGTTCGAGGTTTATAAGAATAATGAAGCTACATTGAGCTTGGGCGATTGAAGCATCATTATGAAAATGTCTGCCTCACGGTATAGCTTTTGCCATGATCAGATAACTTTTGGTCTGCTCGTAGGCTTGTGCCAGCGCAAGTTAACGTCACTCAAACTATCACAATCGCAATAAGATTGTTGTAAAAGGAAAGCGCTGTGATGTAGACTACTGTCGCTGAGCAGAGCGTCGTGGCGTGGTCCTTTGTATGTGTGCTCTGACATGCCGTGTAGCGATAGCATGATGGTTGATCTGAGGGATATGTATGATTGCAGTCAGATGTATTATTCCCGTGCAATAAAATTTGGTTTGGGCAAGAGTCTGATAATGCATATTCAGAATACAGTGACTCAAAAGGTTGCTCCTACAGCACGAGTTAGGACCTTGCATGAGGGGCCCCTAGGTTTCAAACCCACCTGGCAGACTCGTAGCGATACAGGCCTAGTAACCCTTTGTGTTGCGTTTTGGGGGCGGCGTGGCGACTTTCTAGAACCCTTGTGTGCCTTGGCCTTGTGGCTGGTTTTGCTTGTTGTGTGCAGAATCTATATACGGGTTTTCGCCTGTTGTGTGGCGGGTGGTTGCCCTTGCGGCGAATGGGGTGGCCTACGCCTGTTTTGTGTGTGGACTCTGTGTACTTCTTGTTGTGCGGCCTCTGTGTACGGCCTAGAATTTCCTTGTGTTGGTTATTTTTTTTTTGCGTTTCGGAGAGGACTCTTGCAACATCCAGGCAGGTAGCAGTCAGGAGGTCGGAAAATTGGTGTGCTAGAGCAGATTTTGGTGAAAATACATCCTGTACAATGCACAGATCGGCCCAAAAACCTCTCCTGGAAGGGTGATCCCAAAAACGTCCCCTCTGCACCAGAACTGCTACTTCCTATACTACTCAACTCCAGCCGTCCATGATGACCGTGCAAGAATATCTATCTTATCGGGCACACTGAAACTACAAGGAACACCAGACTTTCTCACTCTTGTTTTCTGTTTCTCCCTAGAATTGTACTCGCCTGCTAAGATGCATAATTCTTGCTGAAATGAAACACAAATTGCATGTAAACAATAGGTGCGGTTAAATAAACCAAGCTTTCCGAGTTCATTTTGCTATTTTATTGTCGGCGCGTGGTCACACGCACACGCTCTCCCCCACCACACATGTACTCACACACGCGCACACTCATAACACACACACGTGATAACTGGATCTTTCATGTACATATATCCGGGTTGTGGATCGGAACCGTTGACTACGTTGGGAACCGTGAGCCTGTGATCTAGTTTTTACAAGGCAATGGAATATGTTTATACTGAATTGCTGAAGAGCATGATGTAGTTGTGCAACAGATTCAGGTCATATACGATGGGTCATAATTGGTCGGAGCATCTGATCGACCTGAGCCATCGGGACGTTGATTGTTACCTTACGACACAGTGAAAAAACTCGTGGAGTGAAGAACCCGACCGACCTCTCAAAACCGGAAGCTAATGGAGACAATATAAGGACCGGCCTGTCATGGTCACCTCCTTACGAAAAACACTGACCATATCTGTTTCAAAAGTACTGCTAATGACTAGTGGATCCAATACATTATATACATCGCCTCCAGTGATTGAAATACATTTACGAACGCGAAAGTGCGTCGTTGTACACAAAGGGCTTGTGAACCTCTACCACAGGAGTGTCCGATCGCCACATAACGTTCTGGAGAACTTTGAACTCGCACATCTATGTATGACGGGTTTGCACATACTTGTACGACATTTTTTGAGCTTCAATCTGTACGAGGGGTTATACATTCTGTGAAGGGGTATATTTTGAACACGACGGGTATTTTTTTTAGGTCCCGCGGCAACGCCAAGTGCCCCCCCCCCCCCCCGGGGTCCGATCCACATAACGGGATTTGAACTCGCACATCATTTTTGACCAGTATCACTGTGAAGATATTAACACCGGATTTTGTCAACGCACGTATCTGGGATTATACACATTTTGACCACACCACGTATCTGGGATTATACATTTGTCTCGCTTTAGCTGCAGGTAGATGTTGTGACTGACTCGAAGCGAGTCTTTTAATCAACGAATTTGTGTATTCTTATATATATATATATATATATATATATATATATATATATATATATATATATATATATATATATATATATATATATATATATATATATATATATATATATGTGTGTGTGTGTGTGTGAGTGTGTGTTTGTGTCTGTGTGCGCATGTTTGTGTGAGTGTATGTATGTCTTTGTGCATTGAATTTTTTCAATTGACTATGCTGAAGCCTTGTAGCCTTGTTTATCTGCCAACTCAAGCATGGTTACCAGTAATAAGGTCACCTCTCCCACAAATATGCCAATGATGTAGCCAGTGCCCCTAACCACTGTTACTTAAAGTGTTTGAAAGAAAGAATATGTGCCAAGTTCAATTTTGAAAAATGTGATCGTTTCCTTTGTCATGGTCTCATCCCACGGCCACCAAGATAAGTTCTTATTGCGGAAAGACATCACCATTTAAGTCCCATTGAGGCTTCAAATTGGTGCTAGTATCATATATGGCTCGATGTGCGCTTCATCCCATTCTAACAAATATATTCCACGTTTTCAAATATTTAACTTTTAAAGAATAACCCAGACTCAACATAACCTATAGAAATAATTAAGCAATGCAGTTTTAACTACAGACGTAGCCCTATATGACGTCTATAATGAAACGATACGTCCGCGCAGGGCTTATACAGACCACACTTCCTGAACTTCCGTTTTACTGAATAGGATGCAAGAGGGACAGCCTTTGCATACAGTTTTGCCGTGAGCTGAAGCGACAAATGTAGGCAATAACTGTGGTACTGATATGTCTGAACACCGAGGCAAAAAGCGACCCCTACATCACCTCTCAGCAAGTTATAACAGACCGCCTCACTCTATTTGATGTATATGTTGGTGAATCTTGGGTTCCGGGGTTTGTTCGCGTCGGTCACGAGATAATATGGGTGTTTTCATATGACGTGCGTGGTTTCTATTAATATATCACCCGACTCCTACCAAACTCTGTCAGGCACTCTGTCAGTAAAGAGAGGAAGAGGTTCGTCTTCCAGGGGTCTCCTTGAATGCATTAGACTTATTTCACATGGTGCATGTTGTTAACCTGTTCAGGTTGGTGTATCTGAAGTTCGATAACCGTAATTGAGGAACATCACTGCACACAGAGATGGATTCATCATCAGTCAAACTGCAGAAGTTCGACCGCCTTTTGGAGTATCTGTCACACTCACTGAGTAGAGCGGAAACGAAAACCCTTAACTTACTGTTGGCGGATTTCTTGACAGGACAAATATCCTTTGAACCACATGCATCGTTGCTTTTGTCCAACCTCTTTTCGAGTGGATATATTTCTCCAGATGACACATTGGTGCTTCGGTATGCCCTGAAAGTTATTGATCGTAAGGATCTTCATCACAAAATACTCGCCTATTTTCAGGATTTGTCAATTCGATATGGAGACATTGTAGCTCCTGGTGCTTTTGAAAGGCTTCTGTCAAAGATCTCAGAGGAAAAATGTGCAGAAAAGGAATTAGCATCGCTGGGCCATTTGAGAAAAATGGCAAAATGTGAAATTCTTTACAAATTTTCACAAAAATTGACTGATTCAGATGTAAACACTGCCAAATATTATCTCCAAAACGAAATGCCAACGGTTGCTTTGCATTCACCCGTAGATCTTTTGTTGAACATGCATGCGAAATCGTGGAGCTTCTTGAGTCCCAAGCTGTACCAACTAGTAACTACAAAGCTGTCAATGAAAGCGTACAACCATATCGCCCTTTTGGAAATGATAGATGTTGAATTATTCCCAGACAAATATCCTAATCAGTACAAGAATTTTGAGTACTATTGTTGTTACAATCAAAAAGGCGAATACCAAAAGGCAAAGATAATTCTGACATCAGCGACTCCAATCAGGTCCATAATTTCGGATGCATCCGAGAAAAAACAAGGGTCACAATCCTCTGAGTGTCCACAATCCTCTGAGTGTGCACAATCCTCTGAGTATGGACCACAGACTGGGAGCGAACTGAAAGGAGATTTTCCGTTAGACTTGAGACTCCCTGACAAGGTTGATGAACCTGTATCCAATCCTGAGTCCAGCGATGGAATGGATTCATTTAGTGACACACTGACTCTTCGATTGCTTCTCAATCAACCCGATGAATTATTGGGAAGTCTTCCTTCTTCAGTCGTTGATACTTTGCGCCGAAGTCTCCCACACTACCCTTTCTTTAATGATCATTTATGCTTGGAGTCATTTTCCGAAGAACAAATGAAGGAGTACTATCACGGTGAAGCCGAAAACATCCTGGGACGAGGATCGTTTGGCATCGTTTACAAAGGTTCAAAACTTCCTTTTCTTTTTGCCCTGCGGTTTAACTCATCTTGGAACTTTGCGATCAATACTCGCTTTTAGTGGTATGACTTTATATATTTCATATTTCCGAGCAGGTTTTAAGAAATTTAGGCTTAAGCAAGTTGCCATTAAGGTGGAAACGCGCTTCACAGCAAATGAAAGTAACTTTCGTGGAGTAAGTTATAGCCCATTATAGAAACTATTGCAATTCATACTGTCCATCAATTTCAACAATAAGCTGTGGTTATTTAAACTGAGTAAATCATTGATTCATAAACAGGAGAACGCGTTTGCTTATATCAAACACATCTTTCTGCTCCCGGTATTTGCCATCTGCGACACCCGGTAAGTCATTCTTACAAATTTAGCTCATTTGGTTATTTGTTTATACTCTGAGGTTTGGTAATGACTCACATGAGAAAAGACACAATCATTCCTTGACACTATGTTTCTTTAAGGGAGAGGTTTTACCTCATGTATCCACTAATGGAAGGCCGTGACCTTAGGACTGCATTGAAACAGCAGTCCTCCATTGACGGACTCCAACGCTTCCGCATCTTATGGCAACTTGCAGAAGTCCTGAGGTATCTTCACGAGCCTGTTGATAATGTGAGGTAAGGTGTTAATTTAAACGAATAACAGGTGCGTCTGGCAATATTAACAGAGTGTAAGGCACTGATTCCACGCTAACACTCTCCCAGACCTTCACACGAACCAGCTCATCGTGTGAGAACCTGACATTCCAGACAGGACGTGTAACTGTTACAGAGGGCCTATCATCCATGCAGACATCAAACCTAGTAACATATTGCTTGATGCATCTGGCAACATACGTCTGGGAGACCTGGGTCTGTCTGTGGAGGTGGAAGGCGATCGTTCTTATGCAACGCTCGGTACTAATGCCCACGGTACCCCAGCTTTCATGGACAAGTTCCTCACGGAGGGGGTCCGGCAACGCAGGCCGTGCAACGATATCTTCAGTTATGGTGTCTGTACGTTAGCATGTACTCTGCAAAGATAAAAGTACACTCGTTGACCGGGTTTGTTCCGTTCAATCGACAGTATATAAGTGGGATATATATGAATATGTCAATGAAAATCCCTTTAAAATGCAATTCATAAGCGTGTTGTTAATTTGCTATATGAATCTAGTCTGGGCAAAAACTAGCTGTGGATATTAACGACTGCTGGTCTAGTACTAACGTTTCGCTTCAGTGACGCTGGTCTTACTCTCCGGACAGAAGGCTAGTAAGACGGTCAGCGACCGGCATGGAATGCAAAAAGAAGAGTACCTTTACGAATCCCTCATCGAGCAATACAAAAAAAGCCTCCCTGTTCCTGCAAAATCCATCGATGAACTCAACTTCATTAACTGGGTATGTTAAATGATTCATCAAGTCATGCAACTGCTTCAGAACAAATAATGATGAAGATCTTACATTATTCCATTGTACATACATGTATCGCAGAATATGATGAGGTGTTGCTATTGACTAGGGGCTGTGGACCACTGATCGCCGGAGTCGGCATGGTAGAAGCATGGAACAGATAGTGATGGCTGTCGCTGAAGTTACAAGTCGCTGTCTCGTGCAGCCGGACGATCGTCACACTGCCAAAGATATAGCTACTCACTTCTCAGTAAATGCCATAGCAAACACACTTACCTCTGATGTCTCATTTCTTATATAAATATGCTCCATATTACAATAGTTCATATGTATCTTGCCTTACAGTGGATGTGTATTGCTGTATATGAGGGTATATATGCTTGGATGGACGGGCTCACTCAAGATTAAAACGGTCCAAATGAATGAGTGATGGGGGGTGGGTGGAGGTAGGGTCAATGTGTTTTGGACGCTTTGCAATGATAGGTCCCTAATGTAATACCATATCCTAGCTCTCATCAACAGGAACACTTAATAATAACGAATCCCTGTCATCTGTTTGTGTCTTCATTCATAGACTATTTGCATGTTCTTGTGTGTTAGGTGCTTGGTAGTGACTTGGGTGTTCCACTGGTTAGAAAGGAACATACTATCCACCAACGCTGTCATCAATGTGGTCTCAATTACATCAGTACGACTCTCAATTCTCACTCAATGATTTACCTCCAGTAGTAAGAAGCGTAAACAGTAATAGTGCGGTAAACACGAATATCGGTATGAAGAGTGACATTCACTGAAGCTGAGACTGTGATGTGAGTGTACCGAGCGCTGCGCTGGCAGATGTTATAATAACGTCGTGGACTACCATGTGGTCGGCGCACGGAACTCTTATGTCGGGATCCTAGCGCTCGTAGTCGCATAGATTTGTCTGTAACATGCCATGAAGACATACTGACATAACGTATGATTGCTTTCAGCTGAGCTCTATGCCCTTGGCTGTTCGGATGAATGCCATAAGTTCTGTACCACATGTTTTTATCTGTCGTTCCGAAACCCTCTCTTCTGTCCGGAGCATGGTCGAGTCCACGCACCCATAGGTAAATACATCCTATTGCCCTGCAACCAGTCGGCTTTCATCATGTACTTGTTGGGTTACTATGTTGACGCATGAAATATATGAGGTCGTGTTGTTATTGATATAGGTTGCTATGTCAACGACAATAGCTATACACGATGTATATATATATTAATGACACACCTACCGTTGATACAGGTATAATGGATAACGTCCGTGTTACAGGACACAGTAATTCATACGGTCTGCTTATATATGGGGCTTCCCGGAACCAGAGAGAAGAAATGCTGTTAGAAAATGACATGCATAGCATGACGGAAATCATGACGGACCCTAGAATCATGGGCATCAGGTGAGAATCTAGTCCACATCCCTCGACTCTGGTGGTTCGCTTCTCTCCATCGCCTCAGAGAACAACCGGTTGGGTCAAAATGCTGGAAATGAAATAAGATACATAAGATGCAGACGAGAATCATTGGTAGCATGCGACAATCATGGGGAAAAGGCGAGAACCATTGTAAGCAGGAATGAGTCTTGGAAAGCGGGCTGGTATCAGGGGTAGGATGATGAGTCATCACAGTCATAATGGAACTTGCGAATGAAATGAGGTAGGATCCTTGTGATTGGATAAGAATTGTATATTAACGGAAGTACTTGAAAATCATTCAAAATTGTGAATTTGAGAGAATCTAGTGGGAATTATGTGACAGCCAATCAGATATCATTCAATGAAATCAGGCAATTTATCATTAGTATCGACTGAGAGACATTCGAGGTTGTGGTAAGAATCAGGTCAGAAAAAATAAAACGAAGCTAGAAATTATAGAACACATTATTGCATATTTTTTGCGAAATGAATTACTGCCCAAATATATGCGAAGTGCATTGGCCCTATCCGATTACCGAATGGTAATGTGTGGACAACACTCCAAGCAGCAATGGTTCAAAATAAGAAGAGATAAGATAATTTATTAGCCCGATTCAGGAATTTGCTTTACAGTCTACAATTGACTCGTGTCTCTCTGTCACTCTCCTCGTGTCCCAGCCCCTGCTAGGCCTGTGTTTTGGCAGGAAAAATTCCAGATGGCGCTGGAAGACGGGTGCTGTTATCTCCGTGATGGAGAGGCAGTGACCCACAGATATCGAGCAGTTCCTTCCTGGTGTAGGACAGCATATGCTTTATTTGCACACGGTCATCACATGATCGGCGACTCACGTTACATATTGATGTGGTGGTCAGAAAGACAGCTGGTCGTTTGTTGACGTTGTTGTAGTTTCCAAGGTCGAAGAGTGCGAAAGACACTGGAAACAGGACCAGGCAAAGCACGTGGCTTTCCGAGAAGCGAAGCGCGTAGTTGAGCAGCGGGAAAAACACAATGTACCTTCCTGGGCAGCTGATGAGAAAGCCCAACAGATTCAGATGTATATTTTGATTAAAAGATATTGTAGACGGTCTTATTCACACACTGCACTAAAAACAGGAGCCCAACAAAGGCCAAAACACGAGGAAAGTGACAGAAAAACACGCGCACACACTAGACTGCGTGGTGCAGCGCCACCAGTCGAAATCTGTTGGGTATGAAGAGTGTGTGCCATGCAGTTGGAGGAACTCTTGGAGCGCTGTCCAAACATCACCAGTATATATTCAGAGGCTGGTAGAATGGGATATCAAAACAATTTTGGCCTCTAGATTTATGGTTACTCTCTAATAGAAATAATTAACGCTCCTTCACGTTACCTTGCGGCGCTTGTCTAATATGTCTATACTTGATGTGTATCTTATTGCAGGGAGAGTAATTTCTACGTTGTTCGGGATGGTATGGTCCAGCTTGCCCAGGCGATCAACCAGCTGAGTCGTAGTATCCAGCACGCTAGAGAGACGACACCACAGCTGCCCTCGTCCTTGATACTCTATTACACTGGTCACTGTGGCCGGAAGAGCGGCGGGGATGCGGTCTGGTACCTTCCGCAATCCTCCCATGAGTTTCCCTGCTCCACGATGAGGAAAGCGCTCCAACAACTCAACATTACACACGTCACTGTCATCCTAGATTGTTGCTACGCCCAAACGTGCAACATTCTACCAGATAAACCTAAGCAGTCATTCCCCGTTCACCGCTACAGTCGCACGCTATGGGCAGCCTCGGATTTTGATGAGGTGGCGGAAGGGACTTCACACCGCGGGAGTTGGTTCACGAAGCACGTGGTGGCCGGACTCCGTGGCGGACAGCAATGCATGCTGATCAATGAGGGGGTCAATGAGTGTTGCATCTGTAAAAATCTGGACGCCAAGTGTTCTGGCGACGCTACCTGCTACCCTTTGCTAACAGTATCTAAGTTACAGGCGTTTGTCTTTGATCATGTTAAGCAAGAGGGCCGCCAGAATCCCTGTAAGATAGAAATATCTCAGTGTGATCATCCACTGGCGTATTATAACGCCAAGGCACTGGCGTATGCCTTGTGGTTTGTTCCTCCTCATGGTGAGACACACATGTGTGTTTACCTGAATCGTCCACGTGATCCAATCAACGAGGTCCGACAGCAGTTGTATGAACGCGTAAAAGGTAAGTCTTACTCTTAGGATCCGAATGATGGTGGGTGATGTTGTTTGTATTGATGAAGCTGGGTGCATTGTCAATCATTATAATCACCAACATACTCATCATCTTTGTCAGGGGCGTATGATCTATTCAAGATTTAGAAATCTACAGTTCCAGACAGTAAAGTCTAACCCCCCTTAGCTTTTGACTTTGATGCCATTTTTGGCCATGTTTATTTTTTCCCTTTTCAAATTGATGTTACGCACGTCCGTAAGTGCGTATCGCTGGCGACGCCCCCTGATTGTAATAATCACCTACATACTCATCATCATTGTCATTATCACCATCATTGCAATCATCATGATCACATACATACTCATCATCATTGTCATTATCACCATCATTGCAATCACCATTATCATCATTATCAGTATAATATCAACTTTCATTATTGCGATTATGCTGATTGTGCAGTATATCACATTCTTTGCTTATCTGTGTTTTGTAACAGGATATTTAAGTGGTAGCCTTGGCAGTCAGCACCTGGTGTTGGAACGCACCGCTAGGAGGGGAGGAATGCAAGAGGTCCGCTCTTCCGCCGATCTATGGTAAAGCACTCGAATAATCGCTACATTTAGATGTTTCAGATAAATTATATTGAAATAGTAAATACCTTGGCTCAGTCCTGGAAGAGAAAGACATTTTTGCATCAACGAAATCTTTGAGTAGTAGTCTTCAACGCACTGCATGGGAACATGTGTCGCGGTTGCTATTTCTGTGACGTCATCACTTTGGAAGCCTTCTCATTTGGTTGACGTGATGATGTCATGCAGTTGACGTGATGATGTCATGCAGTTGACGTGATGATGTCATGTGGTTGACGTGGTGATGTCATTTGATTGACGTGATGATGTCATATGGTTGACGTGATGTTGTCATTTGGTTGACGTGATGATGTCATATGGTTGACGTGATGGTGTCAGTTGGTTGACGTGATGATGTCATATGGTTGACGTGATGATGTCATGTGCTTGACGTGTTGATGTCGCCCGTTGTTGCAGTCGGTTTCTGGAGATGCGAGGAGACCTGTTACGCGTGAGGGTGCGTACGGTAGACCTGTACTGTCGACTAGGGGCTCCTTTCTACCACGTGGCCAGTACTGTGTGGATTACAGCTCCGTTTGTGTTGTTCGTCAGCGACACAGCTGCCATCCCCAACCTGATCAGCAATATTCCATTATCAGCTCCTCAACTACAACAGACAGAAGAGCTGGACGCCAGCTACACACAGGCAAGTGGGGTTGGTAAGGTAATATTCAGGTGTGTTATATATATATATATATATATATATATATATATATATATATATATATATATATATATATATATATATATATATATATATATATATATATATATATATATATATATATATAATTACATCATTCCGGTGCCAACCTCGATGGAGACACCAGGTCTCAAAACAGATCATAACGTGGTCCCCGTCGGGCGATGATATACATTTATACCAATACGAAGTCCTGCTTGGCTAATCATAATGTGGGCTTAATATCCTTAGTTAATTAAAACTGCATAGAGCTGGGCTAGTCTTTATTTGATAGAGTACCTATATAGAAATATGGCTCTATATCTTGTTAATCAAATGACACTTGAGAGGCAATTTGTTGTGAAGTCTTTATTGCTTTTGTGGTCAGTGTGGGGAGGTATATGTGGAGATGCTTCTCTCATTGGATGATGAGGCGATCAGTCTAGCAGAGGAGCTGGAACAGGCAGGTCATGACCTCCTTCTGAAAGTGGTGAGATCTGATTCATCGTCAGTGAAGTTTATTTCTCAAATACCAAATGTTGTATGTAAGGCTATTGTTAAATGTATGAGGCTGTAAAAATAAATTAATGTTACCTCTGGATTTGGGTGTTCACATGTGTAAGTAACTACCATGGTTTATGCAGTGCATGTCATTTTGCAGGGATCCTGCACCAGGGCAGATCCCCTGCTTCCAGTCACTCCATCCGACTACCCCTCCTGGATCCTTGATCTCTCTGCCATGGATCACACCTCCTTCAGAGCATTCCTCTCTATGAGGGGAGCTGATCTAGATGGTGAGGTCTTTCTGGGATCTTTACTGCAAGTTCTTGGCTGGTACCAGAAAAAAGACTGGTCCATGTATTCTAGGAGGAAGCTCATGATGCATATTCATCATACTTATGTTGATTTCAATTTCATTCTCCACAAATGATCCATCACAATATTCTGTCAGGATTACGGGCTATTGCTCAAAGGTGTTTCTTTGGTAGAAGGTCATGTGGTGGCAACTACTGTGATTATTTGTTTATTTTGTTGTTTGTTATGTTAAAATTGTAATTAATTGCACTGCATTTAAATGACATAACTTGGCCCATAGCCATTATCTGTTTATGTCAAATGTCCAAATCAAACCTTGCATAATTTTCTGTGACAGAAACTCTTCTTGTCGATCGTTATTAATGCTGCAACTGTTTCCTTACCTTGTGATGTTACTGCTATCTTGTGGAGGTATTTATTATGACATAAACTATCTGTGATGGCTGCTCATGTGGCCAGCCCATTGAGGTGCCTGTTTCTACCTCCAGTGCATGTAGTTCATCATAAATGTTACGACCATCGTTACCTAAATTGCTACTCATTTATTAAGCTCATTAGTGACTATTCTCTCTGCTGCTCAAACCATCACCTGTCTATCTATTCCTGATGGATCACCAACTAAATGAGACACTCATTAGAGGGAAAATGGAAAACCCCTGAGGAATCAAGAACTGAATCAATTGACATTTATTAAGGTAACACTGTAATCAAACACAATATCAGATAATGATGAATACCAATATAAAGTGGTTCTTCCGATCACTGGCAATCTCACTTAATGACTATATTGATACACAATAGTAATGCATGCAGCTATCTGCACCACAGCCGGACCCTTACCGTTGTATACTACATTCAATCCCAGTGACATTGAGAGAATGAGAGACAGACTCTGCCTATTGTACAACACACTACAGCAGACTATAGCATCAGCAGGGGCACTAACAAAGGCAGCGATAAACTGTCATCCGCAAGTGATCACCAATGACATTTCTTGGCTTGTCATCCAGTTACAGGGATACCCGGGATACATGGACAATTGGGGCGGCTTGTGCTAAAGTGGATTCCTACTCGACCAATGAATACAAATTGACAATCAAATAACCCCTGCTTGGCTTCAAATACTGAACGGCTGCCACACATTGTGCCCGCTATAGACAAGAGAAACGGTGTCTGCCATCTTCATGAGGAAGGCTTTTGAAAAGTATTAAAGAAAAACTACGTAATTAAGATTCAGTATCGCAAAAGAAAAAAGCTTATGAGAAAGTGCCATAATCCTCTCATACTTTTCATTGATTACATCACAATGCTACCATCACATCACATACACCACACATACCAAACGTTTACGGTCAAAGACAAACCATTCAAGAACATAGTTTAGTGTGCCTGGCACATACAGAATAAATAACCATTTCTGCCAAACCCGCGGCACCATCCACCACTTCCTCTTCTTGAGTGAACCATATTCAGCAATAGTTTGTCATCATTTCATCAGAGAAACTCTGTCTCTGCAGGAACTGACTCTAGATCAGGACGCAGTGTGGTTTCACACACCCACTCACGGCCATAGGCAACACAACACGGTGATGGGAAATCCAGGCTTGTACAGGTTAAGGTTCATGTTAGGAGACCAAAAAGACCAGAAACGAGGCAGATTCCCAATAAGCAATTGTCATGACATGCTGAGGAAGTTTATCTCAGTAGCACTTGTTTGTTAATCATTGATTGACATTGGTCGGCTGTATGATGAAGAAGCCATTGATTATCCCCTCCGTACCACGGCTATGCCAGCATCACAGCGTTGAGCGGACATGAGGGGCTCCAGCAACACCCAGCTTTCCAGGTGAGGGTCGTAGCACTCAATACAATTCAGGAGGGTAGTCCCATCATAGCTGAAAGGACACATCAAAGGGCAACTCAATGGATAACATATGAACTTCTCAAATTCTAATTCCTAATGGAATACTCATCCACAGATGAAGGAGATTTATCTTCTATATCCGTTGGGTCTACTTATTTGCATCCTGCTCCCTGACTTACCCTGCCACCACGTAGAGCTTGCCCTTCAGTACACATGCTCCCACATAGCAGCGGGGGATGTTCATATTGGCCACACTAGCCCAGTGACCTGTGCGAACCTGATACGATTCGACTGAAGTCAGGTGAGTAGCACCGTCATAGCCCCCACAAACGTAGACAGTGTCGTTAATCACCGCAACACCAGCACCTGTACACAACCCACAACCTACTACACCAGTGCCTAGCACAGCCCATAAACACATCACACTAGCACAACCTCACATCACACTAGCACAGCTTTATATCAGACTGGCATGACTCCACATCACACCAGAACAACTCAGCATCACAAAAGCACAACCTACAACCTCCCATCACACCAGTGGCTAGAAAAACTTTGCATTTCACCAGCAGCTTTTCACAACCCATAATCTTAACCATTTAACCATAATATATGATATATGCTGTGTAAATGTACAATATTACCTGACAGAAAACCACCAGATTCATTTCAACAATCAATAGAATTCATTTTCAGCTACCAGAAATAACATTTGCACCCACTGACCTGATCTCCTGGTTGCCATGGGAGCAACACAGCTCCATTGTCCAGTATGTGGGTCAAATTTCTCCACTGAGTTGAGCAAGTTGACACCATCATAACCCCCAATGCAGTAGATCATGTCATTGGCAACAACCAGTCCCGCCCCCTCTCTTCCGATGGTCATATTACCCAGAGTGCTCCACTGGTCGATGGTGGGGTCATAACGCTCCATGTTTGTATGTCTGACCGTGCCATCAAATCCTCCACATACATAGATCATATCTGCCAAAAGAACCATAGAAATAACACAAGGCAGCAATCATTGAACAAGCAGCAAACAGCTGTAGGGTGTAACACACACTACCTCTAGTTAAAATGTGGACTGTATGGATATTCTGAGTTTGGCTGTACAAATGCTTTTCAGCCTGAGCATATGTGAAGTTCCAAGGTTAAGTGTCAATATGACAAACTTAGTATTGAGACAATCACTGAATGTTTCATTGAGGGTGTTCTGAACCAAAACATTGGCCTTACCTTGGTAAGTGCAGACCCCTGCAAGCCCCCTGCGTTGTTGCATGGGGGCGACACTGTGCCACTGGGGGTCCTCATCGGAGAAATCTAGACAGTTGACGGAATTGAGACGACACGTCCCGTCATAGCCGCCTAACACGTACACCTTGGTCTTGATGGCCGCTGCTGCCACATACCTCCTCTTACGGCTGATGGACTGCAGCAGGGAGCATAGCTTATCTCACGATTCAGTCACATCACTAGGGAGCATAGCTTATCTCATAATTCAAACACATCACAAGGGAGCATAGCTATTCTCATGATTCAAACACAACACTAGGGAAACAGTGTGGGTCAAGTGTATGAGAATTACAAGAGGCTTGGTCACTGCAACAGTTCAAGCATCGATCATTTGACAGAGAACCTTCATAAAAATACCATGTTCATCCTATTGGAGCACGTCTATAAGGGATGAATTTTTACTGTGTCAGACATGTCCACAAGAAAATCAGGAAAGGCATCAAATCATGGAACGTTGGCGAGCAGTGCATGCGTTAACTAAGGGCGGCACTTTCACAAAGCGAGTCAAATGGGCTTTGTTGAATATGTCATTTGTATGGAGAAAAAAATTAAATAAATAGCAGACAGCACAGCGTATGACAGCCATGAGAGGCAGGAAACGGTGTGCATGTCTTTAAAGGACTGGGCGTCTACTAGAACGAACACGGCAGGTAGGATACAGCTTTTGGGCTCTGACTCACAGGCAGCGTAGACCACTCGTGGCTCTTGGGATCATACATCTCTGCAACATCGATTGGACTCTGTTGGTTCCCGAAGCCACCCAGCACAACCAGGACATCGTCACAACCTGTCCTGTGTCGCGTCCGAGCTGACTGCATCTTAGGTCGTAGGTCAGGTCGCAGGTGATATTTCTTGGCCTCGTCTACAAGGTCACGACATTCTAAGCTCCTTCTCACAAGTGGCTTTATGAGGAAAGAAACCATGGAGGACCATTACAACGTGGTGGCTTACTTGACCTAACATGCTGTGGCTACTACTGTGAACACAGCACGCAAAAGCTGACTCAAAATAATATAAGTAGTTAATGCTAAATATAACCTTTTTTTACTTATCTAACTTGAAATCGCATGTATTTACACCCAAAAGTGGGAATGGGTGTGAGAGTTCAAAGACAACATAATGCTGATAAAGCATCTTATACCACATAACTAAATATGACATCAAGCTCTGCTCGCATTCAAGCTGGTCATCCCAACATCTGTCCTCAATGTTGATGTAAATGCAGACAAATATTGAATAACATAGTCAAGACCTCTTCATCCACTGAGTCTGTGAGGAACTTGGCACTAAGCAGTGGCAGGCGGACATGCCTCAGCAACTCGGGCAGGTGGTTTCTCCTCATATTGTCATCCATCACACACAACACAGCTCGACTGTCCCCCAACGCCCTGTCATCACTCTCACTGGTCTCAGAGTTTCCAGAGGTAGACTCAACGGACTCATTCTGACTGGGGGCACCGTGTTTTACCCAATTGATGACAGCTTGGAATACTGGCTCCTCAGAACATACCTGAGTTTGTATCAAAGATTTCAGTATAAAAAAATGATGAAATAAACATCGTGTCAATGATAACACTCACCTGTAACATGCTTCTACTAACACTCACCCATATCTCATCACTAATAACACTTGCGTGTTTCTCGCCACTGAAAACACTCACCTGTATCTCATCACTAATCAAACTCACCTGTATTTTATCACTGATAATGCTCATCTGCATCTAGATAATGATAATACACACCTGTATCTCATCATTTTCTACCAGTTTCTGGATGTCCTTGACCTCTAGTTTACGGAACTCCTCACAAAGGACAACTTCTTCAAAGTGCTTGTGTGTGAAGAGCTCAGCTGCTTGTTGCAGATGCTCACAGCCATGACTCTCTGCAAAGATGCGTATACCCAGGCAGTTGGATGGATCGAGCTGTTTCTCCAGGAACTCAGAGCAGGCTTGCTTCACTCCTGAGAGATGAGGAAAACAAATCATATTTTTGGGTCAGATTGCAATAATGATTGATGTACACAGTTCCCATACACAACTATTCCTATAGTGCTGCCCAGTAAGTGGTATCAATGAGCTTATGCCATGACCCCAGAGTGCAGGGAAATGTGCTGCAAAGATGAATAATTTGCTTAACACAGAGGTAATAGCAATCATGACTGAGGTGTCATCGTACCTATCTATATTACATCAGAAACCAACTTACCACCTTATCATTCAATACCTGAGATCAACCTTTAACCATGTAAATAAAATCCTTCCTCACCTGTGACCATAATCATCAACACCTGCTTCACCTGTGATCAGCCTATGACCACAATTATCAACACCTGCCTCACCTGTGAGCTGGAGGAGACAGGCAGCTGGAAGTAACTCCTGCACATTTTCCACTGTTACATTCACCGTCTCAGTGTAAACAAAATCCAGAAGCACCTCCATGACGTCTGCTACGATGCCCCCCAGCTCTACCAGGGCCTTATCAGCTTCACTCATCTACAAGCAAAGCAAGAGATGTTCTGCTATCAGAAAATACAATATACCTTGTATCCACTCAAACATAATGAGTTACCATTCTGGATGATTTCAACAGATCAAAATAAGCTAACTTTTCATGATTAAGATTCTCAGAAAGATATCATATTTGGACTGTTTTCTGTCACTCCATCAAGTAAATAGTAACTTTTCCAGTTTATCATCAATTCCAGCCTCAAACCTGATCATGATGTTATGTGTAGAGAGGAAGTGGCTGACAGTGGCCAGACAGCTGAAGATGGGTGTACCTGTGTAACCTAATGCTAGCATTGCACTAATTGACCTATACCAGTCAGGATACTCACCCCGTTGGTGAACATGGCACAGAAGTAATCACTGCAGGCCGCCAGAACAATGCGATGAGCTGGGAAGTCTTCACCTTCCACCCTCAGAACGATATCACACAATGTGTTGGCTTTGCGAAGATTGTTCATGGTGGTTAAAATGGACTTGGCATGGCTGTCAGTGAAGATCTGACGATCCATGACGCAGTGGCAACTCACCTGAGGATTGTCAAGTCCTTCAAAATAACATAGCATTGACATTGTTTGATATATGATGCAATAATTCTTCTGTACCAGTGTTGTACACAAAGTCAGAGGGTACTCAGATTTAGAAAATGATCTTCCCAAAGATGTAGTGATCCACCATTTTGCTATGATAATACCAAATACATTAACTTCGCAGAGAATATCCCGGGTCATTACTGCTATATCACATTGCATATAATTAACCTGGTCGTTTGTAAGACTGAATCAGACAGCATCTGTACATGTACTGGAATGTAGGTAAACTCAACAAGGTCATATAAAAGTTCTTGAGGGGGCAACAATGAGTCATTAAAGCTATTGAATGAATACTTGTATGTTGGTATGTAGCATTGCAGCAAATATATTATATCTGAACTCCAGCACCATGGTTACAAAGACGTGTGCGGAGAGGCTGTCATAGTGAACGTTGAGTTTCTCCACCATGCTGTTCTGTGTCTCTTGATTTGATGGTGTCATGTGCTCAATGATGATTCCACCACGATTGTCTTTGTCAAAGTCATCTGAATATATTGCTCATTGGGACAGGTGCAAATTGTTCATTTCCATCTAAACATGTAATGAAACCAAATGGCTCTATGTTATAAGCATTGAACATGTCTGATTAAAACTGTGAATTTTTGCATAGTTTTGTATTAAGTTCGCGTAGGATGTGTGTATAGACTAGGGCTTGGTATGAGGAAATGCAGGGTGACTTAATCTGTTAATGGGAGAGACACCAACACCTAGTTTGTCCCATGTCTGGAGTCAAATAAAATAATCCAACATCTACTAGTAACCTTTCAATTCACAGGAATAACCCATAGGATCAGAAATAGGGTCTAGTTAATTGGGGAAGTAAACCATCTACTGAATAATAGCTAATATCTACCTGTCAGCACCACTACCACAACAAGTTCAGTAGGTGCTCTGACACTAGTCATGCAGGACGTTATATGCATAATGGTATATCACCGTGGATAAACTGACTCCAGCAAAACCTGGAAGCTAAAGGTAGCAGATCTGACAAAACAGCAAGGATCGTGACATCCCCTCAGACAGGTACCTCCAACGCAGTGACACCAGCACTCGAGGACAACACAGGTTTTTCCAAGAACGCATAAATGATGCTACCTACGCCAACTCCTTCTACCCAAGGACGAAAAGAGAGTGGAACAACCTCCCCACTAGGATAGTGACAGCTCCTACTCTGAAAGCCTTCAGATCTCTCTTGTCTTGTGGAGTGACCTGACCACACATCACCGAACAGGACAACATTCTACATAGTCTAATCTTTTAACTAGCTCTTTTGAACCAAGTGGAGCTTGCGCTCCATCTATTCTTTGAACCAAGTGGAGCTCAATCGACTGTTGGTCTGTTGGGTTACTTTTAAATTAACAAGTTATCATTTTAACTTGGAGTTGGAGACTGCAGGCCATCACCCGAGGCTGATCACACATGCCCAGTCTCGTTGAGCCATCTACGCTCTTTGAGAGCCCAGCTCAGTATAAGGAGAAGAAGAAGATTAGTATGGAAGAGTGATTTCAACATAGAAAATTGAGTTAAAACACCTGGGCGGTGAGAACGTCCGATACTTTTCTGAGCCTTTTTTGCAATTGATAACAATCCCGGTATAAACTAAATTATTGTAAACATACTAATCATAATGAAAATATATGCAATCATAATGTTATTCACAACAAAGATATTAATAAGAGAAGAAAGCTTTTCACTCCTTTGGGTCAAAGTCAAATATGAAAATAAAGAAGTTATAGCCGTGTTGATCGACGATATCTAGGAAAGCTTCTTGTGATAGAGACGACGCCCCTTGTCAACTGGATCTGATACAAATGAAACCGATACCTACATAAGTAGCCGTGCACGACGTCGTCCGACTGGGTCTACTGCACAAAGCAGCTATAAGCTATTAGCAGGTTAGGGTGTAACGGTAACATGAATTTCTACGCAGACGTCTTGTAGGGCTATTAACCTGTCGATCCCTTCAAGGTCAGTCGTCCCTTCAAATTCAGTCGTAGTTGAATATCTTTGATTGATTGACTATACTGTATGTTATACCCAATTAGTATTGTAAGTGAGGCATACTCAGTTGTACCCCCCACATGTGATAAGTTTTAACCCGACATATAGCCCGGTTTCTGGTGCAAGGCTAGACCAAGGAGTTAGTTAACTAACCCACTCCCTCTTACAAGGTTTGACGTGACGTTGGTCTTTTGAAGTTAAACCCCTTGCACTGTTCATTTGAAAATACACTGTTGAATTATATTGTATTCAACCATAACAAACTACTTACAAAATCGTTTACTCGCGTATCTGATTCGCATTGAGCACTTAAATCATGTTTGATGCATCATAGCGAATTCTTTAAATCATACATTTGGAGACTCGATCTTATTGATTTCTTATATCATATATTTGAATGATGACTCAAATTGACTACTTATCATATATTTGCTGTCACTAATTGATTACTTTTATCATATATCTGACATCTCGTATTGATGACTGATATCATATATTTCGAATTGATTACTTGCATCATATATTTGATGTATCAAATTGGCTACTAATATGATTTATTTGATGTCTGAAATTGATTCCTTATATTATATATTTGATGTCTCAAATTGACGACTTGTATCTTATATTTGATGTCTCGTATTGATTACTGCCCATCCTAATATAACAGAAAACAAGTAACAGCCCTAAAAGTGGTACTTATGCTTCGGCTATCAGGCAAATCTTGCAGAAGCTTAAGGGCCGAGAATTAACCGAAAATAGACGAGCTTAGAGAAAGTAAAATGATAAATAGCTATTAAAAAACACAAGCAACATAATATGTCGACCACTGTCTGCGGATTGATAAGCTTATACGCTTGAGCAACAATCTTATTAAAATGTCATACGATACGATGCTGTCTGATTCAAGTAATGAACCGTTTGTCCATTTCAAACAAACTTGATTTGATTTAGTTGATTAATTCATGCGGATGAGGGGCAGACAATTCCATGGACCGATTCGATGATTGTATTTCCTTGGCCTAAAACTGCCATGGAACTGTCACAAGCTGCATTCTATCTGCGTCACTTTTCAGCTGTTTGTTCCCATAGTAGGCATATCAGGTGTTATAGATAGGAGGGGCCATGTGAGGCATCAAAAGAATGTATATATACGAAATCAACATTTGCTTATGTTGAAACAAGTTTCAAAGCCGTATAACGAGTTAACTATCGCATCAAATTACTTCAGTATATAACGAGTTTATTTTCGCATAAAATTCCTTCAACACACAGACATATCTGCACACGAATAACAGCATATTGCGTGTAAGGTGTGGTATCTGAGTTGCGGGTAGAGCATTATTGTTAGCGTGAGGGATGGGGAATTTTGATGAAAGGGAGATATAGAAAAGTGACACATCTGAGAACGATATTTGACTCTTGATTATCATTAACAGCGGCATGTCCTTAACAAAAGAACGATCAGGATATACAGGTGAATATCCTATCAAATGGAATGCGATCCATTGTGGTATTAGCAGCAAACGTTCCGATTACAAACTCCCCCTCTTGTCGACGGACGGGAGACAAGCGGCATTTGTATAAATAACCATGCTTTATGTTGCGTCCTGAACCCCACTGAAGATGATTTTACAATTACTATTTGCGCTATTCGTCACGGCGTGTGGTGCCCATGTTGCGCCTTTATATGGACCGGGTGAATACGAGGTCGTCCCTGGTCGCTACTTGGTGAAGTTAAGGAATGACGTCCCTTTGCACCGAGTAGACCTCCATGGCAGTCACGTGATTGACGAATATATCATCGGCAACTTCCAGTGTTTGTTCGTTGAGGCTGACGACCGCCAGGTTTCAGAACTGCGATTGGATGCCCAAATCGAATACGTCATCGCCGATGGTAAAGCAATATATGCGGCTGTCGAAGAAAACTCTCCCCAGGTCGACGAACCAGACACTGAAGGTCGACAAGAATTCCATGGCGGCACTAGTTTTTGCGCTTCACAGCCCACCACTAACTTCGTGTGGGGTCTGACACGAACCAGTAGTGTTTCCAGGCCCAACTATAACTCGGGTTCATACTTCTACTCGAGAGACGGCACTAATGTCGACGCATATGTGATCGATACGGGTGTTAACCTTCAACATAGCACCTTTCAAGGGCGCGCAACTCACGGTTTTACGGCCCGTTATGTCAGCTCTGAGGGTAACGATGATCTGAACGGTCATGGCACCCATGTTGCCGGTACGGTAGCCGGGGCCGAGTATGGCGTTGCCAAGGCAGCTCATGTGATCTCAGTAAAAGTTCTGGACCGCAACAACCAAGGTTACATCAGTGATTTCATCGAAGGTATACAATGGGCAGTTCAACACCACCAGAACAAGTGGCCCAGTGGTCGGAAATCGGTGATCAACTTATCACTGGGTGCTTTCAGCGCCAACCCTGGTCTCGACGACGCTGTTGCCGCAGCCGTGTCAAGTGGCATCCCTGTAGCTGTTGCTGCCATGAACAACAACCGAGACGCCTGTCAGGGCAGCCCATCAAGAGTGCCCACGGCTTATACAGTTGGGGCCACCAACGATCAAGATGTCATGTCCTCATTCTCCAACTTCGGAACGTGCGTAAACGTGATGGCTCCCGGCGAATCCATACGATCTTCATCTATCGGCAACCCGTCATCAACAGCCGTGCTCAGTGGAACTTCAATGGCGGCCCCCCACGTGGCCGGAGTGGTAGCCCAATATCTATCGGAGGGATACAACTACTCACCTGAACAGATTATGACGAGGTTAATTAATTCATCAAGTAAAAATATGATCTACCTACCGCCAGGTAAACAGGGGACCCCCAACAGGCTTCTGTTCAACACGTGTGCTTGAACAAAAGATACTGTTTGGTATGTTGACCTGTTGATTGATTTCATATAATCAACATTGAACTTCTAATTATGACCTATAAACGCCAAGCAATTCCGCAAACGCAAATATTTGTTCTAATCACCCCCACCCCCCAGCCATAATGCCAATACATCGTTTTAGTTTGCCTGTGTTGTGCCCAAGCATGTTCAAGTTCTCCCTTACAGGCGTAATCATACTTCTGACAGGCTGACAGACAGCAAATCTGGCAATGGTGGAATTTGTTAAGTCGATTTCCATTGTGAGAGTCCTGGTATTCATCATTGTATTTCATCAGTATTCGATAAAAGGTTAATGTAAGTAAAACACGCAGAGTGAAGGGCATGCTGTGATTTGACGACGGCAGAGTCTGTCTGGGAAGCCCACCAAATATCACTCTAAGGCCATGCCCGCAGATAAGCCTGCAGATTGAGTCTATGGCCGGGGCATGTGATGGAAGACAAGGCAAAGCAGAAGTCTATAAATGGCTACAAAATGATGTCGTCACAATCTCATCCAGCCCCACGTTGCGCCCACAAAAAGTTGCGAAAACAGCCAGACTGGCTCTGACAACAAGGGACTCCTGTAGCATTGCTATACAAGATAAGGACTTTTGACGCATTGCCTTTTGTCTTTAAAAAATCTTCTAACTGATAAATTATCCATATTTTGTAGCCCCAGTCATTCTCTAAATAACCATGTAAAGTTGATATTGATCCTATTCGTGGTTCCTGAGACATTACCCCCAGACATGACTGGAATGCTTCAGAGAAAAGATGTTAAGGAGCCAATGAAAAGGGTTATCAGCGATGTGACGTCACACTTTGTAGCTCTATAAATATTAAGTCATTCCAAGGGCCCAGGGCCTTGGTAGGCGTCTAGTAAATGCAAGGGCGAGGTTTCCGACCAAAATGACATTTTCTATTGTCTGAATGCACTTAGTGGTTGCTGAAAACAGACAAATCTCACTAATAACTAGATTCGGCAGGAACGCCAACGGCATGTCTTCCAATGACAAGCCTGGACGACCATCAATACGGTATCAACAATATTACACAAACAAATGTTATCTCTAAACAAAATGAATTCTTGACCTATTAGTTTAGCAATCGGGTCTGTGATTGCGCCTTGTTAAGAAACCCTATGCGCCGGGGAGCTGGTAACGCGCACTATTTTTGGATAGATGTCACAAGCTGCAGCCCCTTAGATGTTTTGATATGACCCCTTAGCAGATGTTTTGACATGACCCCTTAACCAAGTCAATACAAAGCCGAGGGAATGGCACTAAGCCGGTCTCAGTGGCTTGGTGGTTTACTGCTTCGCCTTTTGATCCACAGGATGTGGGTTCGACTCCAAGGTGTGACAACCTGACTCGTGACTCGGATGATCACGTACAAAAGGGGGTCCCATCTTTGAAAAGGGATGTAAAAGATCCTTTGAGGACGACGTGCTCCGTAGCAGTGACCAGTTTAGAGTAATTTACTCAATTGTAGTCGTACATAGCTTAGTTGCTAAATACGAATATGTTTCGATGCACACAAACACACACACCCACGTTACTGGTCGATTACGTAAGGTTTGGACTTCTTTGAGTTGGCACAAGCGCCAACGGCATGTCTTCCAACGGCTAGTCTGGACGACCAGCAATACGGTATTAACAATATTACCCAAACTGATGTTATCTTATACTTGAATTCCACAGTGATATGATTAGAGTTGGCACAAGCGCCAACGGCATGTCTTCCAACGGCTAGTCTGGACGACCATCAATACGGTATCAACATATTACCCAAAATGATGTTATATCATACTTAAATTCCACAGTGATATGATCAGTCTCAGAAGAGCAGTGTCAGTGAAGAATTTATTAGTGAAAAATTGAAGTATAATATATTTATAACGCCATTGTGACACTTTATTGTGAGTCATTATTCATGGTAAATTATGCGCATAATTTTTCAAATATCATATTTGATAAATTACACATATAACATAGTAAAATTACTTAGATAATACTTATTATTTTAAAACATATAACTCGAATAACACATAACATTGAAATATTAAGCTCAAGGTGAAATATATATATATATATATATATATATATATATATATATATATATATATATATATATATATATATATATATATATATATATATATATATATATATATATATATATATATATATATATATATATATATATATATATATATATATATATATATATATATATAAACACACACACACTTATAGGTTTGGCCTACTTAGAGATGGCACAAGCGCCAACGGCATGTCTTCCAACGGCAAGCCTGGACGACCAGCAATACGGTACCAACAATATAACACAAACAATATTATCTCTAAAAAAATATATATAATATATATATATATATATATATATATATATATATATATATATATATATATATATATATATATATATATATATATATATATATATATATATATATATATATATATATATATATATATATATATATATATATATATATATATATAGATATATATGTATATATATATGTATATATATATATATATCTATATATATATATATATCTATATATATATATATAGATATATATATCTCTTATATATATATATAGATATCTATATATATATCTATATATCTGTATATATATATATATATATATCTCTCTCTATATATATATATATATATATAGGTATATATATATATCTATATATATATCTCCCTAGAATATATATATATATATATATCTCTATATCTATATATATATATATATATATCTCTCTAAATATCTATATATATATATATCTATATATATCTCTCTATATATCTCTATATATATATATATATATATATATATATATATATCTCTATATATATATCTATATATATATATATATATACGTATATCCCACACACACTTATAAATATACACATATATATGCTATTTATAGTTAGCGGCTTGGCACTCGGAAACTTGGCATCGAAAACCGAGCGCCTGTGTGTATACATATATATATATGTGTGCGTGCATGTGTGTTTGTGTATATATACCCGCTTTGATTGCACGGGGACATCCAGTGCACACTGTCGCTGAGACAAAAAGACAGTATATACACGGACCGAGGAGAGCTGGTAACGCGCACTATTATAAGCTGCCGCTTAGATGTTTTGACATGACCCCTTTGCCAAGTCAATATTGAGCTGACGAAAGTGATAAATGCCGCTGGTCGATTACGTAAGGTTTAGCCTGTTTTGACATGACCCCCTCGCCAAGTCAATGCAAACCCAGCCAAGGCAAGCGTTGAATGCCTCTGGTCGATTACGTAAGGTTTGGCCTACTTAAACAGCACCTGCTGTTAGCCTGCGCGCTAAGCTGCTGCAGTAGAAAACCTTGAAACTAATCGTCCTTTTTACTGTTTTTTGTAACTGTGAATGCTAAAAATACTGTTACAATCATTATCACGAGGCCAAGTTCTAAATACTGACAAAATTTCATGTCCGTAAATACAGCCGTTTCAGAGATATCAGCGAGGAGAGAACTCGTAGCAAAAATCGCGATAGGTACTCTAAAATACATGTCATTATACAAAGTAAAAAAGGTGAAAACAAGTATTTTTTTCGCCTATTCCATGCTACAATAATTGCTTGTTACAACCATATAATTCATATGTTCGTAACTGCAGTAGTTATGGAGATAGACAGAAAATGGGGGGAAAAATCGACGAAAAATCGATCCCATAAGCCTCCAACACTGCGCATGCGCGTCAAACTGGATCGGCAGTTGTGTCCCAACTTGATCTATCATTCCACAAAATTTCATGTTGATATGTTTAGCCGTTTCGGAGAAAAGCCAGAAAAACCTTGACTGGAGAAGAAAAAAAAAAAAAAAAAAATTCTGGCTAAACCTATATGTCTTCCAACTATCGTTGGAAGACATAATAACCTGTCGTACCATGTGAAAATGGGGTTATGCGGCTTGGATGCTTAATCATCATAAATCAGTGACAAGAATGCGTGTAATTTCGGCGCGCCACATAAATTCATTGCATTTGCATTAATTATTATCAACGATCGGTGGGAAATACCAGGAGGAAATCTCGACATTCCGAAACAAAATATATCATTCAACCCGTTGTACAGATGGGAAAGAAAAACATACACCATTGTACAACACGGAATTAAACAATGGCCAGGGCCCAACATAACCCGTCGTACAAGCCGAGAAGCCGAAAAAAACATACCCCCCGTCGCCCGGTACATACTGTAGCGTGAACCCTGACCGATTGCTGGCGCTATTGCTGCGCCCGGTGTATACCGTGGATCTCTAGTTTGCAACCAACGTAACCTTAAACAAGTGAACGACCGTGAATAGTTCAACCTGTGAAAGAACCGTGACATTTAGTGTAAAAACAAGTTTTATTCTACTCTAAAGCCACACAAGTCAATGATTCCAACAAAATTCGCAACACCAGCGACCAAGTAGATTTGGCGCCAAAACCCGAATACTAAACAATGCAAATTAACAGGTCCAAACCGCAACTAATACGAGCAACGGCACCCACAACTTCAGTACCACAAATGGTACTAACCACAAGCTATGTTATTCCGACTTATCAGAATAACACAAACGCTTGGATCATCCGACTAATCGGAGATTGTTTAATGAGGTTTCTCCAACTTGCTCGGAGACCGACTAATCGGAATCTGCCCCAGTGGGCGCATGCACCAGCTTAAATACACTTTGAGTGGGTCACGTGACCACACTATAACAACGACAAATATTAACGTTAATACAATAAAAACAACAGAATAAGTTGGCAAAACACATTAAATAGCGAAATAGATAAAGCAACCCACCTATGAACCTTTACCAATAAAAAATACATACTCATATAAAATTGCAGGTACAGCCGCACAAACGGTAATCCAAAATATGCTAAAGCCATGTGCGTCACACTGCTCTCCCTTTAAAACCTGTTTGTCCCAAACAGACATCACCGAGCGCCTGTGTGTATACATATATATATGTGTGCGTGCATGTGTGTTTGTGTATATATACCCGCTTTGATTGCACCGGGACATCCAGTGCACACTGTCGCTGAGACAAAAAGACAATATGTACACGGACCGAGGAGAGCTGGTAACGCGCACTATTATAAGCTGCCGCTTAGATGTTTTGATATGACCCCTTTGCCAAGTCAATATTGAGCTGACAAAAGTGATAAATGCCGCTGGTCGATTACGTAAGGTTTAGCCTGTTTTGACATGACCCCCTCGCCAAGTCAATGCAAACCCAGCCAAGGCAAGGGTTGAATGCCTCTGGTCGATTACGTAAGGTTTGGCCGACTTAAACAGCACCTGCTGTTAGCCTGCGCGCTGAGCTTCTGCAGTAGAAAACCTTGAATCTAATCGTCCTCTTTACTGTTTTTTGTAACTGTGAATGCTAAAAATACTGTTACAGTCATTATCACGAGGCCAAGTTCTAAATACTGACAAAATTTCATGTCCGTAAATACAGCCGTTTCAGAGATATCAGCGAGGAGAGAACTCGTAGCAAAAATCGCGATAGGTACTCTAAAATACATGTCATTATACAAAGTAAAAAAGGTGAAAACAAGTATTTTTTTCGCCTATTCCATGCTACAATAGTTGCTTGTTACAACCATATAATTCATATGTTCGTAACTGCAGTAGTTATGGAGGAGAAAATGAGGGGAAAAATCGACGAAAAATCGATCCCATAAGCCTCCAACACTGCGCATGCGCGTCAAGCTGGATCGGCAGTTGTGTCCCAACTTGATCTATCATTCCACAAAATTTCATGTTGATATGTTTAGCCGTTTCGGAGAAAAGCCAGAAAAACCTTGACAGGAGAAGAAAAAAAAAAAAAATAAAAATTCTGGCTAAACCTATATGTCTTCCAACTATCGTTGGAAGACATAATAACCTGTCGTACCATGTGAAAATGGGGTTATGCGGCTTGGATGCTTAATCATCATAAATCAGTGACAAGAATGCGTGTAATTTCGGCGCGCCACATAAATTCATTGCATTTGCATTAATTATTATCAACGATCGGTGGGAAATACCAGGAGGAAATCTCGACATTCCGAAACAAAATATATCATTCAACCCGTTGTACAGATGGGAAAGAAAAACATACACCATTGTACAACACGGAATTAAACAATGGCCAGGGCCCAACATAACCCGTCGTACAAGCCGAGAAGCCGAAAAAAACATACCCCGTCGCCCGGTACATGTGTAGCGTGAACCCTGACCGATTGCTGGCGCTATTGCTGCGCCCGGTGTATACCGTGGATCTCTAGTTTGCAACCAACGTAACCTTAAACAAGTGAACGACCGTGAATAGTTCAACCTGTGAAAGAACCGTGACATTTAGTGTAAAAACAAGTTTTATTCTACTCTAAAGCCACACAAGTCAATGATTCCAACAAAATTCGCAACACCAGCGACCAAGTAGATTTGGCGCCAAAACCCGAATACTAAACAATGCAAATTAACAGGTCCAAACCGCAACTAATACGAGCAACGGCACCCACAACTTCAGTACCACAAATGGTACTAACCACAAGCTATGTTATTCCGACTTATCAGAATAACACAAACGCTTGGATCATCCGACTAATCGGAGATTGTTTAATGAGGTTTCTCCAACTTGCTCGGAGACCGACTAATCGGAATCTGCCCCAGTGGGCGCATGCACCAGCTTAAATACACTTTGAGTGGGTCACGTGACCACACTATAACAACGACAAATATTAACGTTAATACAATAAAAACAACAGAATAAGTTGGCAAAACACATTAAATAGCGAAATAGATAAAGCAACCCACCTATGAACCTTTACCAATAAAAAATACATACTCATATAAAATTGCAGGTACAGCCGCACAAACGGTAATCCAAAATATGCTAAAGCCATGTGCGTCACACTGCCCTCCCTTTAAAACCTGTTTGTCCCAAACAGACATCACTGACAATGCAAAACAATATTTTGAAAATATTTGGACCAAAAATACCTGACAAGTATGATATAAAAGTAATGTACCCAGCAGTAATGAAACATGAAAGAAAACAATCTTACGAACACCACCTGGTTACATAGCAAAAATACCTGAGGTACCAAAATAATACAAAACAAAATAAATCAATATGCGCACCAAAATTACTTTTGACAAGTATGATATAAAAGTAATGTACCCAGCAGTATTGAAACATGAAAGAAACAATCTTACGAACACAAACTGGTTACATAGCAAAATACCTGAGGTACCAAAATGAATAATACAAACAAAATAAATCAAAATGCGCACCAAAATTACTTTTGACAAGTATGATTTAAAAGTAATGTACCCAGCAGTATTGAAACATGAAAGAAGCTATCTTACGAACACAACCTGGTTACATAGCAAAATACCTGAGGTACCAAAATGAATAATACAAAACAAATTACATCATTGTGTGCACCAAAATTACTTTTGACATAATATGATATAAAAGTAATCAACATGGTTACAAAGCAAAATACCTCAGAGAAGAAAATCACTGCGTCTGTGTAGACTTGGTTCTTCTTGTCCTGGTCTCAGGCTGAGGGATCCAGGTCGACTGCAGCTCGTACATAGTCCCGTTTGGTAAGGTGGCCCTTTCGACGCGAAGGATGGCTCCAGGCGAATCCTCTTGGAAGGAGAGTTGGGGGTTCTGCTTCCTAGCCTCCCGCCGGAATCCCCGGAGTAAACTGGCAGTGGAGGATTGATGAGTCAAAGATGGCGCCCCGAGAAAGAAGAGCCTAGGGTCACTCCATCTGTCAAGCACTGGAATTCCCACAGGCTCCAAGGGTATAGGCATCCAGGATGCTGCTTCTTTTGATGCAACTGCATCTGAGTGTGTATGATTTTCCCCTTGACAGGCTGGGGAGGCCTCTGAATTTTGGGTCATCATTTCCCGAGTCATGTTTGGCTTGTATACACTTGAGCCTTCCTGCTCAACCGTCTTATATATATCCTGCTTAAGGGCATCCTGGGACTGCCCTTCTGATGGTGCGAAACCCAACTCGTCTTCCCAATTTATAGAGAATTCCTCTAACTCCCATCCATCGTAAGTTGGAGTCAGCGGAGATAGTGGAGATGAAGGCCTAGAGCCTTGCTCTGAGTTTGTGGTGAGAGATGGAGTTGGGGGTTGAGAATTTGACGCCAACGATAAGTTAGGTGGGAGCGTCCCTTTCGTCCCCCCAACCTGTCTCTTCCTTATTTGACAGGACCTGTCTCTTTTGTCAATCTGCGGGTGATGTTGGGTGATATGCTTTTTCATTTTCTTCCCTTCTCCAAAGGGAAGACGGAAGCCACACCCATGCCAACAGGTCATGGTTTCCCTGTGAACACTGGCCTTGTGGAACCGCAAGGCCCGCTTGCTGGGCCATTGCAGGTTGCATTCTCCGCAATAGTACTCCATTACTGAAACAACCATTCTACTGATGTTTATTTACGTTATATACATATGAGGCCAAATGGTGTGTCTGGCCTTGGTGCTAGTCCCAACCAAATCTAGCTGGGGGCCTAATCTTCCTTTTAGGACGCCTTGTCCTTTCACAGAATGCTTCCACGACTTCTGGCTCAACACCCCTATTGGAGCTAGAGTCAATATCATCGCAACTAGCCCCATCACTTTCTGACCCTTCCCCACTAAGTGCAGTTCCCCCAACACTAGCATCCTTCAACCAGGATTTGGGATGCTCTGTTCCCCAGAACCGCTTTATATCGTTGATGTGAACAGTCAGTGGCTTGGATTTATCAGTTGCTTGGATGGTATAGGTAACCTCACTGTTTTGCTTAACAACAAGATATGGGCCCCGAAAGGGTGAGGCCAGCTTGTTCTTGTTTAAGAGAGGTGGGTGGTACCTGAGGACCCAGTCACCAACACTTACTGCCCTGGGACTAGCGCACCTGTCATAATATTCTTTCTGCCTAACTGCGGCTTTCCCTAGATGTTCCCTTGCCCTCTCACAATTTGCCTGAATTGCTTCTCGGACCCATTCGACATATTCTATCGGGCATTTAGGGCGGCGTGCCTTGTCGGGAGAGGGTGAGTGCAGTAGATCAATGGGTAGGTTGTTTTCCCCTTCCAAATATAAGAGAATTAGGAGTACAACCAGTGCTGTCGTGAACAGTGGCCCTATAGGCACATGTGACATAAGGCAAGTGATCTTCCCAATCCTCCGTTTCTTCCTCGCATAATTTAGACAGGAGGCCCAGAAGGGTTCTATTAAACCTTTCCACCTGTTCATCTGACTGAGGATGATAAGGAGTGGTTTGGGTTTGCCTAATTTGTAGCAATTTACAAATCTCTTGCGTTAGCTGGGACTGAAACTCCGGACCCTGGTCAGAATGAAGTGAGTAAGGAACACCAAACCTGCAAAATACCTCTCGGACTAGGACATCAGCTACTGTTACTGCCTGGTGGTCTTCCAGGGCAAATGCTTCAGTCCACTTTGAGAAGTAATCTGATATCACTAGTATGCAATTGCTGCCATTCGTGGAGGTTATGGGAACACCAAGGATGTCCATGGCCATGCGCTCCCAGGGGGCGCCAACCACAGATTGTACAAGAGGGGCATTGTGCCTTCCTCCTCGTGGATTCCTTTTCTGACAAGGTATACACTCTCTACACATTCTATCAACATCCGCTCGAATGTCAGGCCACCAAAACCTTCTAAGGATACCGGCTAGTGTCTTCTTGACGCCCATGTGGCCAGCAGTACGGTTGGAATGAAGTAATCCAAATATCTCTCTTCTCAGTTCTTGTGGGGCAACAAGCCTAAGAACCTGTGGGTTTTCGGGATAACTACGATACAGAAGATCCTGTTTCACCACCAACTCATCAAAAATCGCCCATAAGCTTTTGTAGGGGACAGCCATACCTGTGACACTTGCCAAGTTTGGGCGACTACCTCCTTGCACCCATTTTACTGCTTGTGCAATGACAGGGTCCGCCTGTTGCCACGCTCTAATGTTGGCGAGGGGCCATTTGTCCAACAAAAACTCTTCCCCAGTCAGGGCATTCACCCTAATCGTAGGACCGACACAAGTGCGACACTCCCTATCACTTATCCCCTCCTTCTCCTCTGCAAGGGCACATTTCCTACAGTCTACACAAGGACGCCGTGAAAGGGCATCTGCATTGTTGTGAACTCTGCCTGGTCTGTGTTCGATTTCGAGATTGTATGTCCCCAAAACTTCTAACCATCTGGCCATTTGCCCCTCAGGCTTTTTTTTAAACCCAATACCCAGCGTAACGCACCATGGTCAGTACGAACTATTACCCTGCTGCCATACACATAGTGGTGGAAATGTTTTAGAGAAGCCACCATTGCCAGTAATTCCCTGCGGGTCACACAATAGTTCTTTTCAGACTTACTGAATGCCTTACTATAATAGGCAACCCTTTCCAACCCATCCTGTGGTTGGGAAAGTACAGTTACTGGCATCAGTGTCCAAAATGAACATTCCTGTCTGCCTTGGGTACCCCAATATTGGTCCAGATATTAGAGCTTCTTTCAACTTATTGAAAGCTTCTTCACAAGCTTCACTCCAGTGGAAATCGCTATTCGGTTCCATTAGTTTGTGTAAGGGACGGGCAATCCCAGCAAACCCAGGAACAAAACGCCTGTAATAAGACCCTAAACCAACAAAGCTTCTGACGTCAGACACATTACAGGGTCGGGGCCAGTGCTCAATAGCGCTTGTCTTTTGGGGGTCCGTTGATATCCCTTCTTTTGATACCACATGACCTAGAAAGGTTACCTCCTCTTTGAATAACTGGCACTTCTGGGGTGCTACTTTCAGATTTGATGACTCTAGTCTTGAAAATACCTCAATTAACCTACCCAGATGAGACTCAAAACTGTCCCCAAAAACGATCACATCGTCTAGGTATACAAGGCAAGTTTGCCAATGTAGCCCGGACAGCACCCTTTCCATGAGTTGCTCGAAGGTGGCAGGAGCACAGGATAGACCAAATGGCATCACCTTGAACTGCCAGAGCCCATTCCGTGTACAGAAAGCTGTCTTTGGCTTATCATCCTCCTTCATCTCCACCTGCCAGTACCCACTAGCTAAATCTATAGTCGAGAACCAGCAGGTGCCCCCTAGGGCATCCAAGGACTCATCTATACGGGGTATGGGATAGCTGTCTTTAACTGTGACTGCATTTAGTTTTCTGTAATCCAGACAAAAACGGACAGACCCATCTTTCTTCCGAACCAGCACTACTGGGGATGCCCATGGACTCTGAGGGCTCTATGATGCCATAATCCTTCATCTTCTGGATCTCGGCTTCTGCCTCTGGCCTAAGTGCTATAGGTATTCTCCTGGGGTGTTGCTTAATAGCGGCAGCATCACCCGTCCTTATCTCATGCTGCACCAACCCAGTTTGTCCAAGATCTAACTTAGACTTAGCAAAGACACCCTGGAATTTACGGAACAAATTGTGGATGTCTTGCTTCCTATCCTCTGTCATCCCTGTGACAGTCGTTTCAAAAAGGACTTTCAAGTGGTCTGGAACAGAAAATTCACCCTCTGGGAAACATTTGGCTGAGCACACATACTCGATGGGCCTACAATGGTCCCCACCTAGGCTGGAAACCTCGTCTACAACTTCACAAGTTGCCAAATTTGTCCCTTTGAAAAGCGTTATTGGACCATCAGTAAGATTCATCACTCGCAGCGGTACAACTCCACCACTTGGGTCGACCACTGATTTGGCCACCATCAAATCTTTACTTAGAAGCTTTGAGGTGGGTTATAGGACTGCACAAGTGCGACATATGCGGCCATCAATATGGCCTGACAGAACTTTTTCACAATGGGATGGAACTACCATAGTCTCTATTAATGAGACCCGACATATGGAATCCGTAAAATCCGACTCTCTTTGACATTGATACTAGCAATAACCTAGAGTCAATATGCCCTTCCTGGCATCAAATACCCCATTATGGGCATGCAAAAAATCCATCCCCAGTATTCCAGGAGCCTCTATGTCGGCTATTACCACAGAATGGTTCAAAACCTGACTCCCAACCTGCAGTGGCAAGGCTACTCGGCCCTGCGCACTCAGTAGGTTTCCATCAGCCAATTTGACCCTAGTCGTTAATGGCTGGAGTTGTGGCCTCAATGTTTCGGTTATGGCCTGGTACTTATTCGGGTGTAAAACCGTTATCGTTGACCCTGTGTCAACCAGACAATCAACAAGGACCCCAAAGACCGAAACTGTCAAAAACAGGCTATCAATATCCCAACTATCAACAGGCCCATCAGAAACCCTCTCTGCTGCAACATGGCCCTCTGTCGCAGCATCTCTTAGTTTCCCGAACATTGTGGGAATTCTGGCTCACAGGCCGGGCTACTAGCTAGGTTCTCACCCTGCTTTCCTTTTTGCCTGGCTTCATCATTCTGCCGTTTGTAGCAATTGGCCTTGAAGTGGCCTTGCTTACCACAATAATGGCAACTTTTGTCACCTTTCTCTTTGTGAGCAATTTCCCTTCTTTCTTTTGAAGCCTAGACCCCTGTTTCTCTACAGTTGATGACAGTTGTGTTAGCTGGGTTTGCACCCTCAATAACTCATCCTTTATGGAATCATCCTTCATGGAATCATCCTTCTTAAAATCACCCAGAGATGACGGTCTGCTTAGCTCTTTCCACTGGGACCTCACATTGTGTTGTCTGCTAGATCCCGTACTACGAGCTCTGCCTTCAACAAAGGCTTCATACTCTTAAGCTGACTTCAGAGCTTCATCTAAGCTGTTTGGTTTGGCCTGAAATATGAACAGTTCCATATTTGAATCACTCAATGAGTCCATGAAGCCATCACGAGCCAGTGTTTCCCTAACCTCACTCGATGCTGTAGGATAGGCAAGCCTGACCATCCTTTTAATATCTTGTACGAGCTCACTGAGTTGCTCTGTCCTACGCCTGACCCTGCACTTCAACTGAGCTCTGTAGACTTCTTCTGCCTGGTTATCTGGTTCAAACCTGGACATGAGCATGCGAGTCAGAACCCCATAATCAGTCTTCTGTGACATTTCAAGGTCGCTAAGTACACTCTGAGCCTGACCCCGCAAACTTATTTCCAATTCAAGAGCACATTCCTGGGACGACCACCCATTCATTTTTGCAATGAGTTCAAACTGAGAACAATAGTCCCGAAAACTAGATTTTCCATCAAACGTTGGTACACGTTTTTGTTCCCAACGAACCCGTCCTGACGTTGGGCCATGGCTATCCGATTGGAATTCTAGCCGAGGAGGCCTTTCAGTATCTGCGACCCAAGTCACCTTCTCTGTCACCACTGGGATCAGACCCATTCATGCCAGAAGGTGGCCAAACTGGTTGGCCCGCAGCTGGCAGCATGTCCCATGGAGCAAGTGGGTCCCGAGACTGGGCATTGGCAGGCTGCGGTCCATAAGAATTGTTCTGAGGACGGAGCAGAGTGCCTGGCTGAATTTGTGTACGGCAGTTTCCCTGCCTAACACCTACCCTAGGTGTAGTGCCCACCTGACCGTTACCATATCTTGCCCCTCCTGCAACACCTTGGTTGTAATTGCCAAGCCCCAAAATACCCTGGACCTCCCCATGGCAAAGCTGGGTGCCCTGGCCATGCGAATGGATATCCATGTGGTGGGTACATAGGAGGCGAGCTGGTGGAGAAGCTAGAAGGTATACCTGACATATAAGCACTGCGGTAGTGGGGGACACCCATACCACCAAATGTACATTGAGGATAGCCTATGTTCCCCGGGGCTTGTGGTATCAAATTGATTGGCGCACCTCCATCATGAGATGTGCCAGTAGCAGCCATTGGAGCTGGGACACCCGATGTGGGTGGTACACTATCAACCCTGCTGGCAACTGAAGCCAACATATTCAAACCATTCGATATGTCAACAGCCTCTTGCACCTGGCCTATTTGGGAACCAACTTGGGCAGCATCCTCATCAATATGAGGTAAAACGCCCTCACCTACAACTGAACTTGCCACAGAATCTGGCAAACTCTCCAGGGCAGGACTATCCCGGTCACTCATAGCTAAGAATTATTTGGCACAGACAGAATGAAACAGCAATTGCGAACCTACGAATCGCACCAAAGGGAACACAACAACAATCAAAATATAAGGGAATATAATTCAACCAGCTATATGGCGCTGAAGGGTATGAACCTAAATACGGTTCAACCTTATATCCCACCGCTGCCACCAATTTTGTAGCGTGAACCCTGACCGATTGCTGGCGCTATTGCAGCGCCCGGTGTATACCGCGGATCTCTAGTTTGCAACCAACGTAACCTTAAACAAGTGAACGACCGTGAATAGTTCAACCGTGTGAAAGAACCGTGACATTTAGTGTAAAAACAAGTTTTATTCTACTCTAACGCCACACAAGTCAATGATTCCAACAAAATTTGCAACTCCAGCGACCAAGTTAACGACGCCCACTAGATTTGGCGCCAAAACCCGAATACTAAACAATGCAAATTAACAGGTCCAAACCGCAACTAATACGAGCAACGGCACCCACAACTTCAGTACCATAAATGGTACATGTATACCCCCTTTAACGTTGATTCTTTTCCAAACTGATCATCAGATCAATCGAAAAAATGAAGTGACTGGCAAAAATTCTGCTGATCATGATCGCGTGTGACATTTTGACGACATTACAACACATCCGTATCCAACTATTTTGGATATGACTCAAAACAAAAGCTACATGCAGCCCACCCAGACCTCGACCCACACCACTTACAACTCTGAATGCTCTACCTGAATCAGTGGGGACTATGATCATGATTTGGGATTGCCTATCTTTGATGTAGCCCCTCAAGGACCAATGCAAGGGACAATCAAAGAAGAGGATTCTCTTCCGCACAAGTTCCAAGATGATCACATCTACAACTTGTCTTGTTAATGCAATGGTTGTGTAGAACAGCGAAAAATCATCATGGGCATGCATGCTAAACTTGATGATTTACAAGGAATGACATCATCCGACACCAAGACCCGGTCTTGAAATACAGGGCTAGAAATTAGCCAGTTTCTTCACCAGCCAGGCGGGCCGGTAACCTTGAAATTCTACGGCCCTACAAATTTTCTACCGGCCCTACATTTTCAGTTATAAATAATGGTAAAAAACAAAAATATACGCGTTTTCATTGTTTTTTATTATTTTATTCTTATATTAAATCCAATATTTAAATCAATATTTACACATTTGTCAAAACATACAAAAAGCAGGCATTTATTCAATTAAGTCAACAATACAATTTTCCAACACACACACACATAAACTTCTCTTCCTCCTCATCATCATCACTTCTGATATCTAGTCTGCGACCTCTCAGTCCTGAACTGTGCCACAGTTCAATGTTTCGTAAGTCATACAACTGTTGGTGGGCCTATCGTTAAAAGTTATTAGAACGCACTACTATCACAAAGCAGACGTAGAAGAAAAGTCACGAGGAGAGCGCGAAGAAAACATCGCGCGCGTATGGGTGCTGTTACGTCTTTCCGTCGCGTCACTTACAAATGTTACTAGCGCGAGAAGAGTTGACTTTCGCAGTGTATTAAGTTTGTTTTGTTGTGGTTATTACGATTCTAAATAATCATTGCAAATGTTCCTGTATGCGTGAATCCAGCTTTTCTGCATAACCCGGCTTTTATCTCAATTGTTATGAATACCATTCACAGATGATACATGGTAAATCAAATTAATTATTTCAAATTAAACTGCCTTTATGCGACGGAAAAGCGGTTACATAAAATTTGTCAACAGGCAGGAAATGGGGAGCCTGGTTGATTCTTTGTTGCCGGGTAACAGTTCGACTTATTCAGGTCAGTAGGTGCATGGGGTGGGCTGTTGTCCATGTTCTTGTCTTCACACCAGATACCGTGATGGGTCAAAAATATTAAACCGACTGCAGCCAGGTGATCCCTGATCTATGGATTATAAAGTCTTCACAAACAATCGAGGCACGTTAGTTGTGTTACGTTTTCTGTGAGCCTATCTATGCCATCGGTTTATTCAACAGTTTACTTTCAGTTTATATACTATGGGTCAATAAATTAAGTAAGACATGATAGTATATCTGTATACAGCCGGGAAGCTTTCTTATCTCATGTGTTTGTCGGGTTTATGGTTCAAGCGACGCTTAATCAGTTAATCACGCGAGTCCCGCTGCTGTTGTATTGAACTGGGCGCGAGGTGTTAGCGCGGAAAAAATCTACCCGCCAGCCGGGCGGCTAGTTGTGATGATTTACCCATCCGACTCAAATTTCACCGCCATTGGCGGGCGGGCGGGTGTTAATTTCGAGCCCTTCCAAGACCAAACGACCAAGTGACCTGAAAATTACCACAAAGTTGTGTCCGCTGATTTGAAAGTATCCCCAAACACCAATTTCGATTATTTATAACACAAGGTGCTGAAGTTAAGATATTGGGTTGACACCAAGGAAGTCATCTCAACCAACGCACCATGAGTATTTGGTCCAATGAGCAAATTGTCCCCCTTGGATGAAATGACTCTAATGATCATAAAGATGCGCATGGATCTGTCGTACTCTTTTCTTTGGAACCTCTTTTGCTAATCAAGTGGCACATGCTCAGCCATCATAAACACTTGGTTTTTGGCCAGGGAATCGAGCCCTCTCATCTTTTGGCCATCCCGCCAAAATGTAAGACAAACATAGCCATCAACTTTCTTTGTTTAGACAAGATCATATATGGAGATGTTGACCTTGCAGACAGAGGTTACCCAATACAGAATGACTTGCTGTTCAAGACCAAATAAATTGCCAATGCCCGGATACAGTTTGAACGAACAATCTTGCCTACCCTGCTCATGACACTATATGGTCGACGACTGCCCTCGAGTAGCAACTTCCAAATTTTCAACCTGTCAACCCGAGGATATTTTTAAGCTTAAGTTATATTAGAAATTAGCAGTTAGAAAGCAAGACTAATGACAGAGCACGATTTCGATCATGCAAGGTGCTGCAGAGCCGACATTTTCATGTGTTCAAAATCAGTATATAAGTCCAACTGCTGTAGTCGACATACCGAAAACTACTTGTTAATAGCGAAGAAAGAAAGAGAGAGAAAGAGAGAGAGAGAGAGAGAGAGAGAGAGAGAGAGAGAGAGAGAGAGAGAGAGAGAGAGAGAAAGAGAGAAAGAGAGAGAGACCAAACACTTTCACGATTTTCATTACAACCTCTCAATTAGCGCACCTCGGCCACACGATTACAGGTAGTTTCGTACACAGGTTGTTTCGTACACACTACTTACGGTTGTTTCGTACACGCGAGATTGGTTGTTTCGTACACGCAATATCAAAAGCAGTTGTTCCGTATGTAATGCTTAGTGAAGTAACTATGTAATATACTTCTAAATATAAAATATCTGGTATCGTGTTTTTATTATTTATTTTCAAAGTTTTATTAAGAGTTGGCTTGAAAAAATGTTATGGCTTGTGTAGACTAGAGCATCTATTAATCTAATGGGTACCCGCAACAGTGAGTGTTATGTACATAAATGTAAATATTTATTATTAAAGAAATTGGAAGCGTAAAAAAATGTTCGTTCAGTCGTCAATATGGTCATAATTAATGTGGACGAAATTGTCAGTCGCCAATGCAGCATGTTTGTTTTATTTACAATTGTTCGTCAAGAAAATAATGTCGGCAAAAAACAAAAGTTACCTGTTTTTGTCTGTAATTATGTGGATGTAAATTATTTTAGCATGTTGCTGTATCCCCCTCTTTTCCATTGTCAGCATGACATGTTTCACTAGCCCGGGGATACTTCCGCCCTTATGACGGGGGTGTAACCCTAATAATAGACCTGGCTGGTACCTTTTCCCATTGGCCAATGACCCTTCGAGCCCACGCCCCATGTGAGCAGTTGGGGTTGACCTTTGTGAAGGGGGACCGGCTATACCTGGACCAATGGGAGGCCAGCTGTGGGTGTGGTTCCGAGCGTAATCCAATGCCGGAACCCCGATAAAATAGCTGGCCTCGCCGAAGTACAGGGAGAAATACCTAGCGAAGAGACGAAGTATCTGAACAAGATTCTGACCCGAGATTCCAGAGAAAGCTAATAAACCAAACTCAAATAAACCAACAACAACTCAACTCCTGGACTCGTGTGTTTTCTCTGGCTAGTGTCCCCACTCAAGCAACTACAAGCAGCTACAATATTCCTATATACGAAGGAGCGCGCAGAAATACGAATTACCAAGAAATATAAATATAACAAGAGTATAGCTATATAGGAGGAAATATAGTTATAAGAGGTGGTACCTGAGGACCCAGTCACCAACACTTACTGCCCTGGGACTAGCGCACCTGTCATAATATTCTTTCTGCCTAACTGCGGCTTTCCCTAGATGTTCCCTTGCCCTCTCACAATTTGCCTGAATTGCTTCTCGGACCCATTCGACATATTCTATCGGGCATTTAGGGCGGCGTGCCTTGTCCGGAGGTGAGTGCAGTAGATCAATGGGTAGGTTGTTTTCCCTTCCAAATATAAGAGAATTAGGAGTACAACCAGTGCTGTCGTGAACAGTGGCCCTATAGGCACATGTGACATAAGGCAAGTGATCTTCCCAATCCTCCGTTTCTTCCTCGCATAATTTAGACAGGAGGCCCAGAAGGGTTCTATTAAACCTTTCCACCTGTTCATCTGACTGAGGATGATAAGGAGTGGTTTGGGTTTGCCTAATTTGTAGCAATTTACAAATCTCTTGCGTTAGCTGGGACTGAAACTCCGGACCCTGGTCAGAATGAAGTGAGTAAGGAACACCAAACCTGCAAAATACCTCTCGGACTAGGACATCAGCTACTGTTACTGCCTGGTGGTCTTCCAGGGCAAATGCTTCAGTCCACTTTGAGAAGTAATCTGATATCACTAGTATGCAATTGCTGCCATTCGTGGAGGTTATGGAACACCAAGGATGTCCATGGCCATGCGCTCCCAGGGGGCGCCAACCACAGATTGTACAAGAGGGGCATTGTGCCTTCCTCCTCGTGGATTCCTTTTCTGACAAGGTATACACTCTCTACACATTCTATCAACATCCGCTCGAATGTCAGGCCACCAAAACCTTCTAAGGATACCGGCTAGTGTCTTCTTGACGCCCATGTGGCCAGCAGTACGGTTGGAATGAAGTAATCCAAATATCTTTCTTCTCAGTTCTTGTGGGGCAACAAGCCTAAGAACCTGTGGGTTTTGGGGATAACTACGATACAGAAGATCCTGTTTCACCACCAACTCATCAAAAATCGCCCATAAGCTTTTGTAGGGGACAGCCATACCTGTGACACTTGCCAAGTTTGGGCGACTACCTCCTTGCACCCATTTTACTGCTTGTGCAATGACAGGGTCCGCCTGTTGCCACGCTCTAATGTTGGCGAGGGGCCATTTGTCCAACAAAAACTCTTCCCCAGTCAGGGCATTCACCCTAATCGTAGGACCGACACAAGTGCGACACTCCCTATCACTTATCCCCTCCTTCTCCTCTGCAAGGGCACATTTCCTACAGTCTACACAAGGACGCCGTGAAAGGGCATCTGCATTGTTGTGAACTCTGCCTGGTCTGTGTTCGATTTCGAGATTGTATGTCCCCAAAACTTCTAACCATCTGGCCATTTGCCCCTCAGGCTTCTTTAAACCCAATACCCAGCGTAACGTACCATGGTCAGTACGAACTATTACCCTGCTGCCATACTCATAGTGGTGGAAATGTTTTAGAGAAGCCACCATTGCCAGTAATTCCCTGCGGGTCACACAATAGTTCTTTTCAGACTTACTGAATGCCTTACTATAATAGGCAATAATCCTTTTCCAACCCATCCTGTGGTTGGGAAAGTACAGTTACTTGCATCAGTGTCCAAAATGAACATTCCTGTCTGCCTTGGGTACCCCAATATTGGTCCAGATATTAGAGCTTCTTTCAACTTATTGAAAGCTTCTTCACAAGCCTCACTCCAGTGGAAATCGCTATTCGGTTCCATTAGTTTGTGTAAGGGACGGGCAATCCCAGCAAACCCAGGAACAAAACGCCTGTAATAAGACCCTAAACCAACAAAGCTTCTGACGTCAGACACATTACAGGGTCGGGGCCAGTGCTCAATAGCGCTTGTCTTTTGGGGGTCCGTTGATATCCCTTCTTTTGATACCACATGACCTAGAAAGGTTACCTTCTCTTTGAATAACTGGCACTTCTGGGGTGCTACTTTCAGATTTGATGACTCTAGTCTTGAAAATACCTCAATTAACCTACCCAGATGAGACTCAAAACTGTCCCCAAAAACGATCACATCGTCTAGGTATACAAGGCAAGTTTGCCAATGTAGCCCGGACAGCACCCTTTCCATGAGTTGCTCGAAGGTGGCAGGAGCACAGGATAGACCAAATGGCATCACCTTGAACTGCCAGAGCCCATTCCGTGTACAGAAAGCTGTCTTTGGCTTATCATCCTCCTTCATCTCCACCTGCCAGTACCCACTAGCTAAATCTATAGTCGAGAACCAGCAGGTGCCCACTAGGGCATCCAAGGACTCATCTATACGGGGTATGGGATAGCTGTCTTTAACTGTGACTGCATTTAGTTTTCTGTAATCCAGACAAAAACGGACAGACCAATCTTTCTTCCGAACCAGCACTACTGGGGATGCCCATGGACTCTCTGAGGGCTCTATGATGCCCAAATCCTTCTTCTTCTGGATCTCGGCTTCTGCCTCTGGCCTAGGTGCTATAGGTATTCTCCTGGGGTGTTGCTTAATAGCGGCAGCATCACCCGTCCTTATCTCATGCTGCACCAACCCAGTTTGTCCAAGATCTAACTTAGACTTAGCAAAGACACCCTGGAATTTACGGAACAAATTGTGGATGTCTTGCTTCCTATCCTCTGTCATCCCTGTGACAGTCGTTTCAAAAAGGACTTTCAAGTGGTCTGGAACAGAAAATTCACCCTCTGGGAAACATTTGGCTGAGCACACATACTCGATGGGCCTACAATGGTCCCCACCTAGGCTGGAAAACCTCGTCTACAACTTCACAAGTTGCCAAATTTGTCCCTTTGAAAAGCGTTATTGGACCATCAGTAAGATTCATCACTCGCAGCGGTACCACTCCACCACTTGGGTCGACCACTGATTTGGCCACCATCAAATCTTTACTTAGAAGCTTTGAGGTGGGTTATAGGACTGCACAAGTGCGACATATGCGGCCATCAATATGGCCTGACAGAACTTTTTCACAATGGGATGGAACTACCATAGTCTCTATTAATGAGACCCGACATATGGAATCCGTGAAATCCGACTCTCTTTGACATTGATACTAGCAATTACCTAGAGTCAATATGCCCTTCCTGGCATCAAATACCCCATTATGGGCATGCAAAAAATCCATCCCCAGTATTCCAGGAGCCTCTATGTCGGCTATTACCACAGAATGGTTCAAAACCTGACTCCCAACCTGCAGTGGCAAGGCTACTCGGCCCTGCGCACTCAGTAGGCTTCCATCAGCCAATTTGACCCTAGTCGTTAATGGCTGGAGTTGTGGCCTCAATGTTTCGGTTATGGCCTGGTACTTATTCGGGTGTAAAACCGTTATCGTTGACCCTGTGTCAACCAGACAATCAACAAGGACCCCAAAGACCGAAACTGTCAAAAACAGGCTATCAATATCCCAACTATCAACAGGCCCATCAGAAACCCTCTCTGCTGCAACATGGCCCTCTGTCGCAGCATCTCTTAGTTTCCCGAACATTGTGGGAATTCTGGCTCACAGGCCGGGCTACTAGCTAGGTTCTCACCCTGCTTTCCTTTTTGCCTGGCTTCATCATTCTGCCGTTTGTAGCAATTGGCCTTGAAGTGGCCTTGCTTACCACAATAATGGCAACTTTTGTCACCTTTCTCTTTGTGAGCAATTTCCCTTCTTTCTTTTGAAGCCTAGACCCCTGTTTCTCTACAGTTGATGACAGTTGTGCTAGCTGGGTTTGCACCCTCAATAACTCATCCTTTATGGAATCATCCTTCATGGAATCATCCTTCTTAAAATCACCCAGAGATGACGGTCTGCTTAGCTCTTTCCACTGGGACCTCACATTGTGTTGTCTGCTAGATCCCGTACTACGAGCTCTGCCTTCAACAAAGGCTTCATACTCTTAAGCTGACTTCAGAGCTTCATCTAAGCTGTTTGGTTTGGCCTGAAATATGAACAGTTCCATATTTGAATCACTCAATGAGTCCATGAAGCCATCACGAGCCAGTGTTTCCCTAACCTCACTCGATGCTGTAGGATAGGCAAGCCTGACCATCCTTTTAATATCTTGTACGAGCTCACTGAGTTGCTCTGTCCTACGCCTGACCCTGCACTTCAACTGAGCTCTGTAGACTTCTGCCTGGTTATCTGGTTCAAACCTGGACATGAGCATGCGAGTCAGAACCCCATAATCAGTCTTCTGTGACATTTCAAGGTCGCTAAGTACACTCTGAGCCTGACCCCGCAAACTTATTTCCAATTCAAGAGCACATTCCTGGGACGACCACCCATTCATTTTTGCAATGAGTTCAAACTGAGAAAAATAGTCCCGAAAACTAGATTTTCCATCAAACGTTGGTACACGTTTTTGTTCCCAACGAACCCGTCCTGACGTTGGGCCATGGCTATCCGATTGGAATTCTAGCCGAGGAGGCCTTTCAGTATCTGCGACCCAAGTCACCTTCTCTGTCACCACTGGGATCAGACCCATTCATGCCAGAAGGTGGCCAAACTGGTTGGCCCGCAGCTGGCGGCATGTCCCATGGAGCAAGTGGGTCCCGAGACTGGGCATTGGCAGGCTGCGGTCCATAAGAATTGTTCTGAGGACGGAGCAGAGTGCCTGGCTGAATTTGTGTACGGCAGTTTCCCTGCCTAACACCTACCCTAGGTGTAGTGCCCACCTGACCGTTACCATATCTTGCCCCTCCTGCAACACCTTGGTTGTATTGCCAAGCCCCAAAATACCCTGGACCTCCCCATGGCAAAGCTGGGTGCCCTGGCCATGCGAATGGATATCCATGTGGTGGGTACATAGGAGGCGAGCTGATGGAGAAGCTAGAAGGTATACCTGACATATAAGCACTGCGGTAGTGGGGGACACCCATACCACCAAATGTACATTGAGGATAGCCTATGTTGTTGGGCTTGTGGTATCAAATTGATTGGCGCACCTCCATCATGAGATGTGCCAGTAGCAGCCATTTAAGGTGGGACACCCGATGTGGGTGGTACACTATCAACCCTGCTGGCAACTGAAGCCAACATATTCAAACCATTCGATATGTCAACAGCCTCTTGCACCTGGCCTATTTGGGAACCAACTTGGGCAGCATCCTCATCAATATGAGGTAAAACGCCCTCACCTACAACTGAACTTGCCACAGAATCTGGCAAACTCTCCAGGGCAGGACTATCCCGGTCACTCATAGCTAAGAATTATTTGGCACAGACAGAATGAAACAGCAATTGCGGAACCTACGAATCGCACCAAAGGGAACACAACAACAATCAAAATATAAGGGAATATAATTCAACCAGCTATATGGCGCTGAAGGGTATGAACCTAAATACGGTTCAACCTTATATCCCACCGCTGCCACCAATTTTGTAGCGTGAACCCTGACCGATTGCTGGCGCTATTGCAGCGCCCGGTGTATACCGTGGATCTCTAGTTTGCAACCAACGTAACCTTAAACAAGTGAACGACCGTGAATAGTTCAACCGTGTGAAAGAACCGTGACATTTAGTGTAAAAACAAGTTTTATTCTACTCTAAACGCCACACAAGTCAATGATTCCAACAAAATTTGCAACTCCAGCGACCAAGTTAACGACGCCCACTAGATTTGGCGCCAAAACCCGAATACTAAACAATGCAAATTAACAGGTCCAAACCGCAACTAATACGAGCAACGGCACCCACAACTTCAGTACCATAAATGGTACATGTATACCCCCTTTAACGTTGATTCTTTTCCAAACTGATCATCAGATCAATCGAAAAAATGAAGTGACTGGCAAAAATTCTGCTGATCATGATCGCGTGTGACATTTTGACGACATTACAACACATCCGTATCCAACTATTTTGGATATGACTCAAAACAAAAAGCTACATGCAGCCCACCCAGACCTCGACCCACACCACTTACAACTCTGAATGCTCTACCTGAATCAGTGGGGACTATGATCATGATTTGAGATTGCCTATCTTTGATGTAGCCCCTCAAGGACCAATGCAAGGGACAATCAAAGAAGAGGATTCTCTTCCGCACAAGTTCCAAGATGATCACATCTACATCTTGTCTTGTTAATGCAATGGTTGTGTAGAACAGCGAAAAATCATCATGGGCATGCATGCTAAACTTGATGATTTACAAGGAATGACATCATCCGACACCAAGACCCGGTCTTGAAATACAGGGCTAGAAATTAGCCAGTTTCTTCACCAGCCAGGCGGGCCGGTAACCTTGAAATTCTACCGGCCCTACAAATTTTCTACCGGCCCTACATTTTCAGTTATAAATAATGGTAAAAAACAAAAATATACGCGTTTTCATTGTTTTTTATTATTTTATTCTTATATTAAATCCAATATTTAAATCAATATTTACACATTTGTCAAAACATACAAAAAGCAGGCATTTATTCAATTAAGTCAACAATACAATTTTCCAACACACACACACACATAAACTTCTCTTCCTCCTCATCATCATCACTTCTGATATCTAGTCTGCGACCTCTCAGTCCTGAACTGTGCCACAGTTCAATGTTACGTAAGTCATACAACTGTTGGTGGGCCTATCGTTAAAAGTTATTAGAACGCACTACTATCACAAAGCAGACGTAGAAGAAAAGTCACGAGGAGAGCGCGAAGAAAACATCGCGCGCGTATGGGTGCTGTTACGTCTTTCCGTCGCGTCACTTACAAATGTTACTAGCGCGAGAAGAGTTGACTTTCGCAGTGTATTAAGTTTGTTTTGTTGTGGTTATTACGATTCTAAATAATCATTGCAAATGTTCCTGTATGCGTGAATCCAGCTTTTCTGCATAACCCGGCTTTTATCTCAATTGTTATGAATACCATTCACAGATGATACATGGTAAATCAAATTAATTATTTCAAATTAAACTGCCTTTATGCGACGGAAAAGCGGTTACATAAAATTTGTCAACAGGCAGGAAATGGGGAGCCTGGTTGATTCTTTGTTGCCGGGTAACAGTTCGACTTATTCAGGTCAGTAGGTGCATGGGGTGGGCTGCTGTCCATGTTCTTGTCTTCACACCAGATACCGTGATGGGTCAAAAATATTAAACCGACTGCAGCCAGCTGATCCCTGATCTATGGATTATAAAGTCTTCACAAACAATCAAGGCCCGTTAGTTGTAATACTTTTTCTGTCAGCCTATCTATGCCATCGGTTTATTCAACAGTTTACTTTCAGTTTATATACTATGGGTCAATAAATTAAGTAAGACATGATAGTATATCTGTATACAGCCGGGAAGCTTTCTTATCTCATGTGTTTGTCGGGTTTATGGTTCAAGCGACGCTTAATCAGTTAATCACGCGAGTCCCGCTGCTGTTGTATTGAACTGGGCGCGAGGTGTTAGCGCGGAAAAAATCTACCCGCCAGCCGGGCGGCTAGTTGTGATGATTTACCCATCCGACTCAAATTTCACCGCCATTGGCGGGCGGGCGGGTGTTAATTTCGAGCCCTTCCAAGACCAAACGACCAAGTGACCTGAAAATTACCACAAAGTTGTGTCCGCTGATTTGAAAGTATCCCCAAACACCGATTTCGATTATTTATAACACAAGGTGCTGAAGTTAAGATATTGGGTTGACACCAAGGAAGTCATCTCAACCAACGCACCATGAGTATTTGGTCCAATGAGCAAATTGTCCCCCTTGGATGAAATGACTCTAGTGATCATAAAGATGCGCATGGATCTGTCGTACTCTTTTCTTTGGAACCTCTTTTGCTAATCAAGTGGCACATGCTCAGCCATCATAAACACTTGGTTTTTGGCCAGGGAATCGAGCCCTCTCATCTTTTGGCCATCCCGCCAAAATGTAAGACAAAAATTGCCATCAACTTTCTTTGTTTAGACAAGATCATATATGGAGATGTTGACCTTGCAGACAGAGGTTACCCAATACAGAATGACTTGCTGTTCAAGACCAAATAAATTGCTAATGCCCGGATACAGTTTGAACGAACAATCTTGCCTACCCTGCTCATGACACTATATGGTCGACAACTGCCCTCGAGTAGCAACTTCCAAATTTTCAACCTGTCAACCCGAGGATATTTTTAAGCTTAAGTTATATTAGAAATTAGCAGTTAGAAAGCAAGACTAATGACAGAGCACGATTTCGATCATGCAAGGTGCTGCAGAGCCGACATTTTCATGTGTTCAAAATCAGTATATAAGTCCAACTGCTGTAGTCGACATACCGAAAACTACTTGTTAATAGCGAAGAAAGAAAGAGAGAGAGAGAGAGAGAGAGAGAGAGAGAGAGAGAGAGAGAGAGAGAGAGAGAGAGAGAGAGAGAGAGAGAGAGAGAGAGAGAGAGAGAGAGAGACCAAACACTTTCACGATTTTCATTACAACCTCTCAATTAGCGCACCTCGGCCACACATAAGCGTTACGCTTGGCGTGGTTGATCTAACGCGTACCGGGTGTCTGTTATTGTCGTCGTCTGTTAATTAGCAACATGCTCCCTATGAGGAGAGCGGTCGTTCTCTTATCTCGATCAGGTGAATATCTTACTTTCCCAACATACCATGGTCTATTTGTATGATTCACTGAATTGCAATGATGTTTATCACTGCTGTGAGAGGTCATTGATGGGCGATAATACTTCAAGATAATATAATATCATAACGTTAACATAAAATATGGAAGTCGGACCGAAGATTGTTCGCCTAACTTTCCCCGAAATTTGCCTCAACAAGTTATCATCTTTGTACATCTAATTAAAGGCACTGTTCAGCCCCATATTTGGAACGAGGTTGCCTAGCAAGCTACTTGGCAACCGCACCTTGGAAACCAAAAGTTTTAAGTTTTTCAGACTTTACCCTTCTACGCAGCGCTGCGGTCTCAGAAAATAGATCCTTGCTTCGGCTGTCGACATATATGTTGCCGGAAATTGCCCACAACTTAAATGAGTGAAGATTTGATGAAATCTACATTTTGTTACCAAAGCGGAAGTATACACATTGATAGCAAGGTAGTTATGTGACGCGTAATGATTTACAGCTAACATTCGCGTGGTTCATGGTTTTAGGGAGGCACCGTTATCGATGGAACGACACAACTAAATCAAACAGATTTACACAGTACATCATGAATATTTCCAGTCAAATAATAATGTTGAAAATTTATCAGCATGATTTTCGATCAAGTAAACTTTGCGGCAAAATTAAAAGATACCATTATTTATGTCTGCGTTAAACGTAGTTATGTATTAACAAAATGATCCCTGAGTGCACGCTATGGGGCTGAACCGCCTCTTTAAAATGAATAAACTGGTTGGGTGATACTGAGAAGACTGCTATGCTGTACCTGTGTCATTAAATTCAAAAATAGCCCTTTGATTAGTATGTTTGATTAATATGCGTCTATGTTGACCACAAGTCATGCCTCATCAAACCATAATTCCTATCCAGAAAGTCACACAGTCAATGCAATGGGAATTCCTGGTACAGATGTTTGTGTGCTGGGACAGTTTAGGTCAGGTTGTGATGGGACAGTTAGGGTCAGGTTGTGATGGGACAGTTTGGGGTACAGATGTTTGTGTGGGACTGGGACAGTTGTGATAGGGGTCAGGTTGTGGGTCAGGTTGTGATGGGACAGTTAGGGTCAGGTTGTGATGGGACAGTTTGGGTAACGTTGTGATGGGACAGTTAGGGTCAGGTTGTGATGGGACAGTTACAGTTAGGGACAGTTAGGGTCAGGTTGTGATGGGACAGTTAGGGTCAGGTTGTGATGGGACAGTTAGGGTCAGGTTGTGATGGGACAGTTAGGGTCAGGTTGTGATTAGGGTCACAGTTAGGGTCAGGTTGTGATGGGACAGTGGGAGGTTGTGATGGGACAGTTAGGGTCAGGTTCTGATGGGACAGTTAGGGTCAGGTTGTGATGGGACAGTTAGGGTCAGGTTGTGGTGGGACAGTTAGGGTCAGGTTGTGATGGGACAGTTAGGGTCAGGTTGTGATGGGACAGTTAGGGTCAGGTTGTGATGGGACAGTTAGGTCAGGTTGTGATGGGACAGTTAGGGTCAGGTTGTGATGGGACAGTTAGGGTCAGGTTGTGATGGGACAGTTAGGGTCAGGTTGTGATGGGACAGTTTGGGTCAGGTTGTGATGGGGTGATAGTGTGATTTGCTGAAATGAGGATGTTAATCAGTTGATCTTCAATAAGTTCCCCTTCTAACTATGTTACTGCAGCGGCTTGCAGTTGTCGTAGACTCAACCAAACAGCTGCTGTTGAGAAGTGGCAGTTAATGACAGCCGTACAGTTGGAGCGCCCCCCTGTGGTGACTGCTCCACTTACTCCTATTGAGGCGGAGTATGCCTCACTACTTGACATGATTGAGGTGGAGGGCAGCAGCTTGAGTGGCCATGAACAGAGGCACCTGGAAGACATGTACGTTAGCAGATATCTTGGTTCCTCAATCTTGTTTTCATTGCTTTCATTCAGTTGATTATTACTGCATGCCCGTGGCAAGTGTAGCTTATTGACGTTATGGTTGAATTATATTTAACAGGTTGACTTTGCATTGTTTAAAATCAATATTTATTACAGATGATTGTCTTGTAGGTGTTTGTGGTTGTGTCTGGTTTCCGTTATGACTGTTTAAAATGGTTGCCAGTTGACGTTATGATTGACCTTTATGATTGCATTTGTCTTTCACATTGCTGTTGTTGACCATGAGTAGACGTTTGACGGAGAGGCGAAAGCAGGATGATGACAGCAGCAAGGGTGAGTCGATCAGACAGACAGCCCTCGATGTGGAGGATATATGGGACCACGAGGCCAAGCAATTTACCCCTGCCAGCAGAACCACGGGTGAGGACAATCTTATTCTCATTCCTAACAAACAGCCATCCTCAGAGACAGTAGCTTGCCAAATGCTTGTCATTACATTGTCACTCCAGTCCTACAGACTTTGCATGAATATCTAGAAGCAAGCTCTGCCTCGCACTGCCTTGGTCATATGTTTGGCAGAAGCTGATCAGAATGGGGACTTACAGACTACTAACCGAGCGTTAGACAAGCGATTGGTTCTGCTTGTGAAGCAAAGTCTGGGTGATTCTGAGAACTGGGTGCTCCCACAAGGTAGTCATTTACCTGGGGAGACGATGAGACAGGTGAGATTACCTTTAAAGATGCATTTTTGTACTATTTTTGCAGAAGTACTTTCTAAAATAAGTCATATAATAAATGGTTCAATTGAGCTTAGTATCTGCACAGTTTTGAGGCGGGTGTGTGGTTGATGTCATCTGAGAGTTGAGGCGGGTGTGTGGTTGCAGTCAGCTGAGGGTTGAGGCGGGTGTGTGGTTGCAGTCAGCTGAGGGTTGAGGCTGGTGTGTGGTTGATGTCAGTTGAGGCGGGTGTGTGGTTGATGTCAGCTGAGTGTTGAGGCGGGTGTGTGGTTGATGTCAGCTGAGAGTTGAGGCGGGTGTGTGGTTGCAGTCAGCTGAGCGGGTGTTGAAGGAAGTGTGTGGTGAAGAGGTCAAGGCCACATTCATGGGCAATGCCCCTTTTGCAGTCTTCAAGTGCAAGTATGCTCAACCAACAGAAGACGGCTGCACTGGTGCTAAGGTATTCATACCATTTCCACATTTTCTCACAGATATAGCTGTCTGCTATGCATATCATTTATGGATTTTGTTATTTTCCACAACCAACTGACAAGTATCTAAGCTGGATGTCGAGTGTCTGGCAATCTGCTTTTAATCTTTCTTGCCCAGGTATTACATTATGGTATGTATTGCCAGGTGTTCTTCTTCAAGGCTTTGTTTAACAGTGGAACCGTCGACAGTCCACAGATACCTCAGCACATGTGGCTTCATAAAAACGAACTCAAACCATATCTTTCCTCTAGCTATCATAAAAAAGTCTCTCATTTCATGTTAGATATATAATGCTACCTTTGTGTGTCGAGTGATATAAATGAATGTTTCTTATCAGTTCCTTGTGTTTTATTTCTGCACCACTCTATTCACCAGCAAGTGTTTGTTGCCGAGTCTTGATAATGTTTACCCCATGTCTCAATCCATACAGATACTCACATTAACTCGCATGCAGATGCAATTCCAGCTTTATCTAAATCGTTGCCCAATGTCAGCCATCACTGTAGTCTCAAGCAGACGTGTAGAACTAGACTTACTGAGGGGTAGTAGGTTCTCGGTATTAATATAGATGATATTGTTGATGCATCTAATACAGATTGATCCCATTGATAACATAAATGCAACCCTAGACCATCTGAACAAGTCCTCTGGTTGACCACAAGTGACAAAATATTCGCCTGATCGCCTAGTAATTTATTATGGCAGCAACACACCTAAAATCCACCTTTAGACTACTCCACCTACCTCCTGGAGAGTAGGTATCCACAGGGATTTGCATTGGCCAGCCGGCCGCTATCTTCTAGGTATACACAGATGATAGTGGCCGGCTGGCCAATGCATATCCCTGTGTTAGCATCCACTGCCAACTTCCTAGCTCTCACAGGATGCAAGAGATTCTTACAACATAGATATAAAAATATCATCGTTGATTGAAGAAGTTAGAAATTCATCTCGACAAAAAGGTGTACAAGATCCATTGATTTAGCTATGGTAATATTCACAAAGAGATTTGTATTAGGGTATAAATCAAAAGCAATTACATATTAAGATGCCCTAATCAGAAATGGCAATTTATGGGAATTGCCCTTTACACTATATTGGACTGCTAACAGCAGCTTGGAAGTATCGAAATCATTGAACTCGGTTTTAAATTGTTTATTGTTTAGCTGTTGGTGTCTCCAGTAAGTTATCACAGACAGAAAAATCAACAGAGAAATATCACTGGATACATATACATAGCAAGCAGATCTAGATTCACCAAGAACAGGTTTATATTGACTGATAAGAGACATTCTAAATATGGCATCCTCGTTCACTTACATTGCATGTTTGATATCACTGTTTAGTTGTCATGATAACAAAACAACTCTAAAATTAACCCAGATGAGAGTTAACCACAAAAGTCTGTGGCCCTGGAAGCTTCTTGTTCCTCTTGATTGAGTGTGAGAATCAACGATCATGGAGTCAGGTTCAGTCAGGACCCACCAGCTAAAAGATATATTTGGAAATAATCCTACAGAAATTGTCATGTCGTGAGCATTAAGGACTCCTGGTGGTCATGAGTGGCTTACCCCAGGCCTAATGCACCAAGAAACAACTGCATCTCTGTGATGGAAATACACTAACAAATAAAGTAGCTATGTAAGAATAGCTTAGACGTGAACATGAAACAATGTCACTCCCTCCTACTGGCCTGTCAATATGATACATCATTGGGATTGTTTGGCAGATGAAGTGTAGTTGTATGTACAATCCTGAAGCCACACAGCCTGGCAGCTCCAGGGGGAAAAAACATAGGATTCCTTTACACCTTGATGAATGAGAAGCAACACTGCTGGTGAGCATATGGATGGAATGATGATAACAACATAGAAATAGTGATAATGTTTGTGATTCACACATTATTTGTCACATTATTTGTCACATTATCACATTTCATGGCCACAGAGTCATACCATAAACCTGTCAAAAAATATAGTGGAATACAATTTGCATAAACATTTGGATGGTCCCAGTGTGGAGTGGACGGAATAAGGCTGCTACAATGCTTGATCACAATTGCTTGTTACTCCATACATGACAAGAAAACTCTAAGAAAGCACAATTAAAGCATTTCACACTTCCCCTGTCAGTTTGACCACAGGCACAATGTGTTAATCAAATGAAATATATCCACATCAATACTATATACATGTACATATAAAGTAGCCATGTTGGGGCCCATTGCACCTTTCATCTGATAGTCTGAGATTTCATTGTTGTAAAATGCATTATAACTTTAAAGCAGAAGACATGGTCACTGTATGAAACTTACATCTTCATAGAGATTCCATGCACATCCAATTGTCATGAATTGACAAAGACACAGATAAATATGATTTCAACAACTAGCAATCCTTCAAAAAATAATCATGCAAGGCATTATAAGATCATTTCTATATCTCACCCTGACATTAGTAGAAGCATCTATTATGCAATTTGGAATAGATATTTTCGCAAAAAGGAAAATTCATAGACAAGATATATACAAAACAACTGTTCCTTTTGTGAAGCTGATAATGGAAAACATGTCAACGTAATTAGGACTGAAATAACTAGGACCTAATGGAATGTACAAATACAGTGTTTAGCTTGAATCAAACAATTGTATCTGGTTGTAAATGTGAAACTAATCACGAGACCAAGGTTTAATCCATCATGGCCCGTTCACTTCAAACATGAATTCTTATGATTCATGTAAGTGGCATATTCTTGGGACAGACTTAACGTTCATGCTCACACACTTTTGTTTTGACGTTTTGGACGGAATGTGATTTTTCTATGCAGAACACTGGAGACTACTTCCTGTATCAGACGTAGTGTGTGTGGCTGCAGCAGGTAGCGATGGGTGAATTTACGTTCGATGATTGGTGGTTGGATGTAGTATCTAAACACAGCATGTTGAGATATATAAACCAGCCACTGACGACTCCACACACTTCCAAGTTTGAGAATGTTATAGATCAATGTAGACAGAAATGCATATGTTATACTTGTTAAACATAAATGGAATATAGTTGGGTCGAAATGAAAAGACATACTTGAATTCTTCTGAGAAGTTATTGCGTATGTGGTTGGCAAGATGGGGGCTGTATTCGAGGAAGGTTTGTAGAAGGGAGAACTGCTGGTGAACTAGCACCATTTCGTATGGAGACAGCTCACCGCTTCGTGAAGGAGATACCAGCTTCAGAATTTGTCCAACGACACTCTCCACAAACTTCTCCTGTTGCCAAACACAGTATTAAACAGTATGTGATGCAAATACATACATTTTAAACATTTAATTTAGATCATAACAACAGCATATACTGAACAATTGAATTGTTTACCTGAGTGCAATGTTTATATCTGTGACTATCCATGATAGAAATATGGTAGTGACATTAAACCCAATGTCACAAGTTAAAAATGTCAAGCCTGAATTACTGACTGTGGAGTTGAGGCCTTCCAGAAGCTTCACCATCCATGTAATGTTCAGGAAACTGCCCTTTGTATCTCCCCAGTTGGCCTGTTAACACACCCACATACTACAATGAGATCAGGTTATTATGATATGAACTGTCATTGCTTCATGCCTAACTAAATGTAATTTATACAAAAAAATAGGTAATTTACCAAGGTTTTGTGACACTTGTAAAAACAATCGTTTTTTAAATCATTTGTGATTGAAGAGGAATGATGATTTTGACCATGGTTCACAACATCATGACGTACTCACTTGGTGCGCAATAAGAACTAATTCATACAGGACTGATGCCGACACTGTAGTTAACTCTACCAGGAGCTTACTCAGCTAAAACATTGTACACAGTCAAAACAACTCAAATCCAATGTCCAGGAAAAAATTATTTTGGATGATAAGTGATTGAATTAAAGCGAACATTAATGACAGACAATAAATGTATCCAGCAAGAGAATTGATTATAATTTGGTGTGAAAATAAATCAAGATGCTTTACTCATTACCATTAGTAGAAAAATATAGCCAATAGTGAGATTGAGGCCAAAGATGAAATACCTCTATGTCAGCAGTGCATCGCCATTGGTCATTTTGTGAGCTCCCAAATAACTTCTGTGCCTTTGTGGATAGTGGGGCATGTTTTTTGGGGACTTCAGGAGAGCAGGTGAGGAGACAAATGAGGTCCAGCATTGCCTTCCCTTTTGAAGCCTTGAGGGTCCGTAAACGAGATGGTAAGATTTCTGTCTCTCTCAGCATGAGCCCAATGGTGCCAAGTATCTCTATAGCCAAACTGAAAATAGGCCAGTCATGACATGATAATAGTGAGAATAGAAGTTCATACATTAGTCTGCTAGAACATTGAAAAAAAAAAACAGAATTATCCATGCACATATGTATGTATACACCTGCACATCATCACCATACTTGGCATATTGAGAAATAGCAGATTTGATTTTTGAATAAAATAAATAAAATGATTTTTTGCCACATACTCAAACTCATCCGCTCTGGCTTGCTTGGCCTCCTCGCTGTCACACATGGCCATGACCTTGTTCTTGGACTGAGGCAGGTAGAGATGTAGTTGGTTTACTAAGTATGTGAAAACCTCAGGTGCCTGAAACAAACATCATTACCATAGCCTTGTAGTAAGAGAATTTTGGCTTCTTCAGGCGCTGAATACGGGTTTGGAACTATGTAATGCAAGGGACGCAACACATAATATATCTGTATATATTTGGTATATCATGACATTCCTTACATTAACATAGCAAATCACCATGAAATACACTCTGCTTTGATAGACAGGATATTTAGTCAGCCAATCAGATCACATCAAGTGTGAAATGCCAACATTCAAATGACGCAGGTCGAATGCTAGCAAATCGCTGATTACTGGCAGTATTTACAGGTAAACAACAGATGTTTACTATCTCTTATGAGTGACTATTACCAATATCTGCAATCAATAGTGTTTTCTCACCTTCCAGAAGAGCCTCTTTAATGTAAAGTTACGTTGTGTTGCTGTCTTTAACTCAGACACCAGAGAGAACTTTGTCTCCAGACTGTTCTCCGCAACCAAGAGTTCATTTTTCAACTGGCTAAATAGACGTTCCAATTTCTCACTTGAAAAAAGCCCAACAGAATGTACAAATTATGTAATAGATCAATCAATGGGAGGACATGGTAGCCAAACATTCAGGGGAAAGTGACATGTAATTGACAACCCAGTGAGGATAATCACCCCATGATCCATTTGAACATTTTCTATGCAAAGATATAATGCATAGAAGATTTCTGGTTTAATAAATGCGAATATATTTAACCTGACAATGATCATTCCGTCAATCTTGTTCATATAACACAGAATGCGGTGTGGTAAACCTATCTAGTTGTAGTTAATTGAACAGTTAGACTTATATAGAAACTTATAAGTTACAAGTTTCACACGTATGATGACAGCAAAGCTAACCGCGGTAATTCGTTTGATTCTCTGGCTCATAAGGTTTATGATAGCGTGCATTCATCTAATAGTTAATAATAGCATATCTTTCTTTACGCTATTTCTTGGCTTAACGGTGACAGTAGCATAACAGACTACGCATTGTTTGACAACAAAGGCGGTCTGGGGTTGGCGTAGTTGATCATATCAAGAAATATGACGTAGACAAGAAAGAGAATGAAGTGAAGAGGCAGACTTGACAGTGTGATTCATTCACCAAAGCAGTTCTAAGAGTCTCCCGACTGACTCCATACTATCTGCACTTCATCTAGTCTAATAGGTCGAGTTCACATAGAAAAGATAAACACATCATTTTGCGGCAAAAGAATAGTTGATACTACAAAGAATGTTTAGAATACATCAGGAGTTACATATTATATTAAGTATTAGCGGGTTAAAAAATAAGAAAAGGGAAATGATTCAATTTGGGAGCAGCTGGAATCTAACCAGGATCACTTACAGCCTCTGTGCAGCACTGCAAGTTCAAGGTCAGACAAGAAACATTGGTTGAAGTTTTTTTATATGAGTATGCATTGTATTTGTGGTTCTGCTATAATCCGCGTTTAAAATGTGAACTCGTAAAATTTCAATATTGATACTGATTATAATATGATCAGTTGTTTCAAGGATGTAAATAAAAGTCACAGAGATATAATATCATGCTTATTTTGGAGTGCTAATTATTGATAGGAAGACGAAGTAGAAATATCTTATGATCAAAGAGAAAGTTCGGTTAAGGGTAGCACTTGTAATCAATCGCGTACCTGGTACCGGGGCCGCGCTGACTGAAGCTGCACATCTTGATAGCATGCTCCGGGTCTTCCTCTAAAGTGCCCCTCTGAAATAGTCGTATGCATCAGGTATTGGTGAGGATATAAATGAGGGTACGATACACAAGACATGTTCTATACAACAGCATTTGCTTAATGAAACTTGAAAGCGGGGTGCTGGAACTGGCGGTTATTCAATGAGTAGGGGTGCTGTTTTGGGAATATGGTGCTGTTAGTGGGAGGCCTGGTCTGTGAGTTGGGGGCGTGATGTTGTGAGTTGGGGCTTGGTGCAGTGAGTGTGGGCATGGGGTATAGCCGTGCATGACGTCCTGTTGTTATATGAGTAAACTACCGTCCGACCGGGGCTGGCGTGGAGTAGTGTGTTGGGGTGGGGTCATGTTAATGAGTGGGTGGTGTCGTTTGTGAGAGCGTGGGGCGTGGTGTTGAGTGGGGGCGTGGTGTTGTAGGTGGGGCATGGTGTTGAGTGGGGGCGAGGTATTGTAAGTGGGGCATGGTGTTGAGTGGGGGGGGCGAGGTGTTGTAAGTGAGGGCGCAGCGTAGGGAGTGGAGCGTTATGTTTTAAGCTTGTAAGTAGGGTGTAGCTTTGTAAGTGGGGGTGCGGTTTTATTAGTTATCATGAACTATTGCGTGTGATGGTATTCGTGGAGGCAACGTTGTGCGTTTGTTGAACTGACCAGGATGTAGTTGTTCCAGGCACAGCGAGTCAACATGAGGATAGGTGAGGAGTAACTGAGGATGTAGAGATGTAGAACTGCCTCCCGTAACCTCATCTCCTCTTCCTTGTCCTCCCCCTCATCCTCCTCCCCTTCAGATCCAGACCTGCAACCCAAAAACCTACTTTAGCCTTCACTCAATGCACATAACCAACACAATCACAACTGCTCGGATCTCAATATATGGCTTCCGAGCGTCGTCTGGGGCTTATTTAACTATAGTTTGCCTCTTTTGTGAGAAGCCAGACTCATGACCAGTATCTCGTTAAAGACTGAGGCTATCGGACGAAGCTCAACAGTGTGACAAAAATCTGTAAATATGTCTTTGAGCATATTGGATTTAATCGTAATGTCGAGGGAGGCCAAAATTATGTCGAATTTTGTAACAGTCTTTGAGAGAGACGTCAGGGGAGTGTGTTGTAGTGTCAAACTCCAGGAGAAGAGGATACACAAGCGTGGGTACGATCAACATCCTCTGCTCCGAAGAATGTTGTAGTGTACGGATATGATCGCCTTGAGCGTTATGATTGCAATATGCGTTATGATTGCCATGTATTACATAACGGGGCGGGGATTAGTTGGGTTACGGCAATGGGGATTACGGTGGGGGTCTTAGTCGGGATTAAGCCCTTTTGATTGCCGGGCAACGCTGAGTGTCCTCATTGTTATACAAATAATATATACTCGTTGAAGGAATAGAATACCTTCAATGGTTCACATGAAACATCGTGCTCCCAAAGAAGCTATTTGATTACATCGTAACTTTGATAGAGATAATTGATGAAACTTGCCCTGTTACCTCACACGCCCCCATACGTCTATTCAACCCGAGCCATATCCAGCTGCGAGCAGGTTAGCGATCATATTTGGTGACTATTACTCATTCGTCAATGACGGGTAGTGAACCTACATTATATATTTGTAGGCCATCAACTTGTCTAATGGGTGAAGTGGATTGACATGGTATACCGACAACAACACCCAAATCAAACGCTCCCACTTCAGCGCATATTAGATCAATATAAGGCCCTCGATGGCACTTGAATATTAGTGAAGAGTGATATGTCTATCATCTGAAGATATGTATCCCTAATACGACACATAAAACACGGTCAGGTGTTAAAACAAAATGATAATACAGGGCAATACAGGCTGTCGTGGATTTACGTAGCTTTGCATGCAGTTTATGCCCCGTTAGCACCCAGTTGAGATGGTGGTGGGGGCTGGGAGGGGGCGGGGTTTGATCAGTCAATCACGGATCACCAGATGCGTGGATCATAATCCATTCATTATCAGCACATCACAATTCCTCTGGAGGAACACAGGACTACAGTCACAGACATACAATTTAAGTTCAATGCTCGGGCGTTTGGGAGTAAACATATGTAAAGCAATTTACGTAATTACGTTGGTAATTGACACTAACAAATGGCAATTACAGCAGATGTGAATGGCGGCATGGGATCTGAGGGACAGGTAACCAAGGGCGAGCGCCACATGAACCTGAGCATGTCCGGTCTAATGACGAAATATTGCAGTTGTTACATAGAAGGGACTGATATCAGATTTTAGCAAGGATGCGTTGTTCTACTTTTTGAGTCGATAATCACGATAAAATGATGACGTGTCTTCAGATATTCTCACCTACTTTATGATACGACTGTACTTACTCGTCGACTACCGAACCCAACAACCACTTACACCCAGCATCCAAACAACAATTCCATTAACCGGGAAGCTACACAATAAATTATGTCATATGAAATTGTGAAAAAAGGCATAGAAAGAAATAATAAATATATCTACACCAACTACTGAAATCAATAATTTTCAGTTATACTATTAATAAATGAAAGTTAGAGAGAATGCGGAAGGTTTTCTCATTTATAAACATCAGCAATCGTTGAATGATGAGACTTGATTAAAGCAGACGAGAGATAAGCAGGATGAGAGACGTACATGGAGCGAGAGGAGTAGGTCCGCAACTCCAGACTGCCGATACTTCTCGACCTGGGTTTGCCGCTAATGTTGGGGTGTAAGAAGAGAGGGTTGCTTGGTAAGGAGGAAATCAGATCCCATGAGGAGGAGGGTTTCACAAGCATTAATTCGCTAGAAGCAGATACAGAGATGCTACAGCAAGCCTTGTCAGAGAAACAAGAGTTGGAAGGAAATACATGGCAAGCTGGGCAGTCATAGACAAATGAAGACAGCTAGGGTGAGATGTAGAGTGTAACCAAGGGTAGACACATCATCTGTGTTAAGTGTATTTATGAAAGATACTTTATCCCAGGAATGGAAACCACCAACGGCTTAATCAGTTCTCAGATAATCGGTCAGAAATCGTATGATGTAAGGAATAATACCTCAACAATTAAATTTAGTGGTAAAGCTGGGATTCCGTTTCTGCTTCCAGTTACATAACGGCTTATTAAATAGGTTATTACTTATAGTAAGTCGTTATAACTGATTTCACTTCATTACTTAACTATGGTGAATTTCAGTGTCCGATAACATATATTAAAGAATGTCAGTCATTTTATTACTGCATTCCCTTATTACTCACTCTTTGCCGGAATCGTCGTTTGGTGTAGGTAGCATTAAGCGCGGTATCCCCAGGGCTGCTGCGGTGGGGCGATCCTCGTCACTGATACTTCCGGAATCCCAGCTTTCACCGTCCCCATTCACGTTCAGCGTGAATCCGCCAGAGGAACCTTCGCCTAATTTCGATGGTTCCTTCTTATGTTTAACGACGTGTTCGCCGTGCTCGTTCCCTTCATCGGACGGGTTCGGTAACCTCCTGGGTAGATTTTGTACATGCGAATAATTGGAGCTTGAATATCGATTGAGTAACGCACCGGCAATGTTAGCCTCTTCGTTATTGTTCAGATTTTTGTTCTTTTTAACACTTTGTTTTTTGCCTTTTGCGTTTTGAATCTGAGATAGGCTGTCTGTATTTCCAGTGACTTCTCTCCAAATGTCATTGCTCACACTAAGTGTCCGCTGGGCATCGAGCTTTGGTGTCAGAGCATCCACGTTAGCCTCGTGACCAGACCCAGTTTTTCGCGCCAATAAAGGCGATTTGACACCAGATTGAAACTGGACTTTCCTATCCTTACTGCTGAAATCCCTGGCGCTGAGGCTGAACGAACTCCTGGACGAGCTTATAGTCGGTCTGCGACCACTCACTGACAGCGAACCTCTGGCGCTCAGAGCCCGGGCAGATAGCGGTGTTCTTGGAGTTTTTGAGGATCCCAGATCGCCGTTTCTCTTCTGAGATGACCCCTTCTTTTGTCCTTTGATATGGGCGTCCGTGAGATACTTGATGACGATGTGTTGGGTGTTTTCTCTCTCCCCTCCACTGAGGAAGTCTGGGAAGTCATTGGCCTGAAACACACGGATACGTAAGTAATTCGTTGTCCGACTTGTGTTTCGTTAGGTAGGTGCGGTGTGTGTGGGTGTGAAGGGTATTTGAGGCAGCCTATTGTCATCGAAAAAAATATTGTGCATATCATCTAGATATAATCACCTGACCTCACTTCAGAAGTTTGCAAACCTCATCCCAATGGTCTTGTGACGAGTCGCACTGATATTGTAATCTACGGTACAACAAGTGAGTTCTTAAAAACAACCACCTGGTTATATGTCTGCGCTGATAGGGGGGTGGGGATGGGGGGATTGTGATGCGATGGCAACGCGTAACTGCTGAAGCGTTGTGCGCCGCTTGGAAGGTGTCCTCTCTGCAGTCGACCTGCTTTGTGTCTGATTGGAACCATGTATGGGTCGGTACAACGTTGAGAGTTAATTAACGAATCAGCGGAAAATCGATGTACCCATAAATGCCACCACCCGGACCACCCGGATCACCCGGTAGTGATTCTCATTTCGGTGTCGCATCAGTTGAATTACAGATCCAACAAACTTACCATGCATGCCAAAAACAATTATAGCAAGCATTAAGCTGGTCGTCCACGAAAATATAACAGACCTCGATTACAGCACAATGTAACATTCAGAAACGGCTCTGTGGTGTAGTGGCAAGCTACGTCGCCTGACCTCCCACAGGTTGTTGGTTGGATTCCAAGGTGTGAAACCTATAGAGGCTCGGAGGGTCGCGTTAAAAGACTGTTCTCGGGCATTAATGCGTTTGTTTGTGACATCAGAGATCGTTGGAATTGTCCCTATCATTGTCGTCATCGATCATACCGCCCATGATTCATTGGAAATAATGCTAAACCTTGATACTTGTAGTTCTTTCATTTTTTTTAACAACATAGGTGGTTCCTATGCCATAGAATAGTGTGTATTAACAGGGAGGCATAGTCAACAAATCCACCAAGGCCAAGCCTTTGGTTGAATTCCGTGTTATTAGTTGATCCAATGAGCTGGATCTGAGTGCTGCTTTAAATCTGAAAGAGAAGCAAACAACGCAACAGGTGCAACTTGAACGGGGAGCGCCTCGAGGTGGGGGGGGGGGGTGCACCGGTGACTATGTTTTGTGGAAGCATTGGGGGCTGTGGACCGACAGAGCGTTGTTGACTTAATAAAGACCAAAGATTGCGCGACTTTAATCCGCATATGGTGCAGCGCGGGTGGAGAAGGCAAACGGATTATAGACACGTCCAGGCTAACTCAACTGAATGGTTGCGATCCAAGTGGACCACTAAATATCTCTACTGGACGCGAGAGCCTTAACTGCTTAATAAAAGCAACCTGGCTCGAATCAATGTCGCTCGCTGAGTGCTGTGGATTAAAAGCAATCACAGATCCGTGGAATATCCATCCGAATCGGCTTAGTCTTCTACCGCGACAACAACAACAACAAGTACAACAACAACAACAACAACAGCAAGAGCTATATGCTTGTATAATACAGTTCAATTGTTAAATACAGCAAATCGCACCGGCCGCTTGTCTCCGTGAGCAACTGCCGACCATGTGTATACACTTTTCCCTTCATTCTGACATTCGCTCTCAGTTTCATGACCTGATCTTAGTGTATCATTAATTGGAAGCCTTTCTCTTGCGATTGCTTGCCAATTTCTAAGCCTCGCGAGAATATATTTAAAGATCGGTGCCCAGATTTGATCCTTCATCGAACCCACTGCATGATATTATGAATCAGCGCGATAAACAGATATGATTCAATAGTAAGATTAAACTTCATTCCCCACCCGCACTACAACATGAATTCAAATGAATATCAGTCAACCCCAGATCATCAGTCGCCTAAAATAACACGGGTTTTTACACCAATTTAAACACTGTATTCATGAGACTTTCTAATCCTAATTATTCCATTGCCTTTGCACAGCCACAATACAGACCACCTTGTGAGTCCATGCTCACTTGATAAACATCTATTGCAGAAGACAACATACCAAGTCGACTGAAATGACATCCCTAAGGTGCACAGCTTCCTGGATCTTCTTGGGAGGGTTCTCCGTCAAATATACCCACTCATCACTTAGAATCACGAATTTGAAGGCTTTATCCTCACGCTCGGAACATACAATACAGGATTCCGAGGCTCGTATCCGTTCAACGCATTCGGGATCCAAGTTGCGCTTAAGAAACGCTTCTAATTTGCTGTTTTTCTTCGTGAGCGCATCAGTTCCACACCTCGCCATGAGTTCCGCGTTTCCCGCACCCGGCAACGTGAGTACAATCTGGCTGCACCCTCTCGACGTGAACCAAGTGACTACTAGAATATTGTCATGTCGTACGGAAGGTTATTCCATGTGTAAGCTCACTCTGATACACTAGTACTGGTACACGGGACTGCTGCCATTTACCACATCGCTTCTGAAGAATTCGATGACGTCATACTTGTTTGGGTGTTGTGAGTGTGCCGCCTAGCTAGCGATTGGTTGCTCCGGGGGCAAAGGTAACTGATAAGCCGCGAGGTCTTGATTTCCGTGTTCAAATCACCTCCGTGTAGTGCTTGTAAACTTGTAATCACAGCTTGGCATTTGTACCAGAAAATTCCGCCCTATATTGGTGCTAATTAAGACACAACATGCGCCATCCGCGAGCGCCGAACAATGTCAGGTCAAGCACTTATCCGTGGTTGCTGGGACGCTACCTGCGCAATGAGCAGCTGCGCAGTGGGGCGTGAAGGGATCGATCGCTTCCACAACAGGGGCTCGGCAGGCTTCGTATCTTTAATTCGCAGGTCACCCATTGCCCAATCCGACCCATAGCCAGCCGTCGATCGATAAGTGATACTCAAACCGGCAAGTTTTGAAAAGTACGATCGATTTACTTATGAAGGTGCTGGCGGCCGACTATAATATAGGCGTGTTGGCTAGACCATTGTGATCCGACCATCAATCTGGCCTGTAAGCCCAAACGCATGTGCTTATTATCGTATTAAAGTCGTGATAAAGTCATAATGTTTGATTCATTTCGCTGACAGTCGGGACTGCCGTCTGTTCGGTATTGATATTGCATCCAGAACAGACGCTCATTGCGCCAACAGGGTCGGACATCATTCCGATGGAACGCGAATAGTCACATTTTGTAATTCCAACAGACAAATATGAACCGAACCTGAATAATACAGCGACCGCCTCAGATTCTTGAGATCTGCATTGGTGTTGTTGCGTCAGGATTTTTATTGCCCATGTACGGTCGGGGTTTGCGTGAATTAGCAGTGCAGTTTTACTATTGATGAGAGAGGGTATTCAAGACCTGGTGACCATATCGTGTAGAACCAAACCGCCACCTTGCGGCAAAAAGAACTGTTTTCGCACCTGGCGGCAACGATGAAGGCTCTCGGCGACACGACTGGGCAATGACACGACGAAAAATCGAAATTGACGGATAGAAAGATGACACTTTTAAAGTTTTTATTGAATAGATAACTGTTTAGCTGAGGTATACATTGATTGATTACTTCTGGTGAGGTATATATTGGTTGATTACTTCTGCTGAGGTATATACTGGTTTATTACTTCTGCTGAGGTATATATTGGTTGATTACTTCTGCTGAGGTGTATATTGGTTGATTACTTCTGCTGAGGTGTATATTGGTTGATTACTTCTGCTGAGGTGTATATTAGTAGATTACTTCTGCTGAGGTATATATTGGTTGATTACTTCTGCTGTGGTATATACTAGTTGATTACTTCTGCTGAGGTATATATTGGTTGATTACTTCTGCTGAGGTATATATTGGTTGATTACTTCTGCTAAGGTATATACTGGTTGATTACTTCTGCTGAGGTGTATATTGGTTGATTACTTCTGCTGAGGTATATACTGGTTGATTTACTTCTGCTGATTACTTCTGCTGAGGTATATATTGGTTGATTACCACAAAATTGATGATAACCATTTTTATTCTGTTTGAATCATACACTGGATCAAGGAAATCTGCACTATCGGAAAAAATATGGCGCATTCTACTGGGCGGAGGATACGCAAGTACCTCTGCCTCAGTGAGATGGGATCATTTCTTTGCCCCAATATATACATACGCTTTTTGCAGTTTAATAAATTATTGATGAAATCAGTATTAAGCATGGGTAATAATATTTCCACTCACGACTTTTTAACACAATCACACCTCATATATCACTTGTTATATACTTTTGAGTCATTGTCTCTGATTGGTCAAAGTCACATTTTCCGAAGATTTGGCGCCATCATTGTTTTTATACGCTCCGCTTTATACCTCTTTTCACAAGAACTGAAGTATTTGTTGGTGTATAATCATGGAAATGACTCCAACGGAAGCCCTCGATTACGCGCAACAATCACATGGCGTGGTATTGAAAGACATTTAAAAGGATTGTGCACTCTGCTGCTTGATGGGTCGTGACTCATCGTGTATGGGCCTGCTGGGGGGGGGGGGGGGCTATGCGTTTTCAGCTACTGCTTCTGGTGCCATACTTTGAGTGGGTCAGGGTTCTACAGAAACGGTTGTCTGCTTGCCGGGCGATTTGTCCCCTTCGGACATGTGACTTGCCCTGAAAATTTGACCTACCTGATGAGATATTTTCATGGGCCGGGCACACATTCTGCAACGCTCCCATTTGTTGTAGCACTCTGAGCGGCGAGAGAAGCAGACGCTTAGCTGGTCTCTTAACTAGACTTTATTGCGTAAACATACTATTATGCAGCTAAACGATTACAGCTCTTGTTTATGGTCTCCCGAAATCTAGAAGACATTCTGCCTATTCTCATTGGACGCATACCACAGTAAAGAAGTGTCACCGAAAACCAAGGGTGTGTATCACAATTCAGTTTCATGAGTCGGACGCGTGCAATCCGGGTCACAAATTTTTCGTTGATTGGTCAAGCTGGGGCTGTCGCTTAGATTAACGAACATGTCTAATGAATATTCGGACGCATAAGTTATAGACCATGTCTTGTCGTAGGGTTAAGCTTTAATTGCTAGCTTTTCTAGTTGCGATGATGCTCCTCCGTTGTTGTAATGTTACTCGCTGCTTGTAGTTGCTGGTGTGGAGACTAGCCAGAGAAATAACACGAGTCCAGGAGTAGAGTTCTTGCTATTTATTGAAGTTTTAACAATGAAGCTTCTCTGAGATCTCGGTCTGAATCTCCTCTCTGAACTAGAAGTATCTCTCTGATTCATATGCGCGGGCTGGTTATATAGTCCCCCAGGAGTTGGATTCCCCAGAGGACTCTGACCAACCCACGCTATTGGCGGGCCATATCGTGCCGATGATTAAGGTGTGGAATTGTATTATAACAGTAGACTCCAGGGTGAGAAGCGTAGCGGAACCCGTGGATTCTGGGATGTAGACCAGGCATCGACGAAGCCTTCCTGAAATTGTCATTAGTTACTTTAAAGCATATAATGACGACTTGGGGACGGATCTTCTTTTCTCCGAGTATATTGCCGGGACATTGCGTCTCCAGGTACGAACGCTGCCCATGTTTACATCGAAACCGACACTGCGCCCTTTCGGAAAGCGCGCGACCGGGAGGTCAAGTATGGGTCAAATTCATAGCGATTCATTGCCTGGGGCAGAGATTGATTGCGTGGGTACGGAGAACGATGATGGCGTTATGATGGGAGTGAGCTTTATAGATCGATTTCATCACAGGCCCAGGTTAAAGTGAGGCGTTATGATTAGTCATCATGATGGTCAATCGAAATAATTCGTTTGACTATCATGGTGATCTATCATAACGCCTGGCGTTCATGCGCAGTTGGGTTTCATCGTATCGTAAATCATGATGTTTACTCTGTTGTAATAAACTTGCCACTCGTTAACTTGACTGTTCATCGCCCGGGCGACGTTTGCGTTTGTCTCAGGTGTTTAGAACACGAATGGGACGGTTTTTGAGACTGCCAGGTATAACAATGGGTCGATTATTTGCAATGGCCAGGTATACGATTGGGTCGAATTTATAGTATTTTTAACAGTTTAATTGATAAATCAGCGGGACAGAGGAAGGCATGGCCAAATATTCGTCGCCTCTCAAAGCGTCCCCGTTGTTGACTACTCTGCAATCTTACTAGCCCTACAAGACGTCTGAGTAGACGTCTTACTTTCTCTTAAAACGACGCAATGTAAAATAATTGTGATCGATTCAGACAACTACCAAACACCAAACATACCCAAGTGATGGAGTTATAGAACGCAATGGTAAGTGTTTAGAGGTAGCATACATGTGCCGCGCGACCGGGTATGTTTTTTTCGGCCTCGCGACTTGTACGACGGGTTATACATTCGCATAATACTTTGAACGACGGGGTATACTTTTTGCCATTCTCAACTTGTACAACAGGTACGGGTTTTCGAGGTCCCGTGGCACACCCCTATCCGAATTAAGGCCAAGTGCCTGCTAACGTCGACTCCTCTGCCCAAGTCGGTATCGGCATCTCACTCCGATTTCGTGACGTTGCCATTGTCTTTTGACGGAGACGAGCAAATCTTCGAGAAGATGGCCAGCTCGCCTAGGTTGACGATAACATCTTTCAATGGTTTATCGAATGAAGATGGTGAGACATTCCTTCGGGACTTTGAGAGCTATTGCACTCTGCATCAGCTCCAGGGGCAGGAAAACGACGCCAGGAAAGTGGCTGCTTTTCATCTTCATCTACAGGGCCCGGCTCTTGTGTGGTTCCACACAATCAACTCACAACGGAAAAGGACTTGGTCGACCATTGAAGAATCCTTTCAGGCCAGGTATGTTCCAACCAGCCACGACAACCCTGCTCTACTTGCTGAAGCGGATGTGTTTAACCAACTATCGCTAGCAGCGCACATGACTGTCGAAGAATTCCACAGTCTGATACTGCAAAAGGGAACGCGAATCGGGAAATCGAATCGTGACATGCTCCTTCACTTTATACAGGGACTACCGCCACAGCTGGCGTTTTTCGTCAGAGCGGGTAATCCTTCCTCAACGGAGGACGCTTTGCTAGCGGCCAAAAGAGGTGAGGCATTTGGCTACAGGCACGCTGCTGTCCCCAGCAACCCCGCTGTTCAACCACGCCAAGACGCCAAATCCAACCACTGTCAGATATCCGAGGCTCCCGACTCTACAAGTGCTAGATTGGATTATTTAACTGATCAAGTAGCTTCAATAGCTGCCTAACTCAACACATGTCAACCGCATCAGCCACGTGCACAAGCGGCGTCACGGCGACCGGAGGATCGCCGATGTTACACATGCAATAGTACGGATCATCTCAGATTCCAGTGTAACCTTCGACAAGGTGGACGCCAGTCTCCCGCGATCACCTGCCAGATCTGTCAACAGAGGGGCCACTCTGCCCCAATGTGCAAAAAGTTCCAAAGCAACCAGGGAAACTAGAACAGCCCAAGGGACATAGCGCTTGTTCCCTTGGGCCTAACGCTGTTATAGATAGTGCCATCAACCAACCATATACCATCCACAGAACGCCGACATCAGAAAAGGTACCGTATTGTGACAAACGATGCGGTGGTAGTTCATGTAGTGACATGGAGTCTTTAGATGATGAGCAACCTGGTCACTGTATATATATGAATGTTGTTTTTTGTCAGAAAACTGTTGTTGCTCTAGTTGACTCAGGTAGTGATGTTTCTTTGATGTCAGAAAGTTTATTTAGATCGCTGCCTTCAAAGGTTGTACATGAATTTCGAGAGAGCAAGGACACCCTTATGGTGGCTGATAGCTATAAAGTTATTGTTGTGGGAATTGCTAGAGTGCAAATCAGCACGAAATATGGTAAGTTTAAAATCACTGTGTATGTATTGAAAGATGTTTCTCATCCACTCATTCTCGGTGCGTCTTTCCTGGCTGCTAAAGGAGTCCATCTTGATTTCAATAACTTGTCAGTCAAACTGGACTCGACGAAAGTAACGCTTCCTAGCAAAACACTTATACCAGCCAATTCCGAAAGTGTTGTTTGGGCGAGCGTTTCTAAGAAGTTACCCCTTGGCTTACCCGGCGTGTGTGAGGCGAGTTCGCGGCCGCGTCCTACTGATCTGCTTGTCGCTACTGCTGCTGTAACGTTTAATGACAAACACCGTGTCCCCGTCAAACTGATGAATCTTTCTGACAAAGACATAAATATTAGGAGGGGGCAAGTTGTAGCTACATATAGGCCGCTTAATAACTCTGACATCATCGCCAGGGTAGGTTGTAACTAGAATACAAAGCGAGTTGATCAACAGGGGTATAGTCAGAACAGAGCGCAGACAGGTGACAGCTCTGACAACGAGAAATTCCTTTCTTGTTTCAATCTCGAGAGTTCCCTCAATGAAACCCAACACTGTAGCCTTACTAACCTCCTCCTTGAAAATAAGGACATTTTTGTGACCCCGGAAAATCCGAATTTGGAAAAACCACTGTTGTTGAACATAAAATACACCTGAAACCTGACGCGTCATTTAAACATCAGCGCCCTTATCGCCTGCCACCATACAAGAGGGAAGTCCTAAGGCACCAACTAGATGAGCTTCTTTCTCAGGGAATAATATCTCCTGTTGATGAGAAGGACGACTTACCTATCACAAGCCCCATTGTATTAGTATCAAAGCGCAAAGCATCCAAAGATGTTCCGCTGGGCTCAAAAGAGGCAAGTCTCTCAATGTTTAGGTTTTGCTGCGACTTCAGACATCTAAATGCTCAAACCCAGGAATTCAACTATGCTATTCCTGATTTACAGGAGTTAACAAAATCATTTTCATCCAATGTCCCTAATTTCATATCAACCATTGATCAGTCTAGTGGTTTCTTTCAGATGCCCATTTCCGAAGATTCCAGCCGTTACACAGCTTTCAAAACACATGTTTCGGCACGTTCAAATTTCAGCGTCTGCCTCAGGGACTTAAAACCGCCCCCAACACATTTCAACTTTTGATGGACAAAGTACTCCGGGGTTTGACATTTAGATCAGTCCTTTGTTACCTTGATGATGTTATTGTATTTTCAGCAACATTTGACCAACATATGAAAGATCTACAGGATGTATTTGATCGAATGCGCCAAGCTGGTCTGAAAATAGGCCCCAAGAAATGTTCCTTTGCTCAAGATAAGTGCATCTATCTTGGTCATGAGGTTTCCAGGGATGGTATTAGGCCGCCCTCTGATCGAGTTCAAGCGATCAGTGAGCTACCTGCCCCTAAAAACGTACGAGAAGTACGCAGAGTAATGGGCCTTCTCAATTGGTTTAGGAAGTTTATCCCCAGCTTCTCTGCTAAGGCTAGACCGTTGGCTATATATCTATATATATATGTATATTTACAAACTTTGCTACAACTATGTACTGATTATGGGATGGAATTTGACATAAGTTATAACTAAAAAAGGAGTAATTCAACGACAATCAGATTTAAAGATTACATGAAAATAGCCTCTCCAGATTTTAACATGTTTGATGAGGTAGTGAAAAATGCTAGTGAAACAAAATAATCTGGGCATATATTCACTGATGACAAAGACATCTATAGTCAATGTCGAATGCTGTATGTACAAGGTAACATGTTGATACGAAAATTTCATATGTGCACAATTGATGTTAAAGTGTCTTTATTTCGAGCATACCGTACCCTAATGTATACAGCTCATCTATGGTGTAGGTATATATATATATATATATATATATATATATATATATATATATATATATATATATATATATATATATATATATATATATATATATATATATATATATATATATATATATATATATATATATATATATATATATACAAATATATGCATATAAATACATGCACAATGTATATATAGATGTATATATATGCATATACATATGCCTATATATATATGAATATATACATATGCATAGGTATGTATGAATATATACATATCTGCATATATATGTATATATATATATATGCATATATATATATATGCATATATATATATATATATATATATATGCATGTATATAGATATATATATGCACATATATATATATGCATATATATATAAGCACACACATATATATATATATATATATATATATATATGCATATTTAAATGTATATATACATATACGCATATATGTATGCATATATATATGCATGCGTATATATATATGCATATATATATCCATATTTATATAAGCATATATATATATATATATATATATATATATATATGCATATATATATATATATATATATATATATATATATATGCATATATATGCATATATTATGCATATATATATACATGCATAATGTATATATATGCTTATATTATATATGTATATATATATATATAAATATATATATATATATATTTACATATGCATAGGTATATATACATATGCATAGGTATGTATGAATATATACATATCTGCATATATATGTATATATATATATATGCATATATATATATTTATGCATATATATATATATATATATATATATATATATATATTATGCATGTATATAAATATATATATGCACATATATATATGCATATATATATATAAGCACACATATATATATATATATATATATATGCATATTTAATGTATATATATATATACGCATATATGTATGCATATATATATGCATGCGTATATATATATGCATATATATATCCATATTTATATAAGCATATATATATATATATATATATATATGCATATATATATATATATATATATATATATATGCATATATTATGCATATATATATACATGCATAATGTATATATATGCTTATATTATATATGTATATATATATATATATAAATATATATATATATATATTTAAATATATATAATTTATGTATAAATATTGTCAGGGTGGCTCTCTACAGTATATATATATATATATATATATATATATATATATATATATATATATATATATATATATATATATATATATATATATATATATAATATAATTTATGTATAAATACTGTCAGGATGGCTCTACAGTATATATATATATATATATATATATATATATATATATATATATATATATATATATATATATATATATATATATATATATAGTCAGTATGGCTCTACAGTAACACAATCAACGCTGGTGTTGGACAATATAGTATTTATTGCACCAGAAAAATATGATTATTGGTATGAAAACAATGATGGAAATGTGCGACCAGCGCCAGTTTGAGGTGGATTGTTGAAATAGTATGTTGAAATACTACTGATCAAACAAGTAACTCTTAAATCAAATAGGAAAGTGCTGCCGTTATTAGTTACCGAACAGATAATTGATGACCGAAGCCGACTATTGTGGTAAGAACCATGAAATAATGACCCTTCAACAAACAGCTTGTTACTGGATCATTTGAATGCTAATCAGGAGGAGGGAAATGATGACGGTTACGGACGCTGTTATACCGGCTGCAGCATCGTCCACGCGTGGCACTGTCGGGGCAGGTGTGTACAGTGGTGGCAGTTCTCGCAGACTCTCGGGGTATTCTGAATCTCGTTCGGAACACCACATCATTTCGCGGTCTTGGTCTATGAAATATAATGTGGAAAAGGATAAGTAGCGATAAGTCATTGGTTCCAAATCCTTACCTCGCAGCTATTACTGAACTTTCACTCACCAGGACTGGGGCCTATGGTTATCCGGACCCAAAAATTTACATCCGACTCGGAGCAGCCTTCACTGACGTCACAATAGAATGTATACCGCATTTCATCAGCTTTCGCTTCTAGGCATTCCTCAAAGTTATTCTGATTACACACATGAGTAGATATATCTTTTAAAGTAAAACTATAATATTGTCTTTGACTATTACTGAACAAACCTGCGGTAAAGATTCATAAGTTGACTTAATTCAATTTTGCTCAAGTTGCTTACCTCTTCACATCGTGATTGGCCGGTCTGATCACGAAAACTGAAACCAAAGTTACTTAAATTATTTCAAATTCTTTGTGATGAAATTACTTATGAATATAATAACGTTATAATCATGGAGCAACGAAGGGATCGGTGATTGTCAAGTTAACGTAATCTCTATGTATTCTCAAATTTATGGAAGCTTACAATGACTTGTGAAAACGGTAAAGATATGGGGAAACTTAGGTTGCTTGAAAAGAATGGATCGTGTACATGAGTACCAGACTACCTGGTAGAAATCTGAAGCTATGTTACCGCATTTAGATTGTATGTGTGATAAAGAAGTGACATCGTGATCGGAGCTCCCACGATACTTACCACAGCTTCATGCTCGGTACTGTTTCGAACTATCGGATGATTCATAACGGGCACACATACACAAACAGATCATAACGCTTTAGTCTTGATTCTCTATTGTTTGTCTAGGAAAATAAACACATGGTTTGGACTTAATAATCAAAAGCCGAAAGGAGGATTGTAGGGGGAAGGGGGTTGTGGATGGGAGAGGATTATGGCGCGTAGGTCCTTGAGCAGTAGTCAAGTCTGACGATTGATCAGCATCATCCGTCAAAGACCAGGCATCGACACGATTGCATATGACATTCACATGAGGAATTTTGAAATGGAAACAAGTCGTTTCCGACTAATTGTATTTTACTCACTTTAACTTCAACAAATTTGCCCTGTACTTTATCGACGGAGAAACACGGGGGCTCGAGTCCCACATCACCGCCCATGTTATAGTAAAGAGTGGAACGCAGGAATCCGAGAGGACGGCGTGTATCGTCGTGGATGGACGAATAGTTCCTGTATTCCACAACACGAGGACATTCTAATGTCTCAATGAGAAAAACAGATACAAAGAATGACGGGGATGATAGACGCAGATAGACGTACCTGTCATAGTGGTCTTCTGCTATTTCATCAAACTCTACACAGGCCGCTTCACTGACTGTTACACGACATACAAGACACAGATGCTGGGCGTGAGAAGCATGTGGAATTTGAATGATGCTTTGACGAAAAGACACATAAGGAATGATCGTGGAGCGGATGGTATCGGAATAAAGAGAAGTCCCAGGAGGGGAGAAGCACGAGGAGGAGGGGAAAGGATAGGGGAGGAGCCAAGTGAAGAGGAGGAGAGGAGAGTAGCAGAGCGGTGGTGGGGGGGGGGAGGAAGAGAGGGGAGGAGAGGAGCAAAAAGGGAGCAGGAAAATGAGAGGAGCAAAGCGAGGAGGAGGGGAGAAGAGGATGAGTGCATAGGAGGGGAGTGGAAAGGAGAGGAGCCAAGTAAAGAGGAAGGGGGGAGAGAGGAGAGGAGAGGGGAGGGAGGAAAGAGACGAGGAGGGGAGGGGAGGGGAGGAACAAAGCGTGGAGGAGGGAAATGAGGGAAATGATGACGGTTACGGACGCTGTTATACCGGCTGCAGCATCGTCCACGCGTGGCACTGTCGGGGCAGGTGTGTACAGTGGTGGCAGTTCTCGCAGACTCTCGGGGTATTCTGAATCTCGTTCGGAACACCACATCATTTCGCGGTCTTGGTCTATGAAATATAATGTGGAAAAGGATAAGTAGCGATAAGTCATTGGTTCCAAATCCTTACCTCGCAGCTATTACTGAACTTTCACTCACCAGGACTGGGGCCTATGGTTATCCGGACCCAAAAATTTACATCCGACTCGGAGCAGCCTTCACTGACGTCACAATAGAATGTATACCGCATTTCATCAGCTTTCGCTTCTAGGCATTCCTCAAAGTTATTCTGATTACACACATGAGTAGATATATCTTTTAAAGTAAAACTATAATATTGTCTTTGACTATTACTGAACAAACCTGCGGTAAAGATTCATAAGTTGACTTAATTCAATTTTGCTCAAGTTGCTTACCTCTTCACATCGTGATTGGCCGGTCTGATCACGAAAACTGAAACCAAAGTTACTTAAATTATTTCAAATTCTTTGTGTGATGAAATTACTTATGAATATAATAACGTTATAATCATGGAGCAACGAAGGGATCGGTGATTGTCAAGTTAACGTAATCTCTATGTATTCTCAAATTTATGGAAGCTTACAATGACTTGTGAAAACGGTAAAGATATGGGGAACTTAGGTTGCTTGAAAAGAATGGATCGTGTACATGAGTACCAGACTACCTGGTAGAAATCTGAAGCTATGTTACCGCATTTAGATTGTATGTGTGATAAAGAAGTGACATCGTGATCGGAGCTCCCACGATACTTACCACAGCTTCATGCTCGGTACTGTTTCGAACTATCGGATGATTCATAACGGGCACACATACACAAACAGATCATAACGCTTTAGTCTTGATTCTCTATTGTTTGTCTAGGAAAATAAACACATGGTTTGGACTTAATAATCAAAAGCCGAAAGGAGGATTGTAGGGGGAAGGGGGTTGTGGATGGGAGAGGATTATGGCGCGTAGGTCCTTGATCAGTAGTCAAGTCTGACGATTGATCAGCATCATCCGTCAAAGACCAGGCATCGACACGATTGCATATGACATTCACATGAGGAATTTTGAAATGGAAACAAGTCGTTTCCGACTAATTGTATTTTACTCACTTTAACTTCAACAAATTTGCCCTGTACTTTATCGACGGAGAAACACGGGGGCTCGAGTCCCACATCACCGCCCATGTTATAGTAAAGAGTGGAACGCAGGAATCCGAGAGGACGGCGTGTATCGTCGTGGATGGACGAATAGTTCCTGTATTCCACAACACGAGGACATTCTAATGTCTCAATGAGAAAAACAGATACAAAGAATGACGGGGATGATAGACGCAGATAGACGTACCTGTCATAGTGGTCTTCTGCTATTTCATCAAACTCTACACAGGCCGCTTCACTGACTGTTACACGACATACAAGACACAGATGCTGGGCGTGAGAAGCATGTGGAATTTGAATGATGCTTTGACGAAAAGACACATAAGGAATGATCGTGGAGCGGATGGTATCGGAATAAAGAGAAGTCCCAGGAGGGGAGAAGCACGAGGAGGAGGGGAAAGGATAGGGGAGGAGCCAAGTGAAGAGGAGGAGAGGAGAGTAGCAGAGCGGTGGTGGGGGGTGGAGGAAGAGAGGGGAGGAGAGGAGCAAAAAGGGAGCAGGAAAATGAGAGGAGCAAAGCGAGGAGGAGGGGAGAAGAGGATGAGTGCATAGGAGGGGAGTGGAAAGGAGAGGAGCCAAGTAAAGAGGAAGGGGAGAGAGGAGCAAAGAGACGAGGAGGGGAGGGGAGGGGAGGAACAAAGCGTGGAGGAGGGAAATGATGACGGTTACGGACGCTGTTATACCGGCTGCAGCATCGTCCACGCGTGGCACTGTCGGGGCAGGTGTGTACAGTGGTGGCAGTTCTCGCAGACTCTCGGGGTATTCTGAATCTCGTTCGGAACACCACATCATTTCGCGGTCTTGGTCTATGAAATATAATGTGGAAAAAGGATAAGTAGCGATAAGTCATTGGTTCCAAATCCTTACCTCGCAGCTATTACTGAACTTTCACTCACCAGGACTGGGGCCTATGGTTATCCGGACCCAAAAATTTACATCCGACTCGGAGCAGCCTTCACTGACGTCACAATAGAATGTATACCGCATTTCATCAGCTTTCGCTTCTAGGCATTCCTCAAAGTTATTCTGATTACACACATGAGTAGATATATCTTTTAAAGTAAAACTATAATATTGTCTTTGACTATTACTGAACAAACCTGCGGTAAAGATTCATAAGTTGACTTAATTCAATTTTGCTCAAGTTGCTTACCTCTTCACATCGTGATTGGCCGGTCTGATCACGAAAACTGAAACCAAAGTTACTTAAATTATTTCAAATTCTTTGTGATGAAATTACTTATGAATATAATAACGTTATAATCATGGAGCAACGAAGGGATCGGTGATTGTCAAGTTAACGTAATCTCTATGTATTCTCAAATTTATGGAAGCTTACAATGACTTGTGAAAACGGTAAAGATATGGGGAAACTTAGGTTGCTTGAAAAGAATGGATCGTGTACATGAGTACCAGACTACCTGGTAGAAATCTGAAGCTATGTTACCGCATTTAGATTGTATGTGTGATAAAGAAGTGACATCGTGATCGGAGCTCCCACGATACTTACCACAGCTTCATGCTCGGTACTGTTTCGAACTATCGGATGATTCATAACGGGCACACATACACAAACAGATCATAACGCTTTAGTCTTGATTCTCTATTGTTTGTCTAGGAAAATAAACACATGGTTTGGACTTAATAATCAAAAGCCGAAAGGAGGATTGTAGGGGGAAGGGGGTTGTGGATGGGAGAGGATTATGGCGCGTAGGTCCTTGATCAGTAGTCAAGTCTGACGATTGATCAGCATCATCCGTCAAAGACCAGGCATCGACACGATTGCATATGACATTCACATGAGGAATTTTGAAATGGAAACAAGTCGTTTCCGACTAATTGTATTTTACTCACTTTAACTTCAACAAATTTGCCCTGTACTTTATCGACGGAGAAACACGGGGGCTCGAGTCCCACATCACCGCCCATGTTATAGTAAAGAGTGGAACGCAGGAATCCGAGAGGACGGCGTGTATCGTCGTGGATGGACGAATAGTTCCTGTATTCCACAACACGAGGACATTCTAATGTCTCAATGAGAAAAACAGATACAAAGAATGACGGGGATGATGGACGCAGATAGACGTACCTGTCATAGTGGTCTTCTGCTATTTCATCAAACTCTACACAGGCCGCTTCACTGACTGTTACACGACATACAAGACACAGATGCTGGGCGTGAGAAACATGGGGAATTTGAATGATGCTTTGACGAAAAGACACATAAGGAATGATCGTGGAGCGGATGGTATCGGAATAAAGAGAAGTCCCAGGAGGGGAGAAGCACGAGGAGGAGGGGAAAGGATAGGGGAGGAGCCAAGTGAAGAGGAGGAGAGGAGGAGAGTAGCAGAGCGGTGGGGGGGGGGGGTGGAGGAAGGAGAGAGGGGGAGGAGAGGAGCAAAAAGGGAGCAGGAAAATGAGAGGAGCAAAGCGAGGAGGAGGGGAGAAGAGGATGAGTGCATAGGAGGGGAGTGGAAAGGAGAGGAGCCAAGTAAAGAGGAAGGGGAGAGAGGAGCAAAGAGACGAGGAGGGGAGGGGAGGGGAGGAACAAAGCGTGGAGGAGGTGAGGAGATGAGAGGGGGAGGAGGGAGAGGATAGGTAAAAGTAGGAAGGGAGAGGAAAGGAGAGAAAAAGTGGAGCCAAATATAGACGAGAAGGAAGGAGAGTGGGGGAGGAAGAGAAGAGTAAAAGAGGGGGGGGGGGAAATGTGAGGAGAGGATGGGGAGAAGGGGGAGAGGATGAGAGAGGAGAGGGGATGAGGGGAGAGGTAAGGAAAGAAGGGAAGAGCAAAATATAGGGGAGAGGAGCGAAGAGAAGAGGACAGAGAGGAGGAGGGTGGAAAGTGGGGAAGAGGGGTGGAGGGACAGGGGAGGGGGGGGCGAGTGAGTGAGTGATTGATGATGAATGATTTTCAACCGAATGAGTGAGTGAGTCAATAAGTGAGTGAGTGGTGACTGGCTGATTGAGTGTGAGTGTGTGAGTGAGTGAATGGATTAGTGAACGAGTGTGTTAGTGAGTGAGTAAATAAACGAATGAGTGAGCGAGTAAGTGATTGAGTGAATGAATCTGAGTAACTGAGTGAGCAAGTGATAAGTGAAAGAGTAAGGAAGCGAGTGAATGTGAGTCAGTGAGCAATGATGAGTGAGTTAATGAGCGCATGACGAATGGGCGATGTGAGTACAATCTAAACACAACACGAGCGATTGTGGACGATCATCATTGGGAAAGCTCGAAACAACAATCAGTACCTTAGTAATTACACCTGTGTTTTCCTTACCTGGCGGAAACAAAGCGACAGCGATGACGAACAGAAGGAGGGACCCTCCAAACAATCTGCTTCTTTCCATCCTATAACCAAAGCATGAACTACACAATGGTCGATGGTCTTCACTCTTGACGCGAAGCTGATTCTTGGCAATCCTGGAAAATTCGCATGTGAATGCCAGTTCGCCCTAACTTCCGTGTTGACCAGTCGACAAGTTGTGGAGGCGGGGTCACTTCCAAGTTGAACTAGGACGCGCTGCTCCTTCGTCGATAGTGAAGAGCGACACACTAGACTAACAAGCCGAGTCGTGACCGAATCAACAGCCTTATCGCCCCGCGCATGACCGAGGGCAAATGGATACGCCCCCTTTCCACGGAGAAGGTCCAAGTCAACCCAAAATACAGAGGTTTGTCTTATGCTGCATGTATATAAAGAGTGAGGCTTTAATGAGTCACATGACAAGTGCACGCTTGAGTGCTGGGGGGAAAAGCTGACCTCGTCACGAATTACATATTTTGTTTGAACGACGTCGTTCCCAGCAGGGTATTCCTTCTGACGTCATCTTTGTTATACGCTGTCATTTCATTGGCCATGCTTTCACCCATCCCCCTACCACCCTTAACAACACGCAATCGACTGTCAGATTACCTTTAAATAATCTCAATAACCGCAACATGAACAAGGCAGCTGGCTGGGAAACTCCTGTTTCGCAAAGAAGTAAATATACACTTTATGTAAAACCATGCGGAAGATGCATAGCTAAGACAACAGCAGCAACAGACAATCTTGATTAACACGAGTAATGCAAAAGTTGAGCCTCGATGGTATTGTCGTAGATGACGGAGAATCTCACAGAGAGTGTGTTATAAAGCAAACAGAGATGAGTATATTTGGACAGGTCCCCTTGTATCAGGCTCGGAGCCTCTCCCCGGCAGATATCGCATTGCACACGTTTAACACCAAAGTCAACCAGGAATGTAGCGTGCGCATACCCAATACTACCCATGTCACACGGCCTTTAACTAGAGACAGGGGCTTATTTTCATCTTGTCACTCAAAGATGACTCAGTTTGAATGAGGGCGATGTAAATGTATCGATGTATATATATATATATATATATATATATATATATATATATATATATATATATATATATATATATATATATATATATATATATATATATATATATATATATATATATATATATATCTTTTCCTCTGTCTCTTTTTCGCTGTCTGTCGCTGTCTGTCTGTCTCTCTGTCTCTCCCTCTCTCACGCACATACACTCTCTCTCACTCTCTCTCCTCTCTCACTCTCTTTTTCTATCCCTCCCTCTCACCTCGCTCTCCGCACTCTCTCTCTCTATCTCTCCCTCCTCTCTCTCAGACACACTATTTCTCTTTCTCCCTCTCTCTATCACTCTTTCTAACACACACGCGCTCTCTCACTCTCTCTCTCGCCATCACTCTCTCTCTCACACACACACACTCTCTCTCTCTCACTCACTCTCACATACACACACACTCTCCCTCCTCTCTATCACTCTCACACACACACTCTCACTCTCTCTATCACTTTCTCTTACATACACACACTATTTCTCTCCCTCTCTCTCTCTATCGCCCTCTCTCTCTCACACACACTCTTTCTCTCTCTCACTCTCTCCCTATTTCTTTCTCTCTCTCACTCTCTCCCTATCTCTTTCTGTCGTGGAATGCCGGGTCGCCATAACATCATCACTATGAACGCACGCACACACGGACGCACCTGGAAGGCAGTTTCCGTTACCCGCGAGATGTGATGAGCACCACATTAGTGTGTGTGTGTGTGTGTGTGTGTGTGTGTGTGTGTGTGTGTGTGTGTGTGTGTGTGTGTGTGTGTGTGTGTGTGTGTGTGTGTGTGTGTGTGTGTGTGTGTGTGTGTGTGTGTGTGTGTGTGTGTGTGTTGGGGGAGGGGTGTAGTGGGGTATGACGTCAGGGGCGCGGTCACTTTATTACAATATTATGGATTCCAGCAGCGACCGTCTGAAGCAATACAGACACATAAGAATATCGGTATTCACACCAAATGAATTGTCGCTTTTGCCGTGGGATGATGCAATAAATGTGGATGGTGATGAGGCTAATTCATTACGTCGTCGTCCTCTCTCTGTGGCTTGTGGTGCTTCATCGTCGTCCTCTCTCTGTGGCTTGTGATGCTTCGCCGTCGTCCTCTCTCTGTGGCTTGTGGTGCTTCGCCGTCGTCCTCTCTCTATGGCTTGTGATGCTTCGCCGTCGTCCTCTCTCTGTGGCTTGTGATGCTTCGCCGTCGTCCTCTCTCTGTGGCTTATGGTTCTTCGCCGTCGTCCTCCCTCTATGGCTTGTGGTGCTTCTTCGCCGCCGTCGTCCTCCCTCTATGGCTTGTGGTGCTTCGCCGTCGTCCTCCCTCTGTGGTTTGTGGTTCTTCGCCGTCGTTCTCTTTCTACAGTTCTATGGCTTGTGGTGCTTCGCTGTTGTCCTCTCTCTGTGGCTTGTGGTGCTTCTTCGTCGTCCTCTCTCTGTGGCTTGTGATGCTTCATCGTCGTCCTCTCTCTGTGGTTTGTGGTGCTTCTCTCACGTGGAGAACACACTGAATAAGAGCGTCGCTTTGGTTAGACAGCAGTAGAGACAGCGCTAGTAAGAGGTGACTGGAGCGAGGTCATGAGGCGGCTCTTCACGCTCACTGGTCTGCTATTACTCGACACACGACAGCAGACGATGTCGTGAGGCCTACACAACACAGAACAGCTTTCTTTATGCCCGAAATTGCCCGCCCTTCTGTCCCCCCCCCCCCACGACGTCACGACACCTGACGCATACCGATTGTGACATCGACGTGGGAAGGGAAACTTTCACCCAACCACCCGTCATGCTGGCCGGGGTGCGACTCATCAGAAAACAGACCTTTTAACTGTTTAAGGACTTAGCTTTAACTGCAAAATCAGCGACCGAGCGAATACGAGGTGGAACACATGAGAAAACGACTTCAAAACTAATATATATGTGTGATTGAGTGGTAGTGGGGGAGGGGCGGGGGAGGTTGGGGGCATTGACTGACGAAATATGAGTGAACGTTTGGTAAACATCATACAATATATATCACTGTAGAAAATATATGGATTGTAACCTCTTTCCTATGTATAGCAACAGCTGAGGGCGTCTTACTTGTCATATAGTCATGGCCTTGATGATGTAAGTTGACGTGTACCCATGACTGTGTTGATGTAAGTTGATGTGTACCCATGACTGTGTGGATGTAAGTTGACGTGTACCCATGACTGTGTTGATGTAAGTTGACGTGTACCCATGACTGTGTTGATGTAAGTTGACGTGTACCCATGACTTTGTGGATGTAAGTTGACGTGTGCCCATTACTGTGTTGATGTAAGTTGACGTGTACCCATGGCTGTGTGGATGTAAGTTGATGTGTGCCCATGACTGTGTTGATGTAAGTTGACGTGTACCCATGACTGTGTGGATGTAAGTTGACGTGTACCCATGAATGTTTGGATGTAGGATGACGTGTGCCCATGACTGTGTTGATGTAAGTTGATGTGTGCCCATGACTGTGTGGATGTAAGTTGCTGTGTACCCATGGCTGTGTGGATGTAAGTTGATGTGTACCCATGACTGTGTGGATGTAAGTTGACGTGTACCCATGACTGTGTGGATGTAAGTTGACGTGTACCCATGACTGTGTGGATGTAAGTTGACGTGTACCCATGACTGTGTGGATGTAAGTTGTGCACACTTAAGGCGACGTGTAACCGTATGAGCTGAATCTCACATCCCCTCGCACTAACCCGGCCCGGGGACCTCACCCACAGGGGTCTGTGTGAAGACATCACCTTGGTCTCATTCCAGAATGCTACACAGGAGTACTCATGTTACAGGATACAGGCAAATGATGTCGATAAGCTTCATCGTATGTATACACTTGCCACGCCCTAGCCCGGTCTGTACAGCGTCAACAGCTGTGACCACTTGCTGAAATCGACCCCGCGAGGACAGCAACTAAACGGCTAAGCCAGTAAACGTGCTTTTAGTTTAGGATGAATTTTCAGGCGATTTGGTTGTGATTCTTACTATATTTCTGTATTGATGTATTTGCTGAAATGTAGTCCATCCTTATAACTCGGAACGCGAAATCCTCGATTGGCACAAATGCACATTTGTTTTGGCATTTTCATTCAAACCCCGCACATTTTCAGCTAGGGATGCCCAGTGGTGTCTGCCATATGCCCAATTAGTTCCGTCACAAATAAGCTATCGGATTTCACAAAGGTCATGTAAATAGCCGGGGTTGCCGATTGGACTAAATTTGGCTGATATCATTACCAAAAGTAGCAGGGGTTCGATTGTAAAGCCTTTTTCACAGCTGAATTTTGATGACCTTTGATGATATGTTCTAATTTGAAGCCCACTCGACTGGTCACCGGATACCCGTCTTCTCTCGACTGCTGGATTCGCAGACCACCGATGCTCCCTCTAGCGATTGGTACGAGTTCGAGCTGACAGACGGGATCCTAAATCAACCGTTATGACCTCCTTAGTCAGGATCACGGTTGCCTGGATCCTTCACTACAGACGCTTGAGTTTAGAAAAAGCGTAAATGTTGGTTTTCATGGTTAGTGACAAGTTTAGATAAAACAAACTGTGCACATACAAATGAGAGTCTCTATTTTAGACTCTCTTTACGTCTTTAATATGGCATGTATCAACATTATTGAGTCATGATCTGATCAAGTGACCATCATCTAATGTTAAGTGACAAGTCCGCAGTGCTGTTGTAAGATGAGTAACCCCACCGGTTTCTGCAATGTTGTTTAGCTTTGCTGATATCAACTGTGCCACTGACGCCGCTCTTGTGCCTTTTTGTTGTTCTTGTTTGTGAGTACATCAGAAGTCCCTAGATAAACATGTAAGTCTATAGCTACATACGGGTTTTGTTTGAATCAATGCCGCTAAAGGTCCCATGTTTACCGCAAAAAAATTGGGATCTCGTTATAATTTGCTTGCTATGGATTAGTATGGTGTCATAATGGCAGAGGTGTTGTTATCAATCTCTCTTAACTTATCATCATAATGTGACCGCGTCACTAATTATTTGTTTGCTTTTTGACTTACTGCAGTGTGAATGGCTACCCGGGTCATTAGAAAGAAAGGTTATGGGATATTTCTCGTTGATGTCAGTGGCCTGAGTGAAGATGCGCGGAATCAGGCTATGAACCTCCAAAAGAGGCTGAAGCGATGTGGAGTGGATCTCGCAATCTGGCAGAATCTTACAACAACCGAAATGTTATTGAAGACCGAAGAATGTGAGTATCTAAAGTCGCGATTCTTACCGGTTTTTTTCACGTACTGATATCGTTGGAATCATTGTTTTGGACATCCACGGTTGGGCCGGTTATTGTGAGACGTTTGAGCCCAGTCAGTGCGCACACGATGTTTAAATTTGGGGATTTGCACCAATATTCAAATGAAATCCATGTTTACCTCAACGTCTCTTAACTGACCGAGTAAAGCTATGTTTTGATATTCAAACGATGTCAGCTATTTGTATATTCAATGAGAAATATCTTGTATTACAATCAGTTTAATTTTCCCAGAGTATAAATACTAAGACACATGTAACTTGACAACTCCTTCCAAATTCATCGCATAACATCAATCTCGTCAGAGTCTCAGACTTCACTCCTCGTTTTGCTCTGTATTTTCAGTGTGCTCACTGCCCGATATTGATAGCTGCGACAGCATTTGGCTGATAATCGATTCGCATGGTTCTTGGATGGAACACCCGTCATCCAAAGAAGATCTTATTTATGGCACAGCCAACAAGGAAGACAGCCAATTTGCAACAGCTTCTTCTTTCTGCAAAATACTCTCTAGACTTTCTAAAAGCGGCAAGCCGGTTGTGATGATTTTCCAGGTGTGTCTATTTGATACCACGTGTCAATCAGTTAGTGAGTGTTTTGTGATGTCTCAAACGTGGTGCAATTCAGCTGCACACTGTGGCGTACATGGGCACCTGAATACATAACAGTGTTGAACATCTGGGCAATAGAGGTATTTCTATGAGACTGTGAACGCGTTGACAATTTATAATTTGACTTAACAGAAATGCAAAGTTGCCATTTCCAAACGCGTCGAGAAATATTGAGATGAAAAAGTACAAGTTGTAGTGGTAGCAGTTGTAGAACTTGTAGCTGTCATTGATGTTGTAGCAGTAGTAGTAGTATTTGTATCGCTTGCAGCAGATGATTTTAACCGTATGATCGAAAAGGAGTATTCTCTGTAGTCCGTTTACTACTGTTAATGCTGTAGTTGGATCCGTTTACTACTGTTAATGCTGTAGTTGGATCGTTTACTACTGTTAATGCTGTAGTTGGATCCGTTTACTACTGTTAATGCTGTAGTTGGATCCGTTTACTACTGTTAATGCTGTAGTTGGATCCGTTTACTACTGTTAATGCTGTAGTTGGATCCGTTTACTACTGTTAATGCTGTAGTTGGATCTGTTCAGAGTTGTCGAGGCGAGGATCTCCCTCAAACTATAGCTATCACCACAGATACGTCCACACAAAGAGTCACAGCCGCCAAGGATATCACACAGACCCACCCCCAGAATGCCCGAACAATATATACGTCCGCTTCCGTAAACCTTATCCCGGACAGAGTGCCTGTATACACCAACCAGATCCTTCTTTGGTCAACGACTCCAGGTGAGGTGCAGTGTGGTCACGCCAGGTGGCGGGTCATGTTAAGACCGCATGTGGTGCTGTATTTACTGGATCAAATGAATATCTTAATCTCATTAGATATGTGGACTATGATGACAATGGATTTCTACAACACTACAACACATTACATTACCATTTCATGAATTACACTAACAAGATATCCACCAGTGAAGCGTTTGTATGACTGCAGGTAATGAAACCTACCCCGGCCTGTTTAACGCCATCATTGAGGTATTGGACGAAGAAGGCAATCGTAGTACAGACATAGAATCGATTTGGACCAAAGTGATCGCTAAGCGAGCTACGGGATTTGCATATCAAAGACAATTTACTCCCGTGTATTATTCTATGCTTTGGAAAGACCTGCTCATTGCATCTGTGGTAGATTCATGATAACGTAACATTGAAAAGTATTCTCACATCTGATATATCTGATATTGCCACCATTGCCACGGATCCTATGAAATATCATCCCTGAAACAAGACTGTGGTAATCGCTTTTTTTCTGACTTTTCATCAGTCTAGTGTAAGTAAATGTTGCAGTATGTAACTGTATCAGATGACAACTGTTATAATGACAAGGAGATTGAAGGAAATCTTCACTGACATTCCTAGATCAAAACAGGACGAGACACCATACAGAAAACATTTATCCAACTAGCGAATGAGTTTAAGTGCAATGCACAGGTTATTTTGCGCCAATATCATTACAAAAACCACTATCCGATGTCTCTTTCGCAAAACATTAATTATCATTTATCGTTGCGATCATTTTGAGTATGATTAATGTCTACCCAAATCATAGATTTACTGGGTTTTTTTTCATTAACATATTTATGCTCTGTATAGAATGTTTTCCTGACAGCCGTATTTTTATCATAGCGTAACTTGAACAGGCAATTTTTTTCAAGTTGATTTAAAAGGTGAAGTTCACCGGCCCCGGATAACCCCACCCCAACCACCTACCTCACCGACTGAAATGACAATTAGGATAATACGCTATATCAATACTGACTATAGCCTATATTCTCCCTTTGTCATATGTTTAGTAAGATACCCACATACAAACACTACACTTAAGTGCACCCCCCCCCCCCCCCGGGTGTATAGAGGTAGTATATATGTGTCGCGCGACGGGGTATGTTTTTTTAGGCCTCCTACTTCTACGACGGGGTATGTTTTTCAGCTTCAATCTGTACGACGGGTTATACATTCGCATAATACCTTGTACGACGGGGTATGCTTTTGGCCATTTTGACCTTGTACGACGGGTACGGGTTTTCGAGGTCCCGTGGCACACCCCTATCCAGAATAAGGCCAGGTTTAAGTATCGGACTGCATTAATCACTAGAGTGAGGCTGACTAGCCGTGCACGACGTCTTATTGACGTATATATTTATATTACCGTCTTGCGCGGCTAGAGGCTGACAAGAGATTATATAGCAGAAAGTAATCTGAAGAACACACAGTTTTCTGGCCAAAGTCCTCTGGCCAAAGGGATGACGCCCTTTCGTGATGGTTCCTGGAAATCTATTGTCTGTATCACGCGGACACGAAATATCAAAAGCAGTCAATAATACCAAGGAGTTATATAACCTATTGGTTATAACTAGCTCTTTCGAACTAAGTACGGGAGCATGCACTCCCTCGACAAGGTGATAAATAGAACCTGACGTTGGTCTTTTGAGCTAGTTATAACTCCTTGATAATACGGACGCTGTGGGAGGGGACGCATCTTGGACTGTTGTCCGGCTATTGTCAAATACTAAGTGGTTAGACGACGTCAGCTGTTGATAGTTAAGCGATCGTGGATCCCCCGCAAGTATAGTTTAAATCGTATAGTTTAAATTCACACTTAATCGATTCGGCAAAACTACACAATTATGTCAAGAGCCTAGCCCAACGACCAACATTTACCGCGTTGATGTGTATGCAGCTTGGTTCGGCAGAGTTACTAGAGCTGATTTGTCCTCCTCGCTTTCACTTTCGTTTTGGGAACACATTTCCGCAGTACTCCCAGTTCGTCCAGGGTTCCAACCAAAGGCATTTTAATGTTGTATTTGTACGGAAGTTTCCGAATGTTTTACCACATTGAGTGTGTAAACACCTCGAGGCGAATCCGGTTAGCAGTGTCGTCAAAAGCCACGGACGGCACATACATTTCTGACATGGAACAACAACCACTTCCTGCCCCACAGTGTGCAGCACCATTTCCTGCCCAACAGTGTGCAGCACCACTTCCTGCCCCACAGACAGCAGCACCACTTCCTGCACAGGTCGGAAGCACCACTTCCTGCCCCACAGTCAGCAGCACCACTTCCTGCCCCACAGTCAGCAGCCTCAAGTGGGTCAAGTACTTAGGACCATGATCATAAAGATGACGTCATCGGGATCATGAGTGTCAGTATTACAACCCACATCATAGCCATCACCTCAGTCATCAGTTGGAATCATAATTAAATGACATCGTAAGAATGATGTTTCAACATCTCTTGTATTAAACCAGCCCTTTTTCTTACCGACCATGTTAATCTCCCCTTCACTTCACTTGCAGTTACTCCTCATGCTTCTATCAAATTGCCATCATATGGTACATAGCACCAGTTAAGCCTCCCTGCCATTTGCAAAGTCCACTGAGAAAACAGCTGTTGAATAAGCAACACAGCAGAATACCCATGAAATGGAAATCCTCAACATAGGCTAAAATGGAGGATCAGGATGAGAAAGAACTGAAGAGGGGTTATGTGTGATGCCAACACATATAGAAAGTATAAGTTAAAAACCTCAGTAAACACCTCTGTTGACCTAATGAAGGTGAAGGTTGAGGAAGGTGATGACAATGAAAGGTGCTTTGGTTAATAGTTCCATCATTCATGGCCTTGTAGACTTCCAACATGAACTAACAACACTACAGCATCTCACGGCAATCAACAAATGAAATCAACAAAATACATTCATAAAATACTTTATCTCCATGGTCTGGAATTTACATGCACACTTTGATGCGAGGCCAAAGGGTAGTATCTGACAGACAGACATCACAATCAGTTGTTCCATTAATTCACAATGTCATGATATTGGGGTGTGAATTGCTTGAAAGCCAGCTTCTGCTCATCCGACTTCCAGTCATAAAAAATTCTAACTCTATGTCACAACAAATGAACGCAGCTGTTAAGACAAATGAATGGGCGATGATTAAATGATTTCCAAACATTCTATAAAACAGTAATCAAGAAGGAAATAAACATCTCTGGAATGGATCGTTAACAAAGGCACATTCAACAAGAGAACATCCCCGAAATATACATTTTAATACGTGAATATCTATCTTAATCCATTTGCAAGCAGTATTGGAACAAATATCACTATATATACTGCAATGTTTCCATGATGAATCAATACAACAATGGGGCAGTACATACACAAGCCAACACAAGTACCCTACAAAGCCACAGAATATAGGAAATACTTTAAAAGCATTTGTTGTCTGTGGGTAATTCATACAATAACAGATGTTATTTGTGGAACATATCTTTACAATAAGCTTCTGATACACACTTTCCCTGATACACTGCCATTTTTGGTCCTGAAATGATTTGCATAGCAAGATTAGATTAAGTTATTATTTGGATCATTTGCATACTCCACAAAGATAATGCCTGGGATTGGTAAGATGGGCCATAGGCTGCACTCGATCAATTCAGAGAATAACTGGGCGTCATACAGAGAAACACCTTCCCATTGAGCGTCTTCCACACATACTAAGTTAGTGGTCATAGCTGGAGGTTATCTTATTAAAGGTCATAGATAGTCAGGAAACAGGAGGTCAGGTACTGTGATTATAATGTTAATCTCGCTAATACAGCCAATCCCAAACCAGGAATCGATAGGGAAATATCAAAAAAATATCGCCATCCCCAATTAGTAACTTGGCCACATATATTTCAATGATCTACATCTTGAATGCTGAATTAAAAAATGCTCCTGGCATGCCAATAATCCTTCATAAGTGGCAGTCTGCCTGACATCATTGCCATGATATATGCATGCAATCAGACACTAGAACATAATATATGGATGTTCCGTCCAGTCCAAACCATGCCATCACTCCAGTGACTGCATGCCAAATGTGTAGTGGGGTGTCCATTAACGCAGGTTCTCTTTAGCAGCTATGATGTTTTGTTTGAGACTGATCAGGGAAGGTGGTGCTTTTTGGTGAAGGGGTGAGCCAGAAGCTCTTTAGCAGAGGCGCGTTTGTCCACTTCTACCTCGAGACTGCGATCGAGGAAACCCAGCAGCTCAGCTGACAACTTGGCCTTGTTTTTGATGGTGGGCTTGCCGTTGGTTGCGATGAGATAGAGCGCTCTGAGGGGGGTCTCGTTAAGGTAAGGTGGTTCTCCCTCGATCATCTCGATCACCATGATTCCCAGGCTCCATACATCCACCTTGTAACTGTATGCCTTCCTGCAACACACACACACATACACACTCAATGATAGAAGATTCTCTCATCAAAAGTGGTGTTTATTCAAGCTGCTTCAAGAGAAAACCGGATGGCATGAACAAGTAAGTAGAGTCAAGTATAATATTCAGTTCTGCCATATACTTAGTACTCAGTTAATTGCTATTCAACTAACCTTGTGACCACTTCAGGTGCCATCCAGTACGGTGTGCCCACCATAGTGTTTCTTCGATTCTGGTCCGGAGTGATCTGAGCGCAGAATCCAAAATCAGTCAGCTTGACATTGCCGTTCATTCCGAGGAGGACATTATCACTCTTGATGTCGCGGTGAATGATTTCCTGTTGATGGAGGAAGTCCAGAGCACTCAGACAACACTTGCAGATGCCAGCAATCTGGGACTCACTGAGCACCGTCTCCGTGACAACATCAGTGAGAGCCCCGCCTTCTAGACACTCCATGACGACCCAGAGCTCGTTGCCCTGGAGATAACTTTCTATGTAATTGACAATGTTTTCGTGTTTGTATTCACGCATGACTTCGATCTCGGTGATGATCAGTTCCTTTTTGGGCTGGTTGTCCAGATCCATCATTTTGATTGCCACAACGCGAGCCTTTTCTCGGTCCTTCGCCTGGCAAACAGTCCCAGAAGCCCTGAAGGGGGACACAAACTTGAATATTACCCAAAGTCTTCAATGGTTACAAACTTTGCAAAGTAACGTGCATAAATAACTATAATATAGAACCAACACTAAACAGGCTTTGTCAGCCATTCTCAGATTACTTTGACCTACCCAGAGCCAAGCTTGCCTTTGATATCATACTTCTTCTTCGGATCCCCAGCTGACACCAGCTTACCTGAATAAACAACATCATATTGCCTCAAACATAGATACCAAACACAACAACCAGTGGCATGCAATCTCATGATATGTTTCTCTCCCATCAACTAACATATGCATCCAGGCCATCAGAGAAGACACCCTTGATCAACCTACCTAGCGCGGCCATTATCTCCTCGTCGCTCATCTTCTTACGCTTCATCGACTTCTTGCGCATCGTAGGCTTACCCTTCTTCTTCTCTCCGCCCACTTCCCCATTACTAGCCCCGCCTTTCTTCTCCGGTAACATAGGTCCATCCTGGGTCTTAGCTTCCTCAGCGATCTTGACCTTTGACATTTGATGTTTGACTTCGTCCATGTCTGTATCTTTACGAGGAGCTGGGACAGGAGCCTGCAACATATTCAATGCTAGAAACAGTCTGTTTGGTTAACAGAAACAAAATGGCAGCAGTTTGCTTAATAAATTGGTGTCATCAATTAAAAGAAACAGTTTTTAATGTCGGCTCAAGATTGTTTAACAGAAATGGACCGAGTGATTCGTGAAAAACAATTCAATTATCTAATGGCTGTTTTACTGTAATGACTTCAACAATTCACCTTGTTTCCGCCTTGGATAAGGGACGTTCTTGGGGCAGGCACAGGAGGCTGTTTGGCTGGTGTTGTGTCCTCAGAAGAGAAATCACCCAAACTCGCCTCTCGAGATTTGTCAGAGTCCTCCGAGGAATCGATGGAGGTAAGGTCCTCCATGGAAGGTGAGTCTTGTCCCAGGTATTTGTCTTCATGGTGGTTTTTAATGGATTTCTCATACGTTTTGATAGCATCTATGACAGCATTGGGATTTTCTCTGCGTTCGTTCTCACTGAGTACAGCAAAATGAAGGCATTGCTGTAAGGGTGATGTGGGAGTATAAAGGTTTACAACAAAAGGAGCCATGCACAAACATATTTTGTACTAAGAGGAATATTTTATAAATCAACATGCAACCCTAGGCATTTAGCAACATTTTAAGCAGCAGAACAACACCATAACAGACACAAATATAGTTACATAAAATACAATGAATAAAAAAGATTCAATACAGAAATCACACTGAAAATATACATTCATGAGCCATCAGATAATATTCATTAGTTGGGAAGAGCCAGCATCCCCAGCCCATCAGTGAGAGGTATGTATATTCATTAGTTGGGAAGAGGTGGGGTCAGCAGACAACCCCAAGAAGACAGCCCATCAGTGAGAGGTTAATGTATAACATATAGGAAGAATCAAGTAGCATTAGTTGGGATGAGGTGGGGTCAGCAGACAACGCCAAGACAGCCCATCAGTTGGGATGAGGTGGGGTCAGCAGACAACCCCAAGACAGAGAGAGGTTCATGTACAAGATAACATATAGGAAGAATCAAGTAGCATTAGTTGTTAGACATTTACCCAAGTTGATACTAATACAACTGTGGCCCAGACCAAGAAAGCCCCTAATAGGAAGTAGATTGTAAATACTAGTATGTGCAATCTGAACAGTAACAAATTGTAGTACACAAGCAGTACACCAGCAGACACCAAAAGACCTTCCTGGTTTCAGATTAAATTTGTTATCACCCCCCCCCCCCCCCCACCAGGTGTTGAGCTGGCATCATGCTGCACAACTCAAGGTTTCCTGAATGGCCCCTGCAATGAGAGCTACCATACTCTCCCTGTCCTATTAGAGGATGTCTCCAAGGACTAATGGTGTAATATAAAACATGAGGGGTTTTCTCAAAACATTGTACTATTCATAGCCAGGATCAATATAGGATCAAAGGGCACTTTAAGTCAGTCTCCACGTGACCATCATCTGCACAAGGACCATTGCTTCATGACACAAACTGATCTTGACTAATTAATGTTTTATAGGGTACTACTGTCGTACAGTATTATGCGAATTCTCAAGATAACAAACCTACTTGTTGGATAAACATATAAACATGTATTGCTTGAATGAGCTATGGTAACACCACCCAACCCTAGCTAGTTTTCACTCCTACATAATGGTTGGTGTATTTCGTGAATTTAACACAAGATTTACATTCCGAACAGGGGCTGTATAAGCTAAAAGATAAACAAATTAACTACAAACCAGGCACTCGCTTCGGGGCCGAGTGTAAGATAGTCATGATTCTAGCCTCAGCCCAAGAATGCCTGTGTTTATATATACATATGGTCAATGTAAAGTATGCTTTGAGGAAACTTATCCAGTCAAACAGGAAATTGAGAATAGGTAGATGATGAGCTGTTTGATTAGACCTCTGGGCATATGGTGCACCCAAATTAATATTAAGAATCAAAGGACAAAGTGTGCGGATTATGTAGTGATATTTACATAGGTTTAACTACTGTCAGTCTAACCTTGACAAAATTAATCCCGGGTTTCATTTATATGTCAAGTATTGAAAGAGAAAAGTAACAAGCCATGTATCATTTGGCACACATGGCATGCTGCAATGATTAATGGAAGATTAATTTTCCTAGCTACAGAGAGGAAACCAGGCAAAGATAGTGTTATGCAGCTGGAGATGCTATATATTACTGCTGACCCCACCTGATATTAGACTCGGATAGCCAGAACTGCCACGAGGACGGCAGACCAACAAAGTCCCCGGACGCTGGGTCAAAACCCACATGAATCTCATGCTTGAAACATGTAGGACCTGTTATTTCTGTAATTTCATTCTCCATCAGAGCTGATACATCAAATTTGGCTTTTTTAGCGCCTCGAATTTTCCTGATTATTGCTGCTGCCATGTTCTTCTCAGTTAAAACATTGGACAGTGAAACTGCAAAGATAGAGCAAAGGAAAGTGACATAACTGTGACAACAAGCTCAACAAAAGGAAACTCCACACCTTGTACATCAAAGGCCCAGACACCACCTGCAAATCAAAATAAAAGGTATGTTATTACATGTAGTGTGAGTGAGGTTAAATACCTGATGTTTGAGTTATCAAGCCAGGCTCTCCATGCAGGGGGCATACCATCAAACTCTCCTGTCATTTTGTTGAAACCAACATGCCATTCATGTTTCACATTTGTTGGTCCAGATATCACCATATTTGTGGGCGCCTGTGGATCTTCAACTTCAGAGGAACCTCCACTGCTCCGAGTTTTCTTTTTACCAATCTTCTTCAAAAATGCCATACTTCACCAGACAAAGTAGTCACATAAACAAATGTTTTTCAGGTAGTTCCAACAAGAACATATATCCAGATCACTGATGCCACCTGGAAATAATCAACAGTCGTAGGAATGCATTGATGAGTAACAGCGTCAGAGCATTAATATGCAATGACATTTACTACAGAACAAACATATTAACATGAAAGTGTCTGGTGAGCTACTTGTCATTGCTTGACTGTGATGGGAGGGAGAAACGAGTGCCAGCCAACATATACTCAGGTAACAAATTAATGTTGCCCAGATTAGTAAAGCCCTTGTTCATAATACCTCTTTTTTTCAAAGTTAGGAGGATTAACCATGATCTTACACCCACAAGGTTTACGCATTGCATGGAGTGATATTATTACTATTTAACCAATTGCATATCCTGATCTCAAGGCACCATTGGCAGGCAGGAAGGAGTTGATTTTCAATTACTGCACAGACTCATCTAGCCCTATAAGACATCTGAGTAGACTTCTTACTCTTAATGAAAACAACGCAATGTTAAAAATTTTGAGATGATGTTCACAGACAATTTTATCCCTTTGCAACGGGATTTTACAAGGGTAATTAGTTATAGTTTGATAAATTTGGGAAAAGGTAAAAAGTCCCAAACACAGCGCCATGTTTCTTTTCAAGTTCAAGACCATGTGCATCACACATGCTCAGAATGATGTGACCCATCGACGACTAATGATAAGGCAATGCGGATGCCGGTAATCGTTTTGTGATTTTTGGGAAATGATATATAGATGGCATTTCTTAAAGAATAGCGTTGATCTGGGGTAAGCTTTTCTATGTGCTATGACTTTTTTTGCTCCTGATATATGTGTTTTCTAGATGCGCGATGTAGCACTTAAGTCAAACACATGTTTTAGGACGTGCCCAAAATGTTGAAGCAGAAGGGTATATATCTATATTACCGTTCGACCGGAGCTAAGACTCATCAAGATGACTGCAAGTACATTTCTGAATTAGTCAATATCCTCAGAAATCACTCAAAATGAGATAGACAATCCGATATAAAAAAAAACAACTACACCCATGACACTTCAGAAGATACAAAATATTAAATGCATAGAAAACAAGCTCATACAAGAAACGAGTCAATGCATAACATTATAATTAAAAACAACCGAGGGTCCGAGGAACAAAACACCTGGTCCTGGATAAGGATTATTTGACAGTTTAGCATGCAAAAGATCCAACAATGAAAATAAGCAACCATCTTGAAATAAAACTAACATTAATTTCTTTAGTCGAGTAACGCAGTTTGACGAAGCACCTATTCCATATCAGTATCTTCAAGAATATACTTTGGCAAGCGAAGATAACCAATTTTGATGTATTTCATTCCAGGAAGTTAAAGAAGGAAGTCGCGCTGAATCCTGGGCCGTGACGTCTTTCCGCACCAGTGATATATCCGAGTGTTACTATATTGTAGTATATTGTATGGTTCTCATGCTGCTTCAACGATGTCATTTTTCATTCGTAATAAAAGAAAACTACGACCTGATTCAAAGAAAAAGGTAATTGCATCTGATTCCGTAATATGCTTATCTGATTAAAACCGATGTGTAGTGTTATACGCTATACTGATTAAAATGGAGATAAATATTGGGCGATATAAGGGTCTACTTCCACTCGCTGCGTCGAATTTATATAATATATGTCTGAGTATATTTATATATACACATATGTATACGTATAATATATATATATATATATATATATATATAGGGCTCTCGCTAGCCAAAAATTATCAAGGGTCAAAGACCCTCAGGTCGTAACGGTAAAATGAATTTATACCGTTACGATACGACGGTTTTAGCGCTTCTTTAAAAGCACACGTTTGTGTCTTTACGCTTTTGGGTGCTCAACTACGCATCCAAAAAATAACATATATCAAGAGCCTGTACAACAGACAGTCCCTACGCGCAAAAAAAATTACCCCAACCCGACGCTATTCTTCAAGAAATGCCATCGATACATTATTTCCGAACAGTCAAGATACCATGACAGCCATTCTGAAAACATATTGTGTCGCGTGATTTACCGCCGCCTCATTTGCATTGCTGTAGCATCCTGGGGGGGGGGGCACTTGACCCTAACTCGGATAGGGGTGTGCTGCGGGACCTCGAAAACCCGTACCTGTTGAACAAGTTGAGAATGGCAAAAAGTATACCCCGTCGTACGGTGCGGTAGTTTCGTACACGCGCGTTTCGTACACAGGTCGTTTCGTACACCGATGGTTGTTTCGTACTCAGGACTGGGCGACGTTTCGTACACAGGTCGTTTCGTACACAAGACATGAATACAGGTCGTTTCGTACACAAATGGGAATTGTTTCGATAATACGCAGACATGAACACTGAATACGATGTGTCTGCTCATATGCCTGTTATTGTTATCTTTTTCGAATTATGAAATCGTAGGTCATTTTTTGCATTAATCATGAGTTATCCAGATGTTACATCTTACCTGGCGAGGATGGTCAACTCGTTAAGTCGGCCGCAAATTAATTCGGCCATGCAATTAATGTGAAGACTAAAATAAATTAAATGAAACAGCAGTAGTAATTATATAGTAGGGGATTTATTATAACATACCTTTCAGATCTAACCTTTGGGGTTCACCATATAAAATTTAATCAATTCCAGTTAAAATAATGAATTTATTGAATGCAAATTCATAGTACAGTAATATGAGCTTCTCAAAGATCTAGCCATTCAAAATGTACATCGTTAGTTCTGTTCTGCAGAAAGCAAAATAATGTGTTACTTATATATACTTGTCTATACATATACACACATACCAGGGACGTAGCCAGGCTTGAAGGAATATTACACATTTACGGGGGAGAAATCTACAGTTCAAATTGCCGTTATGCACGTGCGTAAGTGGGTATCGCTCTCTACACCCCTGCACACACGCACAATCACATTAATATACGTAACCACCCACGTATACTTGCGCCAGGACCCACACGTTTAAATGCCCTCTCGGCTGTTTCTCCTTTATAAGGAACAACTTTTCTTGCATTTGCGGTAATAAGAAGGACCGCTTAATACCTTTGATATTTCTTGTGCTTTCCTGACACGAGGCAAAAGGCCAATGCGACCTGATTTAAAACTCGTCTGAGCATGGACACTCCACACTCAATGAGGCTCTCACGACCATTTATGTACACAACACTCACTGTTGCGGGTACCCATTAGATTAATAGATGCTCTAGTCTACACAAGCCATAACATTTTTTCAAGCCAACTCTTAATAAAACTTTGTGAAAATAAATAATAAAACACGATACCAGATATTTTATATTTAGTATATTACATAGTTACTTCACTAAGCATTTTATACGAAACAACTGCTTTTGATATTGCGTGTACGAAACAACCAATCTCGCGTGTATGAAACAACCGTAAGTAGTGTGTACGAAACAACCTGTGTACGAAACTACCTGTAATCCGTCATACAAGGTATAATGCGAATGTATAAACCGTCGTACAAGACGAGAGGCCGAAAAAATATACCCGGTCGCGCGGCACATGTATAATACCTCTATACACTTAAGTGTCCCCCCCCGGGCTTAACGTTAGTCGTCATTCTGAGCATGCGCGATGTACGTGGTCTTGAACTTAAAAACACACATGTTGCTGTGTTTCTGACTTTTTACCGCTTCCCAAATTGATCGAACTATAAATAAATTACCATGGATGGAATCCCCTGCCGAAAAGGGATTAAATTGTCCGTAAAGCATCATTGCATTCTATAACTCCATCACTTTGGTATGTTTGGTGTTTGGTAGTTGTCTGAATCGATCTCAATTCTTTTTCATTGCGTCGTTTTCTGAGAAAGTAAGACGTCTACTCAGACGTCTTGTAGGGCTAAGACCCTCGGGTAAAAATTTCCATGGGTCCCCAACATATTTCGGGGTCCACAGGAAACCTGAGGGTCCAAATTGATGTTTATTGATAACTGAACACAACCAGGGCTCGCGCTAGCCAAAAATTATCAAGGGTCCAGGACCCTGAGGTTAAAATTCCCAAGGGTCCCCAACAAATTTCGTGGGTCCACAAGAAACTGGAGGGTCCAAATAGATGTTTATTGATAACTGAACACAACACCACAAATGCCTATTGCATGCATGTTAAATCGTTTATCAGCAATAAAGTTCATAGCTGATTTCTGACAGTCAATGTCCTGAACAGCTGGACCCTCAATCTTGATGCGCATCAGTATCTCCAGCACTCTTTCTGACAACGAAGCACGTTTGCAAGATTTTATGACATTTGCATGGAGAAGTTCATGAAGCAGCTCAGAATAAATCTAGACGCTACGCGAAACGATCGATCGCCCTTTAATGTCCTTAAACTGAGTTTCTCTAGCGTTGCGCCCAGCGCTGTCATGGTAACAAGCCAACTGGGTGAAGCTCAGTTGGTAAAACAGGCTGTGAAAATGATTCTATCTGCATATCTCTTCCCAATAGAACATCTTTTGCCAGATAGTGTCAATACTCTGAAACCAAACCTTCTCATCACCAGACATTGTGAAGGTTTACCGGACCCGTCGGACATCCAGTAAACTTTTCTCTGGTCCGATAAAAAATGTGATTGAGTACCCCCTCAAAAATGAAAATAAACCTAAGAATTCGCTGTTTCACGTCTCTTTCGTCTTTCTGTCAATATTTGTAATTTTCGCTGGTTCATTAGTCATTCGACTTCGGAAGTTCGGGTGATTCCGTGGTTGCCGGAAACACACAAGTAGATTTCACGCGGACTTTTAAAAGCACAGCGTGGCCATATATGTTTGTCAAAACTTCGGTCCAGTAAAACAATTCTCAGTCCCTTATTAGCGCCCCCGGGGGCGTTACATTTTGGAAAGGGGGGGGGGGGGGGGTTTATAAAGTGTCAAAAATCGATAAAATTTACTTCATGTTTAAGTCTTATATACCAAAAAAACCAATAGTCACATCATGTCCATGTCTTTTACGCGTAAAAAACAACACATACGGAGCAAACTCCATCTCCCAAAACATCGCATACGTCTATTAGAGCAAGTACGGCAGTCGATGCTTGAAATATGACACACGAGAATATCATGATTTTCCTGCATTTATGGTAAGTCATGATTTTATCGACTCGTACACCGAGCTTGGTTATTAATCATGACCACACATTTATCCATGTAAGTTCGCCAAGACCAAAACGCTGACCAGTTGAAAGCGCGAGCTCCTGTAACAGCTTCTCAAAAACCAACACTTATCTTAGAGTATTACCTCCGTACTGTTGCCTCTGCGTTACTACTCGGCCAAAGCTTGTGCACATTCAACCTCTCACTTAACTGACTTTTACAGTGAATGACGTCTTAAATACCTTACCGTGCTCAATGATGTATTAATGTCATTGATTAAGATCGTCAGCATGTATCCTTACATGTGTATGCACTATTTCAGAAAAAAACACTTTGCAGCTATTCATCCATTTCAATGTTCACAATTTTTGTTCAAGACCACAATGGAATTCCATGACCTGGATCTTGCTCATGTCAAGTTATTTGCATTGCCCCAGATCAACGTAAGATGAGAATATAAGTGAAATAATTTATCAGGTTGGCCTACCAGCCCAAAGTATTGCATGTGGATGGTAATCTGGATGGTCGTTATGATATTTGCACTGTTCTGCACTCAGAATTATGAGAAGGAAGCATTTAAAGAAAACTTAGAGCAGATGTAATTGTGGGCTATAAATTTGCTTAATTTTTTATTAGCATGGATAATGATTATGAATGATAAAATGTTAGCGCATTCTTTTGACTTAGTTGAATTAGGTGACCAACAACTGAGTTGAAAGAAAAGCTTACACCACAGTGCATTTACTTGTTGTATAGGTTGCATCCCCCTTTTTTGTCCTTGGAATTGGGTCCAAAAAAATGTTATGATGTAATATTACATGCAATATGACCATCATCAAGATTACATGGAAAAGTTTATGGAATCGTGCCTACACACCATTGTACTTGGTTAAATAAGACCATTTTTCACAGTTATAAGTTAACCATCTTTGGACAACAGGAGTCCGGTACCATCTTCCAACATTTCTTTGATGGCTGCGTGACGGATTCGCTATTATTTAGCTTGACTGGAAACCCATCTACTAAATGTAAAATACTTTGGTGTTGCTGAGAACCATGTCATTGAGCAACCACGATGCCCCCGCCCCTACTTACTATAGCTGAAGATGCATGAAGTGTATCTGAGCTATGTGTCCTATCAGTGTCCTCGGTCAATGAGGTCAAGTGGCGTGGCACATACTGACATGGAGTAATTTATTGCAGATCAATGGCACTGATGAAAATAAAAAGGCCCCTAAAACTGTGAAGAAAACAGTGGATGATGAAGAGATTCCAAGTGACTCTGATATCGACAGGTACTTGACATAACACCAATAGTCTACAAATGTCACTCGGCTGTATTGCTATTTTTTCGTGTTTCACGTCGAACTCAGTAATGTGTGAGGATCTTACGATGTTGTCAGTGATGAAGTTGGTGGTCGAGACGGAGGCTGGAGTTCTGAGGAAGACCAGGAGACCGCTCAAGAGAAGCGGCTGCGCTTAGCCAAAGAGTATCTAGCCCAGTTAGAAACAGGTGCTGTTTATACTAAATCTGGTCAGTTTTAATGGCTGCCATCAGAAGCTATAACTGACCAGCTTATTTAACAGCCCTCAATTTACTCGTTACTCACTCTAGGAGTCAGAGATTAATTGATGTTTCTACACACCCTGATAATTTCTATGGTCTGACACATTGAGGCTCTTCTAGCCCTTACATTTAGGTGACCTTCAACAACAACCCATTTACTAATTGAAAATTGACTTAGTGTTGTCCAGCTTATGTAAGTGTGGATTGTGACTGATGTGTGTATCAGAGAAAGAAGATGATGACGGAGAGGGGACGTACAGCAGCATATCACAGACTCTCAAAGATGAACTGGTAATGATGTAACTACAACTCAGTAGTCTCCTCAGGCAAAGTTTATTAGGTGATGAGTGTTCAGTTGTTTCTGTTCCGTGTTCTATCAGTATTATCTGACATTTCAGCTTGAACAGAAGGGCAAACTGCACAAAGAAGTCGCAAACACAGTAAGTTCTCATGTACCATATATCATATGGTGGTATCCAGTTTTAACAGTGGATGCATGAATGTAGGTGTGACCAAGACTTCAATGATTGATTAAGGTATGTTGTATGATTGTGTGCAGTATGCCCCACCTGATGCAGGTGGAGTGTGTATCTGTCGAGGACACCAGCTCTCTGTCACCTGCCTCGTTATATCACCTGACAATTCACATGTCATCTCTGCTGGCAAAGACTGTTCCATCATCAAATGTGTGTCATCTTATAATTGTTCTCCTATTGAGTCTAATATTATGTATGTTTGAGTATTAACCCATTTATGATTGTCCTGAGGTGTGAGTGCTCTTATGATGCAGGGTGTGTGGCAACTGGTAAAAAGGTGAAGGTCATTCCTGGGGGCCGCAAGGGCACAGAAGAGAAACACATAGGCCACACAGAGCATGTTTTATGTCTCGCTATTTCATCAGATAACAAATTCCTGGTGAGTTTCTGATGTAACAACCAGAATACACTGAAAGAGTAATGTATATTATCATGTAATTCAACACACCTCAACCTGTCTTTGGTCCGTTTCAATGTTGGTGTTGACTGACCAGGTATCTGGAGACAGAAACAAACTGATCCATGTTTGGAACCCGGATACGCTGGAGCGATTACACACTCTAACTGGGCACAGAGACGCTGTGGCTGTAAGGACCCTTTACTTGTCGTCGTCGGATACAATGTGTTTCCATGACATCTCCTTCATGTCGGATACAATGTGTTTCCATGACATCTCCTTCATGTTTCCTGTATAGTGAATAAGCTACATATAGTGAATAAGCTACATATAGTGAATAAGCTACATGTTTTGCATCAGGAAGAGATCATTCTTTTTGACTGATCATGCGCTCTACAGATATATGTTTGTCACTCTAGTCTGGTGTTATTTGTGTGTTTGTTGGTGGCAGTCGTTAGCATTCAGACGTGGGAGCCATCAGCTGTTCAGTGCATCGCATGACAGAACCATCAAAACATGGAACCTGGATGAAATGGCTTACGTTGAAACTCTGTAATCTTTATTGATCTGCTTTCTGGCTGATTTTACATATTATTATATCAATTTTAATAGGAGCTGTTTATTATATTGGAATGAGATGTGATATCAATATGCAATACTGTACGATTCAGAGTTGTAATTGCGTTTTCCCTGTGTAGTTGCTTTGTGTCCTGGTGGGGTCGGTTGTAGATGGCATGGTTTGTGTATGTGGTGCAGGTTTGGCCATCAGGACTCGATCACCTGTGTGGACAGTCTCAGTCAGGACAGAGCTGTGTCGTGCGGTGGCAGGGACGGCAGTGTCAGACTATGGAAAATCATAGACGAGTCACAACTCGTGTTTCACGGACACTCGTTAGTGCCTCTCATATCTCAATCAATCCAGCAGACTCATGTCTAGATGTTGTTGATATTTTGTCTTCTAGCTGCTCATATGACATACGTTGTATATGTTAAGTGCATGGTTCAATGTCATCATAAAGCACATAGATTTGTCAGGTGATCTGGATGTGGTGAGGTTAGAACGTTGTGTGTTGCAGGGGATCCATTGACTGTGTGGCTTTCATCGATGAGAATCATTTCATCTCTGGAGCAGATGACAAGTATGTGGATGGCATCTCCTTCACTTAATTATGAACAGATGATATAGTTGATGGTAAAGTTGTCCTATAGATAGCATGTATCCAGTCTATTTGCTTGTTGATGACCATGTGACATGGGTGCTGCAGCTCCCTGGCTCTATGGGGGACGATGAAGAAGAAGCCGTTAGTGACAGTAAGCCCTGCCCATCCGTCCCACCTGGCCAGCACGGTGCAGCCATGGATCACCGCAGTCAGTGCATTCACTCACACAGACCTCGTGGCTTCAGGTAATGGGGCAACGTACGAGTTACAGCTTCTCATGGTTTAGCCGTAACCTGATTGTGACGGTGTTGTTGTTATAAGTTTGATGACGATGATGGTGTGATTCTGGCACAGCAGGTTCCCATGATGGTGCTGTCAGGCTGTGGCGATGTGGAGCTGACTTCAAATCTCTCACTCCACTCTTCTCCATCCCTCTTGTAAGTCATTAATGCTTCTCCATCCCTCTTGCAAGTCATTAATGCTTCTCCATCCCTCTTGTAAGTCATTAATGCTTCTCCATCCCTCTTGTAAGTCGTTTATACTTCTCCATTCCTCTTGTAAGTCATTAATGCTTCTCCATCCCTCTTGTAAGTCATTTATACTTCTCCATTCCTCTTGCAAGTCATTAATGCTTCTCCATCCCTCTTGTAAGTCATTAATGCTTCTCCATCCCTCTTGTAAGTCATTAATGCTTTTCCATCCCTCGTGTGAGTCATTTATACTTCTCCATAGTTGTTTTCAGCTGATTATAACATATTACGGTCATTGAATTAGGTTTTATAATTGAATTCTGTGTTTCAGGCGGGCTTTGTTAATGGATTATCCTTCTCGAGTGATGGTCGCCAACTTGTGGCGGCTGTTGGTCAAGAGCACCGCTTGGGTCGTTGGTCGAAGGTCAAAGAGGCCAAAAATGGCATATGCATCTTCACCCTCGGCCAAAGGTCCCCTGAAGAAATTGAGGAACTGGCAAAGGCAAGGAAATCTGAGTCATCTACTGGCAAAGATCAGAGGAAGAAACCTTTTAGGAAGAACACCAAGAAAGTTACTGGCAAAATGAGGAGAGGAATGAAGGGAAAACGAATGTTGTAATTGTTAATGTCTTAATCAATCTGTAACAAATAAACTTATTTTGGATAGATCAGCTGTTTTATGATACAGAGCATGTTGAACCAATGGTCCATCACCCTTCATTGCAAATGCTGGATTCTAGTTGATTTCTAGAGTATGCATAACAAACTCAGGTACTCTGATACCCTTGAGTAGGGTCAATTTAACTAGCTTTGCTGTTTGGCAGAGCTTATATACCAGTCCGTCTGTCTGTCTGTATGGAACTTTGGTGGCACATTATGTTATAAAGCAAGCTAGCATCATACATGGACCTCTCTTAGGTCAATATCTCTTTGTAAACTAAAAGGCAGTTCTCTCTGACCTTTGATCCCTGATTTATTGATAAAGAATGAATCAGAAGACGTAATTTCTTTCAAGCCAAAATTAGGCCTGATGAGATCAGAGAGATAATCCATAGCCTTGACATTTTCCCCTTGGTCCTATAAATTAGGAATATCTGGTACATTTAGGTGGCATATTTTGGATTGGGGGAATGTTTAAAGTCATTTGAGGGCTACGTGACCATTGAATATAAGGAAATCTATAAACGTTATGATCAAGTCATAACGATTATGTCACAAGTAGTAGAGCTTTAGTCTGCGTCCCAGACTCCAGGGGTTCCGCTACGCTTCTCGCCCTTGAGTCTACGACACGACCAGCTCTAAAAGTGGCGCGTCCGAATATTCATTAGACACGTTCGTTAATCTTCGTGACAAATCAACGCAAAGGTTGTGACCCGGATTGACCTTAATTGCACGTGTCTGGCTCATGGAACTGGCTTGTGATACGCACCCTCGGTTCTATGTGACGTCTGGACATTGTAGTGGTCTGCTGCCAATGAGAACACATTGAATGTGTTCTGGAATTATGGGACGTCTCAAAAGTTCAAATTGGCACCACAACAAGCGCTTTAATCGCTTAGCTGCACATAGTATATGTTTACGTGATAGTAAGTTAAAAAGAACCAGTTGTGTGTCTGCTTCTCTCGCCGAATGTGTGATTAACGGTGCCACTCAGCGCGAAACAACAAATCGGAGTGTTGTAGAATGTGTGCCCGGCTCATAAAAATCACTCGGCCAGTTGGACAAGTTCTTCGGAAATTGTAGAACTGACCAATGAGAGACAACAACTCAAAGGTACCCGAGAGACACGGCTTGTGATTGGAGCATCCCAAAGCTGGGATGCCTGTCCATTTCAAGATATTATGGTCCCCTAGACCTGAAGGCAAGACTAATGAACATCAGTAACATGTAAACAGCGCCCGCAGCCATCAGGCTAGGGGACCTTGACTAGTAGAGCTTCGAGACGTATTGTATTCTTGTCGAAAGATATCTGAAATGAAACTAGAAACACGCGCGCCACCGGCGGCGAGATTGAAATAACGCACTCAGATTGGTGTGGCCTGGTGGATATAGTGTTACAGCTTTCGCACCATTTCGTGTTCCCGATTGACTGCCTGGTTGAATATACTAAATGCCTAAGCAAGAGGTCCAAAAGTACAACTTTAGGCCGAAAATTATAATGGATAATCTTAGCGTTTGAGATCCATGGTTCAAATATATTATCATCGGACACGAAAATTATAATCACAAAGCAGATGTATTGTAAATGTATGAGCATGTGGTATTTCACTGGACGCCATTTGGTCGCCATTCATTGCTTTCCCTTATATGTAGTTTTCGTCTGGTGTACTTCACCTAGGTTACAAGTAAAACGAACATTTATATGAAATCAGACAGCTGTTCGTTACGCGCCTTGCATGCAAGCAAACCACGCGAGCTGGTCAGCGCGCTGGACGCAGCCCGTGAGTCAATGGACACATTTACCGACTTATTCATGTCGCCAAATCAGTGGGATTATATGATATTGCTTCTGCGTGTCTATAACAATGAGGCATTATTTCTAAACAGCTAAAAATTTCAATTGTTGTATTGAGGGCTCCATTCAGTAGCTTATATCGCGGTGTTAGCAATAGGGGCCTTCACATTCTCGGGTTTCCGTAGCGGCCGCTAGGAGGGCCACCATCGTGCCCGCGATTTTTTACCGGAACTGGGGGCATGTTTCCCTGCCTGTCAAGCTGTCAACGCTTTGTTCGCGCTTTATCAGTCACATTCTTGTTGCGGGTTTCTATAGCTGTTAAGGACATTAATTACGTCGAAGGTGTTAAGCGTATTCTGAATTTCTCTTAAGTTCATTTGAACGCTGTCACGTCGCAATGAGCACATTTGAAACGGTTCTCAAACACAGAAATTATCATAAAATAGTGATCCTAGTGATTGTCTAAGTTAGCGTGCGTGACTGTTGCTACAGCATGTCATCACTGTCCCCTTCTTAGTGGAAAGTACCCCAGCTGAAAACTTTCCTCAAAGATAGGGGAATCTCTTGCTCGAGTAATAAGAAAACTGAGCTCGTAGAATTAGTAAGAAATGCCTGCAGCACCGTAAATATTGTGGACTTGGTCGGGGAAGATGATGGAGAGAATATTTCAATGAATGAAGAACTATTAGCATTGAGGGTCAGCAAGTCAATTTCCCAGATCCCACCAAACTTTTTGCATGATAGGCCGACATGTCAAATGCACCTGAGCTTACCGAGGCTTACTGTCTTATTCATTTGATGACCAAATGCAGTAGTATATATAGTGGGGGTACTGGCACACCTACCTCTCCTATATATACTACTGACCCCTGGCAGCTTATACACGATTTTTTGTAAGAGAAAGGCGCCTCGGACCCGACCCCCAAACAGGGCCGAGGGAAGATTTTTACACACCCAAGGGCGCCTTACAAGGGCGCACCGACCCAACATAGCTACTCGGATTATGGCTACTTTGTTCTCGGCCCTCGGCTCTCCCCCAACGCCCCACACCACGGTCCCCCAAGGTAAGCCAGACAAGGGCCACCCCCAGACGGCCTACTCCATGCAGAAAAGGTCCTCCTTCTTGGCAGCCATAGGTGTCCACAGGCATAGTCCTCGGATGTGCTTCAGGGTCTCTGCTAGCATACTACAAAACTTTCCAGGCAAACACCCCCGCAATCCCTCCATACACCCAGTTTTGATCTGGGCAACAAAAGAGCCAACCTCATCCTCCACACGATCGCCAACCTCGTTCGATTGCATCCTCCAAAGCTTTCCTCAAAGATAGGGGAATCTCTTGCTCGAGTAATAAGAAAACTGAGCTCGTAGAATTAGTAAGAAATGCCTGCAGCACCGTAAATATTGTGGACTTGGTCGGAAGAAGATGATGGAGAGATATTTCAATGAATGAAGAACTATTAGCATTGAGGGTCAGCAAGTCAATTTCCCAGATCCCACCAAACTTTTTGCATGATAGGCCGACATGTCAAATGCACCTGAGCTTACCGAGGCTTACTGTCTTATTCATTTGATGACCAAATGCAGTAGTAGTATATAGTGGGGGGTACTGGCACACCTACCTCTCCTATATATACTACTGACCCCTGGCAGCTTATACACGATTTTTTGTAAGAGAAAGGCGCCTCGGACCCGACCCCCAAACAGGGCCGAGGGAAGATTTTTACACACCCAAGGGCGCCTTACAAGGGCGCACCGACCCAACATAGCTACTCGGATTATGGCTACTTTGTTCTCGGCCCTCGGCTCTCCCCCAACGCCCCACACCACGGTCCCCCAAGGTAAGCCAGACAAGGGCCACCCCCAGACGGCCTACTCCATGCAGAAAAGGTCCTCCTTCTTGGCAGCCATAGGTGTCCACAGGCATAGTCCTCGGATGTGCTTCAGGGTCTCTGCTAGCATACTACAAAACTTTCCAGGCAAACACCCCCGCAATCCCTCCATACACCCAGTTTTGATCTGGGCAACAAAAGAGCCAACCTCATCCTCCACACGATCGCCAACCTCGTTCGATTGCATCCTCCAAAGGACAACGCCACAGAAGAAGAAAGACCGGCTGGTGGCCCTGATGTTATGATATTAATCTGACTCTTCTGACTTTTAAAGCCCTCCCACCTTTTCCAATTATCAGCACGACATATTTACACTACCCCGGGTCAACCTCCGCCCTTAAGACGGGGGTGTGACCCTGATAAGTAGACTTGGCTGGCACCGTTCCCATCAGCAAATGACCTTACGAGTCCACACCCCATGTGGATTCTGTGGACCTAGGCTTTTGCGAAAGGAGGCCGGCCTTATCTGAACCAATGGGAGGTCAGCTGTGGTTGAGGTCCCGGGGTAATCCAATGCCCGGAACCCCGATAAAATAGCTGGCCTCGCCGAAATTCAGGGAGTGCTACCTAGCGAAGAGACGAAGTATCTAACAAAGATTCTGACTGAGATTCCAGAAAAGCTAATAAGCTAAACTCGAATAAACCAACAAGAACTCAACTCCTGGACTCGTGTGTTTTCTCTGGCTAGTGTCCCCACTCAAGCAGCTACAAGCAGCTACAATATTCCTATATACGAAGGAGTGCGCAGAAATATAAAAAATGAAGAAATGTAAGTATAAGAAGAAGTATAGTCAGCTCCACTGCAAAGCAATCTTGTCCTTCCAATGCTATATGTCAACCCTCCATTTTTCGAAGGGAGCTCCAGGGCCGTAGCAGACATTGACGATCTAGTACGCTACAACTCCTCTCCTGGTTTATCGAAACGGGGAACCGCAGTAGCCAACAGTATAGATCTCTCCCAGCTCCTGCAAGTTCCATTTCCCGACGGGGACAACACCGAGCACAGTAGCTTATTTACCACAGGGCTTTGCAAATGTATATAGATCGTCCTCGTCTAGAATCTCCCTTTCCAAGTTTGCTTGGCGGTACCTGTGTAGCATTTCGGGAAAGTTGGAGAACCTTGGCGGGATACCTCGATGCCACTCCATATATCCCTCTTCCCTGAATGTCTATATGTGCTGGCAATAGGTCCTGGATCCGGGAGCAAACGTATGTCTGTTCAGCAAGCATGGCACGTATACACCATCGTATTTTGCCATGTACAGGGAGCTGTATTTTCATTCGTGGTGCCATCTCTTTTGGGACATGTCCTACGATTTCTCTGGCCCCTTTGGGAGCTATGGTTTCTGGTGGGGGGTTCTTGTTGTACTCTTCCAGCACGTGGAGAAATGTCTCTCTATCAAACTTTGGTATGTTTCTTTCAGTTGAGTAGATTCTACCAACCGACAACAGATCTATGTCTATATATGTTTGTGTAGCCAAGAACCGTGGCAGGAGTTGGTATAGTGCTGGCAAGGGCTGGGGTTGTGCTGGCAGAAGTTGGTATAGGGTTGGCACCAGTTCTTCTAGCACCGGCACCAGTTTGCTAACACCACACACCAGTTTGCTAGCACCTCACACCAGTTTGCTAGCACCAGCACCAGTTTTTCCAGCACAAACCGGCGCTAGAACCAACCCATCTGTTAGACCTTGGTGTTGGTATCGTATAGACCATGCAGAAGAAGGAACTGTCCGAGAAAGAAATAGAAGAGATCCGGGCCCTGCGTGGAATCTCCACTGGAGACGAGATCTCAAAAAAGTATAGCATAGGCACCACCAGGCTGTACAAGATATGGGCTAATGGGGGCGAGCTGGAGGTTCCCAATGGGGGCGAGCTGGAGGTTCCCAATGAGAGCGAGCTGGAGGTGCCTAATGGGGATATGTTGCAAAAGATAGAGAAAAAGGTGGAGGAGTCCGCAAGGCTGATGGAGGGCCTGGGGCTGGGGCGGGTCACCTCTGGTGGGCCAGAGGAGGATCCTAGGCCCTCCAGGGTTGGGGCTGGTGGGGGGCCCAGTATATACGATATATTCTATACTCTGCAGCAGGTGGAAAGAAAGGTGGATGGATTGGAGATATAGGTGGACGCCTATCCGGAAGATGTGGAGGAGGAAATATACGACGTTCTGAAAAACGATATAGAAGAGGTTGGAAAAGAGGTTGGAACCGGTGTAGGAAAAATTGAGGACCTGGCTACGTTTCGACAAGATTGCAAATGACGGACGGGATATGCAGTATTTGCCGCATTGCTTGCGTGAAAGGTCTGGAAAATCACAAAGAACAACATGGAAGCCGCTTCGAATTTCCTACCAAAACCAGAGCTGGCCCCAAAGCCTACCCCAATTCGGGACCCTTTCTACATGGAATAGTGCAAGCTACAAGCTGTTCCAACACCTGTGGAAAGATTTGTCTACATCGTTGTTCTATCCAATGTAGCACGTTGCGTTTCCGCTTAGAACCACAATATGCACAAATCTGAAAACTTGAGATAGTTGTGCGTCCACAGTGTATACGTGGGTTTGGTGGCTCGACCCCCTTGCTTGCTCGCCACCGGTGCTGCTACAGTATTCAAATCTGCAAGCTTTTCCACATAGCTCATATGACCCCAATCTAGGCCATGCACAAGTTTTTCTAGCGCGACTGGTTTCTGCAATCCATATGCCATTGTTTATACCATATCCAGTTTCCATTAGTCTAGCTGGTTGTCAACTATGGTCACAGAGGAACCGACTCTGACCCGTGGGCAGAGGAGTCGGGGACTTTGACCCACCTGCTGCATTGGCTGGTTGTATACTCGACCTCTCCAAGCACCTGATGCACAACTTTTACTACAATACCATGAAGCCCAGATACGTCAAGAACCTTGGTCTGTTTTACACAGATACGGATTCGCTGCTTATGGAGATACGCACGCCTGACGTGGTTGCTGACATGAAGGAAAATGGGTATCTCTTTGACACTAGCAAATACCATTGCTCCCATAGCCTGTACAGCAATGGGAATAAGAAGGTTCTGGGGGAGATGAAGGATGAGTGCGCTGGTGTGCCCATCAAGGAGTATGTGGGTCTGCGGCCAAAGATTTACTCGATCCTGATGTCGAGCCGAGATGAGATTAAAAAGGCAAGGGGCGTGAAGAAGGTGGTGGTCAAGAAGCATCTCCGGCACTCTCAGTACGTCACAGTTCGCCCAAAAGCAGTTTCGCCACGGAATGAACATGCTCCGGAGTGACTGCCACAAAATATACGGGCTTCAAGTCAATAAGGTGTCTCTCTCCGCTTTGACTCAAAGCAGTGGATAGCTGAGAACGGTGTCGACACCCTGGCCTATGGTCATACTAGTTTACCAACAAACTAGCCCCTCGTTTGGGGGTCGGGTCCGAGGCGCCTTTCTCTTACTTAGGGTGAGCAAAAAATCGTGTATAAGCTGCCAGGGATCAGTAGTATATATAGGGAGGTAGGTGTGCCAGTACCCCCACTATATATACTACTAATGAAAATAGAGTCCTAGCAGGGTGGCATCATTTGAAAGCGAAAGGGGATATTAGCTGTTCCTGAGCAGACACATACATGCAGTTGAATATAAATCCCTGAATCAATGTAGGTGTTATCTGTGGGGGTGGGGGGATGCGTTAGGGAGCAGTCCTAGTCCGAGCAACCATACAATGTACCCATCTGCTACCATAGAGTCTGCTGGATGTGAGTGCACAGGGTAATTCTTAATTTATGCAATTGGAATATTTAACTTAATAAAGTTGAATACAAGTATGTCACACATCTCATTAATACGTATAAATACCTATGAAGAACTGCTGGTACAATATTCACTTTGTGTTTTGTTTTATGTGGTGCTGTCGTTTGGTGGAAGAGAGATAAAAAGTTTGTTATTTATTTTCTCAGCTTTCTTTGTAGAGATGATGGTGGTTGCAAACATGTTGTGGCCATGATGTTTGCAGTGGCTGACTTCAATACCAATGCAAAGTCTAATCCAGCATTACCGCCTGATGAAGAGACATAACGTATTTTGATGGATGGCAGTCTATATACTTGTCACGTCAGTAATACAACTGACGGAAACTTTACTGTCATCTACGGGTGTTTTTTTCGTTTTCTTGCAAACATCGGCCTTACTGTCTACAACGGCGCAAGTAAACCTGGGAATGGTTGTTTCCGCGCAGTCTATATAGTCTATAGAACGATATTCCTAAACAATTTCTCCCGAATAACACCAATATCAAACATAAAACGACGAATATTTACCACAGCTTAAATCTCTACGTTCCGCGTCGTGTTGCGTTTGTGTTTTGGAAAAACATGCCCCTATTTCCGGTGGAAAATCAGTATCGCCGCCTGGCGGCCAAGACGGAAACCCGACAATGTGAAGGCCCCTATTCTGTGGCATCTGCTTCAAAAGAACTTGGCGGTGACCGCCAATTTTCTTCGTTCTGTTAAATGGGAAGCATATCCATGAAGAAAATGGTAACATTTCACGCATTTTTCATCTAATAGTTTGAATCATCCTTAAGTGACACTTGTTTGCTGCAGATAATTTCTGTATCATGTTTTTATTAGATAAAACATATGTAGCTGTTTGCCACACCATAGTTACAGATATTGTCTGGTACATGGTTCGTGTAATCACTGGGTATAATGGTATTGCAATGGTCGAAACTAAGTAAAAATGCAGAAGGCTACATGGGCTAGCTCGTCAGAAAATCAACTTGCCAGGAATTTTTTCCTTTTGAAAAATTTATATTACCTGGTCATCCGGACCAGGCAATCATTCCTGTCGGACCAGGCAATCATTCCTGTCGGACCAGGCAATCATTCCTGTCGTACCAGTGGTTACCCAAACATTACTGGTAGCGTTAATGGTTGCCAACATGAAAGGGATGCGTCAAACCAGGAATAAGCCTCTGACGCGGACAAGGACACCGTCCATAACGTTGTCATACTCTGAGGGGAATATAAAAGCACGGGGCTTGAAGGGGAACAGAAATACTTTTTCAAATTTGGTCAGATCTGTTTAGCTAGCTATCAATGACATATATCCTGATTAATTTGACTCTTGTGCCATGGGCCCATTTGGTTTTAAACACAAATATTTTGCCTTTTCGAATATCGAACAGAAATCCTGTGTCCCGGGTTGGACCTGATAATGATCCAGCGCCAATCTATAGTCTTGGTACAGACACCCACGTGCTGGCTTGGTACAGACACCCACGTGCTGGCTTGGTGCAGACACCCACGTGCTGGCTTGGTACAGACACACACGTTTTGGCTAGTGGAATCCCCATCATTTTGCCAGCGACAGAACTCCTGAGCTCGGCAGACTTAATGTTCCAAAAAATAAAGATCTAGATTTTGCTTCAGATAAGAACCCCTTTCTTACGCTGAGAGCCCAGCTGTTCACTGGGGAAGCTTACAGTGACTACACATACAGACCTTGTCACTCGCTGGGGAAGCGTACAGTGACTACACATACAGACCTTGTCACTCACTGAGGAAGCTTACAGTGACTACATATACTGACCCTGTCACTCACTGGGGAAGCTTACAGTGGCTACACTTACAGACCCTGTCTTTCACTGGGGAAGCTTACAGTGACTACACATACAGACCCTGTCACTCACTGGAGAGGCTTACAGTGACTACACATACAAACCCTGTCACTAACTAGGGTAACGCACAGTGACTATATATATTACGCTCCTGTGCAATGTGTCGATAAGATGCCATGCTTTTAGAATCGGCCACTGCTGCTGGACGCTCGTTTATTGCTATGACAATCACCCGATTGTACCAGGAAGGATACTGTTCACTATTTGGCCAGTTATCCGCCGGGTAGATTTCTCGCTTGACTTCTACATTTCCAGGCAGCCATACTATTTATTGCGCTGCTGTCATCGTGCAGAAAGAGTTATGCTTCGGTCACATGAGACCTACAGGTGCTCAAGGCCCGTAAGAAATCAACCTCCCCCCCCCCCACGTACGATCTTGTGGCCACGTGCTCTACGGGCGGTCTGCGTGAGTTGTACGGGTTGTCCATATACTCTTTAAAGTATGTTCAATTTTGAATATTGTGCCATGTTTTAAAAGTGGCCACAGTTCACTTATTGTAATTCCTTTGTAATATCGAACAGCTTTGATGCCCAATTCCGTACTTCATGCTTGTTTTTATTAATAAAAACATCCTCAGATAGTTTTTTGTATATGATACTTATTGACAAAAGAAAAAACCAAATACCCTAATTAAATCACTGTTTAGTACATACACCGACAACATACGTAATTATGTAAATAGACACACATAACATGTTGTAAATTACAATGTACACACAGATAAAGTTCTTTAGAGGCAAGAGCCTTATATTATTCTTTATGATCAAAAAGTAAACAGTCCTGAGCAAAGTCCTATATATCAATTCAATTCCACACCTCTAATTAAACGTCCCATGTGTTCCATATGATCACACGAAAAGGGTATTTTGTACTCAACGGCACCACGGCGTTCAAAACGTTTGCGATCATATATACGTGGCAAGGGCGCAACAACATGGCCGTATTGAGTCATACGGGGCCCGTGCAGGGCCCGCTGGGGGCTCATGGGAGTCCGTAAGGGATGCACAGGCTCCCAGGGTCTTGGCCCACAAGGAGGCCGGAGACAGCCCGTAAGTCTCAGGAAATTAACTCATAATAAGTGCCTTCCATCTGATAATTGTGAGCATAATAAATTATATCAGTTTGTTCCAACCAGAGCCGGATTGACAAGTGGGGCAAGTGCCCCAGCCTCCAACCCCCCCATTTGCTTCACCCGGCAGTGATTCTCAACCAGACTAACATAGGGACCGGTGATTACATCTACATCAAAACATTGCAGATGCATACGTACTTATAGCATAATCCGTGAGTAATTAGACTTTATCGGAAGTAATAACAATTCGGTGTTGGCAAGAATACCGGCAACGGCTGAGGGCCTCATTACTTGTGTAATGGCGTTTCTTTATTAACACCCCCCTATTCCATGATATATCTACACCTTGTGTGTCGGGTAGGTATGAATATCATCAAAGGCAATTATCCAAAACCGAATTATTCCAGCGAGATAGTAACGACATGTTGTGCATTGCAAATCCCGTCGCAGTACCTGCATGGTAGGATAGAGAAAAACAGTGGTATGTGTCGGCTTCCTGTTACCATGCGTCATCATAATCGTCATATCTTCACCATCATTCGACATGCATTCTCTCCATACAAGCTGGTGCCACCTAGGGATACATCGATAGCAATATAAACATGTTTGTTCATGAATGCAGTGTAGAGATGCGTTAGTCTAAGGTCCCACACTACTTGGCCAACACTTTATGATTTGATCGAACGGCGCATGCGCTTTACTTTCAGCATTAAATCATTCCCCTCTAAATAATTCCGTTCAAACCACGAACCCTGACATTCAGCTTCACCCGCACAAACCCACACTCATAGGATATTGGTAATATAGATCAAGACAAGTCGTACAACGTGAGCTAAGAATGCAAATCAATGGACTTCAATGTCTATTAAAAAAATTGTTGGGCTCATAGTTTGACCGTATAGTTATAATGACCAATGGATTAGTCGTATTGACTACTCTTTACTTGACTAGGTAGATTAGTCATTTTGACAAATCAAGATGTGACTAACTACATTAGTCAAATTGACCAACACATTAGTCGTTTGGTGGACAGTCAATATGACTAGTTAAGTTAGTCAAGTTGACTAGATTACATTAAGAGTGTACCAAATATCCCCAGTTCTCGACGGCGGATACGCACACAACATCCCACTTTAATGCGCATCCTTTGATGATTCATCTTCATTACTAACTTTACACAATTTTCTTTGCAGCCCTGTGAACACTATGTCTTTAGATTCTTCCAAGGCCTTTGACAAGGTCAATCATTGGTTACTGTTTAAAAAGCTCATCAAATGTGACCCGCCATTGAATTTACTTTAGATGTTTGTTTTCAATTCGTACCTCACCATGACATGACGTTGAATCCATCCAAATCTATGTGTATGGTGTCTCAGTCAAAGACATGCAACCTGTTCAGTCACTGTGTATCATTGAATGGTAAGCAATTGCAGTATGTTGAAAGATGGGAATATTTAAGGATTATGGTCGATGCAAATTTCAATGAGGACGATGACATGTTGAGGCCAATTTTTAATAGTCGTACGTAAAACCTACTGCAGCATGCTCCAGTGGCCTTATTTATGGGTTAATTTCACACTGCAGGCGTTCAATAAATTCAGAGTTGCTTGGCATAACATGTACCGAAATATTTTAGGTGTCTCAGGATTTCAAAAATATATAAGAGAATCTACTTTATAAAGAGAATTGAACTAGTTAATCCAATCTTTAAATGAATGTAATACAGTTGGTTTTAATCTATGTTTTATAATCTATGGGCCTGGAGACTGAAATAAACTATTATTGTTATTATTATTATTATTCTTTTTCTTCTTATTATTATCATCAAAAACAACAGAGCTTCCTGTATGGTGTTCCTTCAATGTTCACGGCGTTGGATGAAGAACGGCGAAATATGTGGTAAACCTGTACACATGCTAGGTCGCCAATTATAGAGTCGATTTAGGCCTTGAAATTACAGCAAATGACTCGTTTGGCTGCATCACGAATGTCTTTGTTACCGAAAGCATAAATGATTGGGTTTAGCGTGCTATTGACGTAAGTCAACCAGAAGCAGAAAGTGTAGAGCCTGGTGGGGACGAGACCGGGAGATATAAAGCTCAAGTCGAATATGATATGAAACGGAACCCAGCATATTAGATATGTAACTAATATATAGGTCAAGGTCACGAATATTCTTCTTTCCTTCTTGAGCTTCTCGCGAGATACGCTTGAGGCATGCACGTCCTGGGACAGCGCTGCTTGGGTGTTATGGTCGTTGGTAATGCTGGTGGCAATGCTGGTGACAATGAGGCCTCCTGTCGGCCGTACCTCTAAACCAGGTCCCGGACGCGGCTGAGTGCCTGATACGATTCCCATCTGCATTTCATTGGCGCGGATCTTAAGGTGCTTTCGGGTGCGCACAAAGACACATACGCAACAGAAGATGATAACTGCGCATGGCACGTGGTGGCCTACAAGCGCCAGAAAGTACGCAAATTCCGTGTTCTTGCCTGGATCCCACCAACAAACGCCTCGTTCATTAGGTTGGATACGATCAGTGATGCTTTGGGGCAGGCATATGATTACAACCAGGAACCTGTACCATAACACGAGCAATAATCGTTAATTTGAGGAGCGAAAAAAGTGAATCATCTTGTGATAAGGTACTCTGATGTTCATTTGCCGGTGTGTGGTAGTGTCAAGGTGTGGTCACATAGCCGCTAGTGGACGTAGTGACCAGTAGGATAGATTACAGTGGGTCAGATGTGGTGTAAGTTCGTTATACTAAGTTAAACTACGTTGAACTACGTTAATGAATTCGGATGATGAGCCGCAGAAGGGTCCGGGTAAGTGAATTAAAGTAAGGTAAACCACATTAAAGTACGGGCGCGGCTCGCCCATGGAGAGGCACGGACTGCACTTGAGTACTGTAGACTACAGTAGCCTCGTTAGAGTACGCTCGAGTACGTTTCAGTACGCCATGAGGTACGTTAGAGTACACTATGAGGTACGTTACACTACGTTAGACTACGCTTCGGTGCGTTCGCATCACGGATGCAAATTTTGCCTCTTACGCACAACTCTTTTTAACGTCCAAAAATCAATTCGACAATCACGGTTCACCCCAAGTTAATACCAAGTTAGCATCACGAACAACTGCGGTTCGGTACGGATGCGGTACGGATGCCGGTACGGATGCCGGTACGGATGCCGGTATGGATACCGGTACGGATGCCGGTACGTTCAACTCCCTTCCACTACGTTAGCCTTCACTACGTTCACTAGTGGCTACGTGACCTTGACTCTAGGCTGCATATAAACCAGACACACACAAACATTTCAATAGTGTGATTTCCCGTTGTTAGACCCACTAATTGGCCATTATCTCCTATATAGCTACCACATGGAAGAAGTCAAGACCTGATAAATGAAACCGCACCATTCTTTTCAACCCATTATGGTGGTGCTTCCTCGAGTTAAACAAACACCTTTGGGACATGTGTACTATCTTTGCGGCAAATTCTCGAATGTTGTCCGGCCATTGCAGTTCGACTATCGGTGTATTAAAGGACCTGTCCATGACTATATGTAAAGAGCAAATGTGGCTATGTTTGTGTGTATGTGTATATGTGTGTGTATGCATATTTGATTAGATCTCAACTTAGTGCAATTTCCTGTATACATCTATTAATTGGCAGTGCAATAGATTTTTTCAATTTTATCAGATTCTTAAAACAAATTTAGCGTTGGATCTCTATTGTATTTATTATCCACCTTATTTGTTCTAAATTCAGCCCCAAAAGTGAATAAGAGATCACTCTGGGGTCATACATTATCTGCAATACGCACGTGAGTTTGTACAGCATTTCTTACCAGATAACGATGAGACAGGAGATGATTTTGTGCTTGCTATTGTTGGCCCGGTAGTGGTGGGTCCAGGTCACGGCCCAGAACCTGCAGAAGCACAAATCTTTACAGCACAATTTGCGCACAGAATCGAGCTCCCATCAAATCCCGACAGCCACGTAGAAAGCGCTATGAGTCTCTGATGTACAACGTGTGCCACCAATAAACAAGCCAGGTCCATTAAATGCTTCATAATTATCTCGTAAATGGGTATTTGTCTTTTCCAATATTCTGACCTTCCTTACCATACTCTATTGCAAACTGACATGAAACTCAATTTTAAGAGCCAAAAACCAGAACCGGTGTTTGGGCTCATTGACAGCAAACCTCGACAAAATTGATCCAGCCCCTCCTGACACCTGCCTCAGCCAATCAGTTGGCAGTGTTTGGGAGAGTATAGAACCATTGTCAGGGCTAATATCAAGGCATGGTTAAGGTGTGAATAATTATTAAATGATACTGAAACGCACCTGTCGGCTGATATGGCAACTAACGTGAAGACTGAAGCAAAGATCATGCCATAGTCGCAGAAGATCCACACTCCGCACATGAACGGTCCAAATGGCCAATGGCCCATCACGGTGTCAACCGTGTAGAAAGCCATGGCTGTGAGGCCGACGAGAAGATCGGTGAGTGCCAGGTTGGCGATGAGATAAGTGAACGAGTTACGCAGTTTCTTCTCCGCGTAGATGGCGACCAGCACCACCAGGTTACTGGCGATCGTAAAGACGACAATGGTCGAGAGTAAAATTGCTACGACTATGCTCGTCCACGAGATCGAACTCGACTCTTCTTGTGTCTCGCTGGTCGTATACGCCATTACTTCGTGACCTCCTTCGGTTGTCATTATTGACTTCAACGATAACAGTAAATGTGTCTCAACTGGGTGTTAAACAAGTGAATGCGAAGATTATGTCTGTTGATACAGACAGGTAATGGTATTCCCTTACGCACCACGCTCCTCCCTGGTGGACGATCACGGCAGCTAATTCAGACGCAGGTCCCCCTGGCGACGCACTGAGGAACAACTAGCGTCATCTGGCAGGTACCCTCGCGTGACTCACGGCTATCCCACTCACCGCAATCAAAAGCTGCCCCGAGGAGATTTTTTATCGGAAGAGAATCTGTCATTAAAACATCAGAGGTGTTTTAATGCAATTACGAGCGCCATCAATTCCGAAAATGGTAATACAACCGGTACATTAAATAGCAAACCAGCGGAAGGAAATTAAACCATAGCGCCTTTCAAATCCAGGAACAATCGCCGATGTTGTCTTCGAGTAAGTATCATCGGTCGACGGAGCAAGCATATTAGCCGTGTCAAGGACGCGAGCAATCACATCTCGCGTTCCACCAGGCTCCTTTATATTGTTTCCCGCCAGGTGTATCCTATGTAAGGTTTTATATAGTCGTTCACCTGAATGTCGCGCCACCATTCATCTCTCATGGTGCCATGCCTGATGTCGGTATGCACGCCAATAGAAGATGGTATCGTAACTACACTAGCTTATTAGTAAATGGAAAATGTAACGCTGGCCTAGCCTTGATGTTTAAAAGGAATTTGTCATTTGAGAAGTTGTTTTTCCGGGGATGCTGAAAGCAATAAAATAATGACCACGCGCGCGATAATTATTACAGGCACCCAAGTCAATTCAGTCCACGAGCGCGTATCCCGAGCGACATGCATACATGAGTCAAACGAAGCCGAATGCCGCACGCGCTGGTTGAATGAACTGACATTGGTGCCTGTGGTCTTGAATTTCTTATCGTTAAACGCGCTTGTATCAAATAGGGTCAGAGTGAGAAATGACGTAGCAGGTATCTGTCTCGTTAGAGCAGCTTACGCAGAGATGATTTCTAGCGCCACGCAACGATTCATCGCTCCTCAAATGATACTCTGAAATATGTTCTACTGCGATGACGTCACACCCCTCGTGGACTCTGCCAGAAGAATTACATATCAACCTTATATACGCACAAGAATATGACGTAGTGTTCAATAGTTGTAAAAGTATGCTGCTATAATACAATATTCCACAATGTCATACCGACTTTGAATTAAGGCTAAATGAAGTCATTTAGAGAAATTGCAATAAGGCCGTTCGCCTAAGTGTTTATATTCGTGATGAATTCACTCACACCGACGTCGAAAAGACTGCGCGAGAACTATTGTATCGTGCTAATTATTTGATGCCCAGATTTGGCTTTTGTCACCCCGACCTTCGTAATAAGCTCATTAAAAATGTCAGTGTTACTTTGTGAAAGTGCATTAGGCGAGAACTGAAACTGGATCAAAGAAAGTGGTCACTCTATTTACCACCGTCACTTTCGGCAGCCAGATGTATGTCCCCACCTACAGCTAAGAATGTTTATTTTTGGATGAAATGCTCTGTCAGTAATAAGCCCAAGATGCGGCTGGCCATTACGCTGGTGCCCTTCTGGTGAATCAGACAATGTAAGAACATTTATGTCTATATCCGGAAGTGGGACTATCACCAAATAAGTGTCATTGGTGATCACATACACGAAATGTACATGATTGAAACATGGTTAAGTGAATTACCTTTAGTATACGGGGTAATGATATGCGCGTGGCAAGATGTGTGTCTGCAGCGTGAACGCCTGATGTTGACCTCTGTAACCCTTGTAGAGGTCAAATATATCATGGAATTTCTTGGCACCAACTAATTGTCAAACTGACATTTGATATATCTACTGCTTAGCAACGTGTTAGAGTGAACATAACGTCACGTTTTTTATGTAAACGTATATTTGCGAATAAATGTTATATTAAGATAATACCTGGATCATTTTCTCTCTGACACTGCGGTGATTTGTGGAGCTAAGTGAGCACGATCAGGTGCGATTTGATTGGATTATTTACACGCGCATCGGATTATTCTCTTTCTTGTGAATTGATCGCACTTTAAGTTTCATCGAAGGTAATCCATACGAACCAATTCGCATAAAACTCACCTCAGTAGCCATGGTAACGTATTGCCCTTTCATCTTCAATATTCATAATAAAATCACTCTTTTGTGATAGCAAATAAAAGTACAACATTTCAAAACTAGATTTATTGCCACCTGGCCTTTTCAGAGCAATGTCTGGAGCTCGTGACTGATCCTAGATTGACACAACCAGGAAACCAGCTGTGCGTTATGATGCGTGTAGCGGCTGGGGCTATTTTTTTGCAGATAGAAGATTGATAAAATCCATGCATTCGTACTAACTGGTTGAAAGTCCTTTACAATTTCGTTTTTATTCCATGAATATAATAAACTATTTGATGGGATTGCACCCAACTTAATTTCAGAATGAAAGATTAATAACAGAGTGACTTTCGTGGTAATGTATATATCTTCTCTGCTGGATACAGGGCGTACATGACCGAAACTCCCCTCTTGTCGGGCGTGGTCGTCTATGTGAATCTTAGCTACTTAGTAAATCTCAATGCAATACACACCGTCGCATTTAAGAGACCCTCATTCGCGGTGCTATGATAGAGCTAAATTTTACTTTCTGTCGTGTTTATATTATATAGGTTCAGCGTGTGTAGATTAAAAGGCTTATATATATTTTCATCGTGAAATTGCATCACCTTCTGTTTCGTGATGAATAAAACAAATCCAATGAACACAAATATAATAATCTTTATGGCAAAACCTCCTCCTTTCTAAAACCATAATTACACCGAGAGCGTCCATGTATTTTACGTCACGTACACAGTTCTAGTGTGAATAAACCGGGTCGCATTGGAATCACAAGGGGAAGAGATTCGCATGACTATCGAGTTAAGTGCACCCGACCATGAGTATTGGTTTCATTCCGTCATCAAGCCTCCCGCGGGCTATATGGGCCAGTTGGGACCCACTCTAAGCCTCCCGCGGGCTATATGGGCCAGTTGGGACCCACTCTTTCTTAGGGATCAAACTCCTGCCGTGTCGTCTATGAATAAACAATTGCTAATACTCAAACAGCTTCAACTTTCCATGAAAATCTTAAGCCTCCGGCATCTATTCTTCCACAATGATTCAATACTTTCACGAATGTTATTCTATCAGTATTTCAGCGCCTATGGGCAGCAAGGCTAAAGGGTCGCGTCTGCTGAGTGAATACCAGATACCGCCGAAAATACGTTAATCCCACACATCAGTATTGTTTCGCCTTGCTGTGAGAATTGATGAAAGTTACCTCTGCATATGGAGTGCTATGGAAGGTGGCTTTGAAAACGAGAGGTCAAGTTGGGCCACAGAAGAAGAAGACATCCTTGATGGTTCTCGTCCATCGCCATATTATTGCCCGTCTTATGACTGCCCACGCCGAGTTGTCACCTCGCTGAAAAGCGTTCTTCTTCGAGCTTATAGTCGTGTTAAGGACACGGGGTTATTCCTAACAGCCTCGGTGACCTTCTGATCCCTTTCAAAAGTCATGATAATAAGCATGATCACCGTCTCATTATATCACTGACTTTTCCTGAAGTCGCTGCAGTGAGCCAGCTAACGTCAAATTACTTCCGGTGACGTCAGGTGTCCGGTGAAGTCGGGTCGACCTCAGCGCCGATGCGATACTTGATACTCTCTTCGTTAAACCACCTACACATCTGCGTTGATGTACGCGTCTTCATTAATGTGTTCCGCCCTTATCGGGTTGGAAAAGGGTCCCCTAGATCACAATGACTTATACAGAGCCAATGAACAAGCGTTAAACGTACGCCTTCCCGAGGCCTGACCGAGATGGGCACCTGAAGCGCCGTGAACACCTCCGATGAGGTTCCCTCCATGACGCCTCCTCGGCCGTATCACGATGCGATGCGCTCCACCAAAATGCATTTGCATGGCATGGACAGCACAAAATAGAACTTCCTTACCCTGTAACCCTGAAACACAGTCACCACGCTTGTAGCTAGCAATGATGACTGTTTCAGCAGCCGAAGCCTATTGTCCTCCAATGCACGCCTCCCCCTCACCCCCACCTCACCTCGCCGTATTACCAACACCCGCCTAGCGGAGGGTTCACTTGAAGGGTCCATTCAATGACCTTGGACGGCATGTTCTCATAAAACACTTTCTTCTTTTATATACCAATACGATTTATGGTGAGATTATCTATGACGACATCTTACAGCTAGGCGTACCTGACTTAGTAGAGGATCTTGACGCTAGCGGGATAGTGTAAAACAGATGGTCGGTGAAAATAGAAGCATCGTGCACTCGGCATGACAGTGGAAACATCTCCTCGCTCGGCGTGACAGTGGAAACATCTCCTCGCTCGGCGTGACAGTGGAAGCATCTCCTCGCTCGGCATGACAGTGGAAGCATCTCGTCGCTGGGCGTGACAGTGGAAATATCTCGTCGCTGGGCGTGACAGTGGAAATATCAGACCAGTGATGTGGGTTTAAACTGTGGGGATGGGTGTAGGATCACAACACCAACGCACCCACCCACCCAGGTAAACGACCCAACACACTTGCTTCTCTTATTGCAACCCGACAATCACATTCAACACATTGACTGCGTTGCCTTTGAGGGCTTTGTCCAGAAGTTGCGCGCTCGTAAACTATAGGGGTACATACATTGGACAGGTGAGTTTGAGGATAAGCGGGAGGGGGTGGTGAGGTGTAGGGGGGTGGGGGTGGGGGTGGTGGTGTGTAGGGGGTGGAGATGGGGGGAAGAGGGAGACGACCCGTATCTAGAGGGAGCCGAGTCCAAATACTGACTCATAGCGACCCCCTTATTCTGAAACGGCTTGGGAGCGTGGAGCGTGGTTCCATTTCCCTGCATAGAGCGATCAGTTGCCGCAACGTACGGGGCTTTTTCGGGTGATTCTATGCTATGGATAGTCGCCGAAGCGAGCGGGGCGTTTTCACCAGCAAATATGTAACGATCCGAATACCGCGACTAACTATTCACTTCAGATAGGTTTCATTACTTACCGCACTTTAACAGTTTCTGGTAGAGCGCGCGCAGTTTTTGCCTTGTCAACTAAAGAAGTATGAGTATCTGTTATCTTCTTCGGCTTGATTTTCCAATTGTTGAATTACATGCAATCATAAACTGTTAGATTGATTTATAGAATCGGATGAAAAAAGTTGAATAATGTTACTTCCTGTAGTTGATTTACTGGGGCATGTTTCTCATTGTCCTCTAACAACTCGGATTTCATGTCACGTGACATGTAACATTCGCGGCCCTTCATAATACTATACCTAGCCTGGCCGTAAGAAGCGAGCCATTTAACACCCCGTCTCATGCCGATAAATTGTGGCAGTTGGCAACGCAGGCACCGGGCAATGGTGGAAAAGTGTTTTTACATTTAAAAGACATTAATGATAGTTTGGTGTGATGAAGTTAGTGAGCTGAGGAATCTCTGGAGGGGTTACTCTGTCCAGGTTCGACACCCCGTCTCGTACATATGCAATTGTTTCGCTACCATTTTTCAATGCGCGGGCGAGACGAGGCAGAATTGTGCAGTTAATGCAACCGTCAACCGTCTGTCAAATCAGTGCACACAAAAGTACCGATAAGGAAAAATTATAATATTTATGAAGCTAATCAGCTTAATTTGTGCTGTCAATAGCACAAACATTTACAGAATTCCCCCTCTGCCCTAGGAGTCCTGTGTTGCATTTTGACCATAATCCCCTGGTCACTGCGGAAATATAGTTTGGGTTTTTAAACTGTGTTTGGTTCAACGGGAACCTCTGTGTGGTTTCCGGGTAGTATTTGGCACGAGAACCTCCCCCAGGCGCGTCCTATGTCGGTCTGTTCACGCTCCCTGTCCATTGCGATTAACATGAAAAGGTCCGATCTCACAGTGATCACCCCATATTAGCTCCTCGAGCTGGCTTAGAGTCAGCGAGTCGGGGTCGAGATTAACACCGACGCCGGGGAATACTTCCTCCCATTCAGGATCAATACTTATCAACTTAGTTTGCCAACTTCAATAAGGAATGCCAGTCGTACAGGTGGAAGACACTTTTTTTCTCCGAAAATTGCAACTATAATCGGATGCGTAACTTTTGAGTACGTCAATTTGACCCAACTTTTCACTTATTGCAATGATTGTCGAGACTAGTTTTCGTGGATAAACCTTGGTCAGGTGAGTGATTTGATGGTTACAAGACGGACGTTTGAGGTTTACTGCCGCCTTGCGAGAGGCAGAAGCGACATGCTACCACCTCACATGCGGGGCGACCGGTGCACGACGCACGCTAGAGACGGGGTTACGACTGGTGAAATCGAATGGCGATATGTCCGATTAGTGCTCACGATAACGAATGGAAGGAGAAATCGGGGAATGCTAACAACGAATCCAACCCTAACACAGCAACAACCGCACTCTCGTGATCAACGGAATGACATCGTATGTTTAGTATGAGGCTTTTGTCAGCGCGCGAATCAGTGAGATTAACGTGAGTAGTCTCAGTCCGCGATCACACGAGAGCGACCCAGGTAGGACGTTAATTAATCTCCAAACCACCCTCTCACAACTTACCTACTTTCACTCTCCTCTATGATATGATACGTTGAAGGAGGCCACGTCCTTCTATGAACCTGCCTCGAGGTATTGTCAGCTGGTATGCTTGTGAAAATCCTCATCGTGGGTTAAATATCTCAGTGAGCGTGCCTGTCTTTATAACTGGACATGATGGGATCATAGCAAGGCTGAAGTAGATATTGTACAGAGTAACAGCGCATCAATGACTGCCTCAAGTACTGTGGGATCACGGCTGGTGGTGAAAGAGACGTTGGTTTTCGCGTTGTTAATAGCAACGAAAATGGCAGCGCGCTGGTGAGAGACGTTGACGGTTGTAGCGAATGGACGGAACATTGGTGCTGCAATCGCCCGGTTCATAGAAAGTTATTGGTCACAAGTGATAAAAGGTGCAATGTGTTTTGATGGTATTTGTGAATTCTGCAATAAAACGATAATAAACAATTTATTGCATGGAAATAATGAAGGAATGTGGTAAAACATAAGGTACCCATGTTTCCGGTGGGACAACAGGTGGTACAGTGGTGTGCAGGTGGGATATTAAAGGGTGCAGGTGGTACAGTAGGTGGGATATTATTGGGCATGGTAGGATAACAGGTGGAACAGAGACGTGTAAATGGAACAGAGAGACGAATTCCTCTCTTGTAGGTAACACTGCTTTGATCACTTTGCGACTGCGGTTCAATCTTGCATGAGGCAGCCAGTAAGTCACCATCTTTACACAAAAACCTCAAGAATGTTTTGCCCGTTATGACTTCGACTTGGTGGCGCGGCACAAAACGACGAGTCGTTACTGGTTTGCGATACAATGATGATGTCCTCGCGGTGTGTCCTCATTGATCTATGTCAAGTGCTTGTCAAGTTATTCAAACCAGGCTTGTTCGTTGCCAATTCTATCCGCAGAATGAACATGTGTTTATATAAACTGTGCGTGTAGACGAGAAAGACGACAGAGCCGATAAGAAGACATTTGGCTGCCAATGATAATCCAATGTTTAGTTGTGTCGATATTGCTGAAGGAAATCTTGATGTTTGCAGGTGCGCTAAGCAAATCCTACGCGCGGGCTTTCATCGCACACAGAGACCGTGTTGCATTGAGATCAATAGTCAATGTACCAGGATCAATCGATGACTTGAAGACTGTCGATGACTTAACGACCCATCCTGCTACCTGTATTGACCAACCATGGCTTAATGGCTTCACCTGGGCGACTCTGATTAACGACTCACCTTCGTCATCAACGCATCCAGGTATAAACAAAGTACAGTCCAAGTACACTACTCCGCCACTGGTCTCGCGCCCCAACAAGCCAGACAGACTAGATCTCCTGCTAAGAGGAAAGCAACGTGAACCGAATGTTTTAAGAGACTCATCCAGAAAGAAACTTCAAATATCAAAAACTTCGTCTTCTTATCCCAAATACCGACCGCGTTTAGGGCGCTCAAGAGGTGACGCCTATATTACGCCCAAGCACACACCGAACGATACGCTACAAGTGGTTCCCATTGGACTGCCTGTACCCAGTGTACCGCCGGTACCTGTATATCCAACCGATGGCTCGCTGCGTGAACTCCGTTATGCCTGGAGCCCAGTAGTACTTGGGACAGCTCCCGTGGGCGCGTCGTCGGCCGCCTCTGGGATTCAGTCCGGCCTGCGGAGGAGGCACCGTGACCCATACACGGAACATGTTCCCTTCAGTTATACCTCCGGGAGAATTCGTTCAAATGCTCCGTATTCCGTCATGTCCGCGTTGAGACCGTGTGACGCCAGTACAATGAGTCCGTCCGGTACAACCGACGGTGATACTGACGATGTGACAGGCGCCATAGATGATCCAATCGGAGGCAGTGATGAGGGAATCACAATAACGACACAATGGAGTCAACCCCAGATACACACCCCCTCTCCATCAGATCCTCTGACTTCCTCGGCGAGTTCACAGCCAGATGTAGGAGACAGGGAAACTGAGTATCCAAACCAAGCTGACTCGGTTGCGTTAGGAACCGTACCCGGATCCGTATCCGTTTCGAAAACGCACGTGGAGCGGTCGTACATTCAGACCGCTGCCCGCAGTAGGAAGAGTCGTCAAGGGAATCAGGGAGACAAAAAACATGCTCGCTCTACAGAGACGTCCATCACCATACCAGCAGGTGTGGGCTATATACCACTACTCGACTGTCAGGCGTCCCTTCAGGTGCGCGATGATGCCTCCGTAAAGGGTCGCGATGATACAGGTGTTCAGACCCTGGCTGCTCACAGGACTATTATCAACAACTCGCCTGCCCCGACCCGAACCGAAGTGCTCCCTGTGGACGACGTACAGGTGCCCGGGAACGCCCCGGGAAACATGGCTACTCGCACACAATCATCTCCTCTTCTATATGGTAACGGTTATCTGCGTTCGAAATGCCAGGATCCTATTGACCAAAATTCTTCTCTTCTCATGATGACCGGTGATCCAATGGAAGCCAGTTGCACGACGTCTCAAGTACACCACCGCGACGCAACCGAGGAGGAAGCGCTGTTGAGAAACTCCGCGCCCGACTTGGCGTGGGGTAGTGCTCCTGATCAAGCTCAACAGGCAGTACGGGTAAAACATAGCGGCCAAGTCCACCTACCAGCACCTGTAGATGGTTATTACAACTCACCTGAGCGGACACCCTGCTTTAATGAGGCTTCACAGATCGGGTCATCAAATGACGCAATTGAAGACATGAATACTGTGTCAGGACGTAGGGAATGTAATGACGATGCTGGTGTGTCGGACAACTCAGAGCTCCCAGCTCGTCGATGAAGAGCCAGCGACGCGCCGATAGTACAGAGACATCGTCCCTGGACGAGTCGCTCGTGAGCGGACATGATGGTCACATTATGTCTAAATCAGTCCAGAATGTAAATGCTGAATGGTGCCGAGAGCCCGCTGTTGGGAGAGACCTACGAAAGAGCCAGTCAGTTCAATGGGGATTAAACACGGCCGTACTTCCACATACGGCTATGAAGAAGAGCAGGAAGAACTCTCGTTGGTGGAGGAGGAAAAAGAGCGAAGCAGGCTATGGAGGGGCCGTGAGCCAACTCATACAAAGCAGTTTGAATCTGGCGACAGCCGTATGGTACTTCGAGGAGGATGGCGGTAAGTGATGCATTCAATGTCAAGGTCCTAACTGCGGTATCAAAGCAGAGGTCAAGGTCAACGCTAACCGCCATGTCATCATAGGCTTCCTCATCGTGCATTAAACATGCCGTGGCTGCCATAGTTGTTGTTGATATCGTCATGTTCGTCCACGTCGTCTATATTGACGACGTCAACATTCACGTTGCTACCATTCACATGATCAATATTGAAGATGTCATCATTCACATCGTCACCATTCACATTGTCACTGTTCACGCCGACATCATTCACGTTGTCATCATTCGTATCGTCATCATTTACGTCGTCACCATTCACGTCATCATTCAAGGCGTTACAATTCACGTTGTCATCATTCAGGGCGTCACCATTCACACCGTCACCATTCACATCGTCATCATTCACAGCGCCATCATTCACCACGTCATCATTCACGGCGTCATCACTCACGACGTCACCATTCCCGCCTTCCATGATGACGTCGTCACCATTCGCTTGTTCATCATTCTCGCCGGCATCACGACTTCAGGTTCATGCGCCATATGATGTGTTGTGTTTGATGTCATTATAATATTCGCCATACATAATAGATCGCTTGTCTGGGCAGATGACCGCGATGGACATAACGTTCTACTGTAGCGCGCAATTAGATGTGCGGTGGCGCGCAACTTAACCAGCCAATCAGAGAGCACCATTTGATTGCGCGCAACTTAATTTGACCAATCCCAGCTCAGGAATTAGTTTTGCGCAACCACATCAGCCAATCACAGAACGGGAATTAGTTGCACGTAACTTAAATCAAGCCGGTGGTGATATCCACCCCAAATGTCATGAATATTTAATTAATTTTTGAGCATTATATTCTTGATTAGCTGATTTAGTTACGCGCAACTTATTCCTGTTCTGTGATTGTCTGATTAAGTTGCGCGCATTAAATTGTGCGTAACCGTTGAACGTTATGTCCACCGCGGCCAACCATAGATGACCGTCGACTCTCGATAACATTCCATCAATAGAATAGACACGGAAGTTATACATTGTGTCCGACGGATCCTGTCTGTGGTCAGAGCGATGTTGGCCGATCTCTGGCGCATTGGGTTTTGTTCGATAGCGTTACTCAATTAGTCTCCCCATGATTGAGCTGTTCATGCACGTTCTTGCCTCGTTTGTCGCGCATTAATAGCCCTACACGACACGGTCATTATTGTCAAGTAACAAGACTTCACCTGCCTCGTATGGTGGTGACCGGCGGTCAACACCATGACCGTTTCCACGAACCCTGTTGTCCGCCAGTTGGCGCCTGACTTCTGGGGGTGACCTAACGTGACATTACACCTGGGGTCGGCCCTATCCCTGGTGATGAGTGAAGCTGTAACAACTGAGGGCGCAGCTTGTATTATAGTATCTATTAGCAGGGCATGATGAGGGGCGGTAAACGGCATGCTTTTATTTCCGCTATTCATTCATATTGAAGGTTGAGAGGGACCTCAGCTGCCTCGCGCCAATGTTGGCAAACCTCACCGACACCCTCACCTGGTTAAGAACGCATTTTTACCTGGCTGAGATAGCACGCTCCCCCGGTTAAGATTGCACCCTCACATGGTTGAGATGGCAACCTTACCTGGTTAAGGTAACACGCTTACCAGGTTAAGATAGCTCGCTCACCTAGTTTAGATAGCACGCTTACCACGTTAAGATAACACGCTCACCTGGTTGAGATAACATGCTTACCTTGTTGAGATAGCAAGCTCACCTGGTTAAGATAGCACGTTACCTGATTGGGATACCAAGCTTACCTGTCCACGCTGACCTGGTTGAGGTAAAACGCTCACCTGGTTGAGATAGCACACTCGCCTGGTTGAGATAACCCAGTTAATTTTGACCCGTTCTTTCAAAACGACGACTGATGTGGCTGGCTTCCTCGTCAAATGTTGTTATATCATACATAAACCTTTTTGCCAAGAATTTCATGAGCCATTTTCATAATTAATATCACTTGATCATCGCCTGTTTAAGTCTTATGCGGTAATTTCACGTTTCATTATTCATGACATGTAAGTCATTTGTATAGCGGTTGTTTCCAGGAAATAACCCTGCTCAAAGGCGCTTAAGCAGGCAGTTAATTGTTATAGCACTGACTAAAAAGAAACGTCTTGAGTTTTGATTTAAATACATTAAGCGTATTCGACCGACGAACAGCGATAGGAAGTGCGTTCCACAAACTTGGTGCGGCATTACTTCACGCTCTAGCACCGTATGAAGACATATTTGGAGATTTTGGGACTTGAAGCAGATACTTGTCCATAGATCGCAGATCCCTTGCAGGTTGGTGTATTCAGCAGTAATATCCTGTAAGTTTCCTTTTGCAACGAGGCGGGCAGCCGCTACCCATCTTAACGCCGCCATGCATCTTAACGCGTCCCGTCGAGCCCTGGCCAATACCGGCCCATGGTCGAGCAACACGAGGACAGATTGCTTAACTTTCCGCGGGGCTGTCGAGACCTGCATGAGAAACATTGCTCTTATAGAAATATAAGGAATTTCCCATTTCATCCTTAATGCTTTGGGTTTCATGGTTTATGGTTGGGCTGACTTATTGTAAGAGATTTCTTGTTGAAGTCGACCCTTGTAGTTAACGGTCTTATTACAGATCATCTATGCGTTATACATTTTAAAAGATTTTATTACCAAGCCTCGAATCGGGGTGTTTGGCTTACGAAAAATAATACATTGCAGAACACACACTGAATTTATGATGGGGTTGTTAGTGCGCGAACAAGCGAGTTGCGCGAATATCACGTCGTGTGCTTGCATAACTTACAGCCAAACCTACACGCCCTGCTGGTAGGGGGCATTGGTATACAAATAGACGGGATATTCATTACGAATTTTAATCCATAATCTTACGGATGGCGTTACATCACATTATTCTCGATTTTTTTTTTACCCGACGATCAAGCGGATCGCGTTCCCCGCGAATGACTTCGGGACAATGCCCGGATGGATTGTCACAAAACCAGGCAGAGGTGAGAGTGGATTGCGTCGCTGTTAGAGACGCGAAATAGACATCGCTGTAAGAAGCGAAATGGACATCGTTGTTAGAGAAGCGAAATGGACATCGCTGTAAAAGAAACGAAATGGACATCGCTGTTAGACTTGGAGGGGCGCACACAAACACACCTGACGTCTGTGGATTTTTTACTTGAATATCGTAATGGCGCCATTGTCGTCTGAAAGTTTTGTATGACATGAAAGCAGCCTGTCACAACAAAAGCGGGGCCTAGGCTGGTAGCGTCTAGATCTGCAGCAATTTGATTCCGTATATTACTCAACATAAAATAAAATAATAGTCGTTCAAGGAATATGTTTAAATTCAATGACAACAACGGAGGTCAAGTAGCTGTGTCATTAGAAAGGTCGATAACTTCATTCAGTTGTAAGTCTTGTGACGCCCAATAACCACTCTACAGGAGAGTTATTCTTTGAGGAGGGTTATGTTTGTATGATGGGTATGTCATCAGGAAGGTTATGTCTACAGGAGGGTAATGCCTACAAGCGGGTTATACCTACATGAGGGTCAATGTTACACGAGGGTCATTGCTACACGGGGGTCATTGCTACTGGCTGGCTATGTCTACTGTAGGGTTCTGTTTAAAAGAGGGTTATTCCTACGGGAGGGTTTTGCCTACAAAAGGCTCATGTCTACATCAGTTGTATGACCACAGGAGGGTTCTGCTTACAGAACAGTTATGTTTTTAAGAGTGTTATGTCTACAGGCGGATTATGTTTATAGGTGGGTTATTGTGACAGGAGGGTTCTTTTTATAGGAGGGTTATATCGTGAGGTTATTGCTCCAAGAGGGTTAAACCAACCGGAGGTTATTACCCTACGAGGGGGGTTGTGTTTGTGGGAGGATTATGCCTACATGAAGGTTCTGTCTACGAGAGGGCAATGAGTAGCCCTATCGAACCAAGTTCTGCAGCTGCGCTCCCTCAACAAGGTAATAGAATCTGATGTTGATCTGTTGTGTGAGTCATGAGAACCAGCCCTTGGGCATGTTAAGCAAATCCATCTTTTTGCAGGGACAAGTCACAACTTGGCCAAGCTTAACAGTGCAAAGCAATTGCAAAAAATGACCTCTTCTTTCGAGTGTTACGATCACGCACACGCTAATCGTCGATGGCAATGTCTGCAAATATAGTTTTACACATGAACTTGGTCGATTCTTTGTCAGCCTTAACGTTTCCACTTTGCATGTGTGAGAGCTTATGAGTAATGGTTGGTCGCACAGGCTCTCCCCCGCCCCGACTGCGCTTTGTCCATACAGCACATCACATTATGTGAACATCGGGCTATGTATACATACAACAGCGTGAATGCTCATCACTATAGTTGGTACTGAACAATGCCCGGAGAGCAAGGTAGACAACAGGTTATGTTTGATTATTGATGCAGTGTCGCCCAAATGGCGACACATAGCACATCCTCTCTATACCCCACACAACGGACCCTATCTATACCCCACACATCGGACCCTCTCTATACCCCACACAGCGGACCCTCTCTATACCCCACACAACGGACCCTATCTGTGCCCTACACAGCAAATCCTCTCTATACCCCACACAGCGGACCCTCTACAGAGGACCCTCTCTATACCCCACACAGCAGATCCTCTCTATACCCCACACAGCGGACCCTCTCTATACCCCACACAGCGGACCCTCTCTATACCCCACACAGCAGATCCCTCTCTATACCCCACACAGCGGACCCTCCCTATATACCCCACACGGACGGACCCTCTCTATACCCCACACAGCAGATCCTCTCTATACCCCACACAGCGGACCCTCCCTATACCCCACACAGCGGACCCTCTCTATACCCCACACAGCGGACCCTCTCTTTACCCCACACAGCGGACCCTCTCTATACCCCACACAGCAGACTCTCTATGTACCCCCAAAGCAGACCCTCTATATACCCCACGCGAAGCACCATCGCTATTCATCTCAACGCGGGGCTAGATAATAAAAGACGCGATGATTATTACAAAGAGACCAACAGCGTCGTTTTGTTTTCCCCCCATATTACCCACGTGACCATGCGGTAACTAACACAAAGAATGTATAGCTTGGCTTAGCGGCTCGCTCAGACGAGCTCTGTGGTGATCATGAAGATAAGTGAAATACAAGCCCTTTATCACGTTTTACTACAATGAAATGAACAAAAGCACATGGGACTTTGATCCAAGGTCTTGTGGCTCGGCGTCCGACTGGACGAAGCGAATACGCCTCAGAATAAATTAGTGGTTTTAGTATATGCTATGACAGAGGAACACGTTTTTCAGAGACAGCATCCTCACATATTTTCTCGGAAGGAGGCGAGAATGAGCCCTCTCAGCGTAGTAATAAACCATTTGATCTCAGAGCAAATTGTGATGATAAAGGGTCATATTGTCATAACGTAATATATCATAACGTGATAAATGCAGTTTTCGTTGATTTGAATGTTTATCATAACGGATTGACGTTGTGGGCTCTAGCAAATTATGGGATTCGTATTACAAGGGTGGTTGGTTGTGGCACGTAACGAGATATTGTTACAGTGGTCTTAAACAAATAAAGCACAATCACTGGACAACATTCTGTAAAACGAACGCCTGTGGTTCAAATTACAATGTGGCGTCAATCAGGTATTCATGCCATAACTGCATCCATTCTACTCCAACCCATAACAATACAATATTAATGGACTTTCTGGGGAGCGATAATGTTGTATTTTTAAAACACATCAATTGCACTGTCGAATACAACTTCGCCTTCTGGTGTTCATTTCATGAAAGGGACGACGCTTTTTCTCTCTGCAGCCTTACTTAACTTGATTCACGCCATTACGAGGCCCGGGTTACGAGGATTCTGGTGGAAATCATTTAAAATGGATTCGTTCCCAACCCCTTTCATTTCGCCCCTCCAATCCCCGGGTACGTATACATGGACAATAGAACGGTTTTGTATTAAAGCTGCGTTGTTGCGTAGTGCCACCTGGCGAGTGGCTAATTGGTTTCTGGTAAGTCAAGCCCAAAGAGCAGGCTTCATTTTTCTGTAAATCCCATGCAGTAATCGTGGCTCTCTGTGGATAAGAGACACGTGTTTTATGCCCAGGCTAAGTGCTACCAATGATAAAGCGCCGGCTGTCACAATATACCATCTTATATAGCCGGGCTGTAATGGCTAAGTAGGTTTCGTGACCATCTGATGGTTTAGGACTAGAGGGTTCGAACCCCGGCCCTGTCTACATTACCCAGTCCCTCGTACCTCCCTCTGTAAACCATAAATTGCATAATGTCCCCAATATTCTCTCTGGACTGCGTACCAATCTCTCTCTGGGCTGCGTACCAATCTCTCTCTGGGCTGCATATCAATCTCTCTCTGGACTGCGTACCAATCTATCGCTGGGCTGCGTAACAATCTCTCTCTGGACTGCGTACCAATCTCTCTCTGGGCTGCGTACCAATCTCTCTCTGGACTGCGTACCAATCTCTCTCTGGGCTGCGTACCAATCTCTCTCTGGGCTGCGTAACAATCTCTCTCTGGACTGTGTACCAATCTCTCTCTGGGCTGCGTACCAATCTCTCACGAGTTACAGAGAAAGAAGCCAATGTCCAGTAGCAGCGACGCCTCCTAGATTGGCATGCACGTCTACTGGATAAATGACGCCTCCTAGATTGGCATGCACGTCTACTGGATAAATGACGCCTCCTAGATTGGCATGCACGTCTGCATAAATGACGCCTCCTAGATTGGCATGCACGTCTACTGGATAAATGACGCCTCCTAGATTGGCATGCACGTCTACTGGATAAATGACGCCTCCTAGATTGGCATGCACGTCTACTGGATAAATGACGCCTCCTAGATTGGCATGCACGTCTACTGGTTAAATGACGCCTCCTAGATTGGCATGCATGTCTACTGGATAAATGACGAGGACAATTCAACTAAAGCAGTTGACCTTCAGTTCGCCCATGCAATGTGGCTAAATGAAGTAACTCAGTGACATTAGCTTTCCTCTAAAGCAGAGCGCAGCCATCCATTAATTACCGGATCGCGCTGTGACACGGAAGAACACTCATGCGACAGACTGGATAGTGGAGCGCAGCTCTCGCTTCCACGTCACATCCTCACGTCACACAACCAGTGCTGATCAATCAGGGTGCTTGGGAATGTCCTGCAACTCGTCAAGGGACACAGCGCCTTTATTTTTTTTAAGATAGGGTCGTAAGATGACGGTTCGCTGTATTGGTTCAAATGACAAAATCTGTGTTGGGTTGAGTAGACTGCAGTTGTGCGTAGGTAATCTAAATACGTCTGCCTGACCATATAATCTCCAATACAGAAGCTCACATAGGGCTAGATAGACGGAAACGTATCTTGGAGTAGTTGATGGCGGCTTGGAGCATGCGTTGATTGTCGTTATATCGTCATCGACTAGGCAGACTGCGTTTGTTGTCCTGGGAGGAGCAAGCTCGTATTTCATCACGTGTTGTCTGCCTTCGTCGTCTATGAGGAGTCTGTATTCCCTTATTTCGAGCCTACGTCCATGTTCTTAAATATTTCTTTGATCGAAGTCATCATAGATTTTCTTATAATGATTCCTCTGACATAACCCTATTTGTTAACATGCTCTTGTATTGTGGAGTAACATTAAAAGCAGCTCGTATTATACAAGTAAACTATATGTCTGTAACTCACAAGTTTATCTGTCCATAACTGTACTCGGCAGCTGGCGGAGGGTCAGATTGTGTATTCATTGTATCACAAGGAATTGGCTGTATTTCATTATCTGAAACCTGAAAACTGAATTCGATGCCTTATGACGACTTACTTGTATTTCCTTTTTTGGACATGTGTTGTCTTATAACAACGCAATTGAATTTCCTTATTTGGACATGTGTTGTCTTATAACAAGGCAATTGTATTTTCTTATTTGGAATCTGCATTGACTGTGTTGTGTATCTTAAATGTATTTACTTTTTTTCGAATCTGCCTCAATTGGTTTATAAGGACTCCATTGCATTTCCTTATTTCGAACCCGCGTCCATTGCTGGAGACAACCAGTGCTTAGTTACCATCTTCAGACCACTTCAAAACACCATCATTACAGTCAAACATGCCAAGTAAACATACATAGATCCTTGATAATTGACTATAAACTGTTTGCCTCTGCATACTAGTGGTTTTTATCAACTCAGTCCGTCAGACATCTAGGAAGCTGGCAGCAGGACGAATCCCTGAAGGTCACATCAGTCAGTGCTGACCAAATGCGACCTTGACGGATCCCGATGTTTCTGTGATTCATGTGGTCAATTACAAGCGCCGTCCGCCTATTTTCTCTCGATTACCATCAGCTCCATCAACACCCTACATAGCAACATGATGGCGTACGGAGAACGGGGCCGGATCCAACAGCGTCAACATCGCATTCAAACAAACGCAAAGTAATCTATGTCAAAGACAAGTGACAACGTACCACCGAGTCAGATTACCCCGATCACCAGGTCCCAACGAGTCAGTTAACGCCAAATCACCAGGTCCCAACGAGTCAGTTAACGCCAAATCACCAGGTCCCAACGAGCCAGTTAACGCCGATCACCAAGTCCCAACGAGCCAGTTAACGCCGATCACCAAGTCCCAACGAGCCAGTTAACGCCGATCACCAGGTCCCAACGAGCCAGTTAACGCCGATCACCAGGTCCCAACGAACCAGTTAACGCCAAATCACCAGGTCCCAACGAGCAAGTTAACGCCAAATTACCAGGTCCCTCCAAGACAGTTAATGCCTATCCCAGGCCCCTCCAAGACAGTTAATGCCTATCCGAGGCCCCTCCAAGACAGTTAATGCCTATCCCAGGCTCCTCCAAGACAGTTAATGCCTATCCCAGGCCCCTCCAAGACAGTTAATGCCGATAACCAGGTCCCACCGAGACAGTTCACATACCAGTGAGAGCTCAGACTAGCAGCTCACGGTGGGGTAACCCATCCAGTATCATTGCATCACGGCTCCATCCAGACACAGAAACCAACACTGACGAATGCATCGTTTAAGACTTTCCGGCTTTTCTAACTGCTCACTAAGAAGACGAGCATTAAGAGCGCGTCAACCTTAGGACGAAGCTTCAAGAATAGGACGACGCCAGCGTCCTCGCCCGGTCACTAGCTGGTTTTTAGGTCATGTGACGTCGTCCATCGCGTTCAGACGTTACGTCAACAGCCACCAGTCACCCCTCCCCCAGCCATACGTCCCCTGTCGTCCTTATCGCGACATGCAACACACCAGGCGTCTTACGTCTGTCACTCCTCGTAACGTGACCTGTGGAGAGAGTGTGTGTGTGTTGGGGGGGGGGGGGGGGGGGGGGGGGGGGGGGTCGAGACTGGTCAGTATGTTACTGACCCACGCTTATCAGTTTCATTGAATAGAGCGTTAAATATATGATTGATATGTCATGGAGCCTTGTTATCAGAAGCAGTAGCGGGGATTAAGGCGCCTAAGCCCAGTGGCAGACACCAGTAATAAAGTGTCGGTCTGCCGCTCACAAGACCGGTACGTGTAGAGTTTAGTGGCAGCGTCCACTCCTAATAGAATGTCTGTTCTGAAGATCCTACGTCGCAGGCGTTACGCTGTACAAGGTGAGTGCTTCCGCTCCACTTCCACTACGCCCTGCTCTACATGAGCCTCTTTTTATGACCAAGCTGTGTTGATTTTGTAGTTTCAAGACACACGGCGTAGTACAGTTGTTCAATAAGTACAACAGGGTTATAGCAGGGCTGTTGTGGTATCCGGAGCCTTTTAACAACTTAACTGGAAACGTCGTGCTTGACAGACGAAGCCGATACCAGTGTCCACCGTCCCATGCCTCACGTGAAGCGTTGAGTCTGTTCTTTGGATGTGCCGGCCTACAATCAGTAATATACTGGCAGCCTTTCTTTACTGGTTGCATGGCGTGTTATCTTATAGTTCCGTGATAGGAGTCCGACATTTCACGGTTTCCGGGCGCCCTCGTTCTCGTTGTTACCTTCCACACAACCCAAACCTCATCCGCATCCTGACAGACGGAAGCAATAATCAAACCATTAATTTTCAGAAAGTTGTCAACAAGTCTGTCAAGTCGACGGGGTTATTGACTGCGCAGATAAGATATAGAGCGTGTTAAAGATAGCTCTGATATCGTGTGATGTGTCGGATCTTTTGAACCCGAGTCGCTGTTCAGCTCTCTTGAAGCATGCCCCTCTGCTACTGTTTGTTCGGCATCCATGTCGTGCAGCAGTGGTGTCGTATCCAGGGTAGAACCTGAAGCTCAGGCGTTACATATATGAATCCCCAACCTCAACCCCTCTTCCGCTCTATAATGGAGGAATGCTGAGTCAGCCAGAAGCTGGTCGGTCAAGTTCCTTTCCAACCATTGCTAGGAATTCGTTCAATAGTTTCATCGTCGTCCATTTCTCCTTTTTGTATTACTTAGATGCTTGTATCTTTCATTTCCCCTTGTCCCCCACCTCCCTCCGCTTTGTCAGCTGCTCACTTGTCTGTTTCATGTTCTGCCTTTTCTTACTGTCTTCCATCGTTTATTTTGCACTTTTTCTCCTTTCTTGGTGATCAATGCTTTCGGTTCCGTTACCCTCCATTCCTCTTCCAACAAGCGTCGTTCCCGTCTTCTTTGCAGCTGTTACCGGTCATCGGTCACCCTCCGGACTCCGCATCACGTCCGTCACATCAACACCACCCGCCATAGTGATGGTATGATGAGTGAGGATTTCTTCCCCACCTCTCCATCACTTCATCTTCCACCATCTCACCCGTCCTTCACATCTCGCCATCACTTCCTCTTCCGCCATCTCACCCGTCCTTCACCTCTCGCCATCACTTCCTCTTCCGCCATCCCACCTGTCCTTCACCTATCGCCATCACTTCCTCTTCCGCCATCCCACCTGTCCTACACCTCTCGCCATTGTAGCGCCTGTCATATTCGTCTGCGTATGGCCTTTATTGTCAATGGTTTTTTATATACCATTTTGGGGGACTACGTTGCGTGATGAAATCGATACTGGTCCTATTTGAGGACTCTAGCGACTGACACCAGGGGGCACCATACATGGCCATACCCGCTGTGCAGACAGCAACCTCCTTATTAGCTCCGGTCGAACGGTAATACAAACATATACCGTTCTGCTTCAACATTTTGGGCGCATATTAAAACATACGTTTGAATATATCGCTGGGTTTGGCATCTAGAAAACAACATATATCAAGAGCCTGTGAAAATATATGTCCCATCGTACCAAAAGCTTACCACCGATCGATGCGATACTTGAAGAAATGCCATCTATATATCATTTCCGAAAAATCGTGATGCGATGACCGCCATTTAGGAAAATATTGGGTCGCGTGATTTCACGTGATTTCCCGCGATTTCCCCCCGCCTCATCCGCAATGCCCCCCCCCCCCACTCATTCACACACACAAAGGGATAAAATTGTCCGTGAACATCTTTGCATTCTAATACTGCATCAGTTAGGTAGTTTGGTGTTTGGTAGTTGTCTGAATCGATCTCAAAATTGTTACTAAGTCGTCTTGTAGGGCTACCTCCTTATAAGTTAGAGCTTTGATGGAACATGACAAAAATGTATTATCACTCAGTCCCGCATCCTCTTTCAAATAGTAACTCGCTATATGTCACACCTAATAATACTAGCAACCTCACCCCCAATTCGCTCTTCTACATCGGCCTATAAAAACCTCGTTGTTTTTTGCTCAGACAGATGGTAAATGGAAGCAGCCTGTTGTTACAGAGGGTCTCACTGCAACGAGTGGTTTGTGGTTGCCGTAACATTACAGACAAAAGTAATTAGTCGCTCACCAATAATCGCTGGTCCCCGGATATATATATACATATATATATATATATATATATATATATATATATATATATATATATATATATATATATATATATATATATATATATATATATATATATATATATATATATATATATATATATATATATATATATACATGTATGTATATATGTACGAATGGTTGAACGATGGGCGTAATCTAAGACCGTAAGGTACGAAATTAACAAGACCGTATTCAACGTCAAATTAATTTGGCTGTCATGTGATCTTAACATTGGATCACGTGACGGTGACGGCGAGTCCCTTGTGTTATGCGTGGGATACAGCTCGGTAATAACGGCATCCCTGCACCTGTTTTAAATCTTATTTCGTTTCCTTTCAGCAGTCTGGAGGAGAGCGTTATCATGCTGACCTTATGCATCCCCCCCACCCCACGCCAACAGCGTGATCAGCGCAGCCCTACTATTTCAGACATTTAGCGCAGCGGAAGTCTGGTCATATCCGGTGCATTCAATGGCAATGGCTCGGTATGGGTGCTCGTGGCTTGCTGTCAAGAAGAACCCAGCTTCTGATCACGCCATTTGCCTATTACTTTATAAGATAATAATACTCTGCTTGTAAGATCCGTGTCGGCTCGCTAGACGTGGTTAATACGGCGGTGTCTTAGACCCCATGAAGCGCTAACGGATCACGTGACATCACTACATCTACTCACATTGAGTCGATGCACTTTTTTCAGCCATGCATTTATAGTTTCATAATGGGAAATGGCGTACTTTGAAAGGAGTTGGTAATTGTAGCATTTTTGCATAAAAGAGAGCGCTTTGTGTCAAAGCAACGCCGCCTGTTCTTGGCAGAGGTGATTGTACAGGCGCACACAGCGTATCCGAGATCAGCCGTGCTCGGCAGCATCTGTTGAGCCGTCCAAAATCTGTGCCAACGCTTGAAGAATTCCAGTGCCATTCAAGATACGCTGAGCCTAATGTCTAGCGACGTTCATTGTCTTTTTCCAGGAACTGAACCACGCGTTCTTGTCACTAATGCCTGCTTAAGAACGGATTAAACTACAATCACCCGTAAGAACATATTGGCTATGGCACACGGAACTGCACACAAGTTAGCGCACCGCTTGGCTGGTCGAGCCATAATGTCGGAATAACTCGAGTATTATGGGACAAATGTACGGCAGTTGTAGGGAGATGGTTAGCCCCTGTTGCACTCAGAACGACACCTTAGGGTCACATCGATGGCGTCCTGCTTATACAAGCACCGTTTGCAACACATTACAACATTCATAAATATATTTACTGTAAACAAATACATTAGAATATCTTTATTTTGAATACTGTACATGCACAAACCTATACATGATATACTATGAATTAGTAGTAATATTAATATCGATGTCTTCCTTGATAAACACTGACCACAATTTGAAATTTGTTTCGGTACATACATTATTTTTTACTGTGTATTACCTTACAGACATTTTCAGTGATTGCGTGCAGCTTTTTTGTTTTCGTTTTGATCTGGTTAAGTGTATAACTCTATCCTCGTTGGGTAGCGGGTACACCATATCATCACCAATAATCTATTGATATCGGCGCATTGAAAACCACTACCGAACTTTGTATACGAAAATACACAAATAGGTCGAATAACATGCGCAGTTGAATCATTTTCTGCTATTGCCTTATCACACTGATGCCGTATTGGATGTACAGTTGTCTACTAGGGACCGTATTTAGTATATTCATCCCGTCCCGTGCAATATAAGGAACTGGACTCAATAGTCATAGCAACAGCCATGCTCTGCCACTGGACTCAACTTAACTGTTATAGTTTCCAAAAGTTATAAGGAATTGATCGGAGAGAGTTTTCACGGTAATTGGATGATGTACCCTCGAGAGCATTCCAATGGCTGTCAATGTCTGACAGCCAAACATTTCCATGCAAGCATTGGTGCCTGGTTCGATGCACTTGTTGTATTGTATACATATAGACCTTGTTGTATACTGAATCCTCGTCACGTGACGTGAACCACTCCATCAGCACAGCATTATGGCTGACGCAGCTGCGCCCCAATCTAACACTGGCCGCCCGCTAACTGTTCGCCACACAGCCAGTTTTTCCGCAGATTTCCATAACAATTTATCACTTGGCCAGCACGTTTTTTCCGTCCATGTCTTTGACATTTAGCTGGTCCCGGAGACGCTGTTGCCGACCCAAGTCAATTTCCCTGGCACTGCGCGGAAGCGGAAGCGGCGGTTGGCTAGTTTCCTCGATGTTATTGCTGACGACGAATTTTTGTGCATGAATTAGAGTAATAGCCTTATCCATTATAAAGCTGAGACAGTAACGCAAATTAACTTGAAAGGTTATGTATGCAAGAGGTGCTTACCTTAAAGCAAGTCGTCAACTAAGCTATCATCAAGCGCTGGTGAGGTCGGGGTGGATTTTGGGTCCCGTGTGAGGTCAAACAGGTGCTCCCCTGGCTAAATATATCCACGAGAAGGTAGGATTGGCGTGAGGGTTAGGGCTCAGGTGATTGGAGGATGAGGAGGGTTAAGAGGGCACGTGGCTGCTGAGGCAGCAAGAGGCTGGTCCATAGAAGGGCCATATATCCTCAGGGACACGTACAGACATATTATACACCCTGACTCAGCACCTTAATAAGGCCATTGCCAGTTTCCAGGTTGCGGTTTCCTTTGTTAGTAGTTGTCCCTTACATAGAGCAATGAAAAAACGGACATCACTGAAAGGACATCTGTTTGGCGAGGCAGGGTGAGTGATGCGAATGGAGAGGCAGGAGAGGACAGTAGGCTGTTATGTTTACTCAGCCTGATGCTGATACGCGTCCCGCTGCTGTATCGCGCTGCTAGCGGACAACGCAAATACTCCTGTCTGCGAGCCTTAACATGCCAATAATAGCCTGATAATAGCTGCACCACGTCCGTGTTCCGTGTAGGAAGGTGAGAACTAATCGCCAGCAGTGTACACCAAAAACAGCTGATGAGGCGCTCGGTACACCATCATCATGTCACCGGGAAGGGGGGTTTATCTGGATAAGGACACAGGCCAGTGATAACTGATCTGAAAGCGCTCACGAAGGACGCCATATTTTGGCTAGACAATGAAATTCCAACAGGATAAAGCGTCTCAGGATAGGACCGTAGGTGGTATAGCTGACACGTCACTCTGCACGTCACACTGCACGTCAGGTTGTACGTCACACTAACGTGGTGTCGCTCTCGGCTGTGGTAGGCGCGTAAGCCCGGCAGCAGCAGACCGTCTTTGAGGCGATGCATGTCACTCTGCGAATATACCGCCAAGTTACAACCACAAGATTGCACAATTTGTGGCCTAACTCTTCCAGCTAGACCAGGTTTGTAGCGAGGCCAGTAGGATTTGTCAGTGGGCTGCAGTCTCAGAAGGGATGACACGGTATTGTTATGCCAGCGATGCGACAGAAAGAAATACCATGGTGCACACGGTGCATTGGTGAGGCAACGGTGGCGCCATGAGCGGTGGCTCGAGGCGTTATCTCACTCGCTCATTCTTGATTGCGAATCGAAACACGTGGAAAACCTACTATAATCTGGATCCTACGCGTGAATATGGATGATCCACGGGATAGCTCGACTCATTTTGCCAAGACGGACATATGGGTTTGTTGATAATAAGGCCGGCAGACAATGTGAAACAAAGAAAACAGAGACACTTGGTCGATTGGTAATCAGTCTGAGGCTAGGATGAAATCACAGCGACCATTATGACTGGGAGGGTACGAGAGTCCTCATTGCTGTACTATCGCCAAGACATCGCGGCAGTCAGTGCGGCTTGGACCTATAGGACTAAATCTTCCCGTAGAAGTCGGGCAGGACAAGCTACCTCGCGGCACCATTGAGTACTTATACAGGTGCACGCTGCTATTCTGGCTAATGAATTGGATTATCACGACTGGTGCTGGTCAAGGCGACGCCCGGTGTCACAGATATCTAACTCCCCACAATCACCGTGTACTAGCACCAACTGAGTGAGCGGGCGCCAGGCGAGATGAAGTCGCGTTGTCACTCGAGCCCCAGTATGGCCATTGGGGCCAGTCACCTGTCAGGTAGGGCTCCATTGTCACTAATTATGGGGTGAGTGATTACGCAAATGAGACGATAAGTGTATATGAGCTCATGTATTCCAATACCATAAGATTTCATTCTCATTTGTCACTGTACACCACGCTCATTAAACAGGTAATTGACATGTTTAGACTATTTATAGATTCATTCCGCGGAGTGATAGTATTGTGATAGTGACTGGCATTGGCTACAGCTGTGCATTTCGTTTCATTCAAAGGTAAAAAATATATTTATAGGATTTAAGCGATCGGCAAAGGTACGCTAAATATACAATTATGTTGAAAGATGGTTAGGAAATATAAACAGAGCATCATGCAGTTGAAAGACGCAGGTTTTGCGTGGAAACTTCTCTGTTAGTTGACCACTAGTGGGTTATGGCGGGATACCATTGACGATGACCGAGTGGAGTGGACGCAGTTGTGTGACGTCACCATTGAGGGGCGCCAAAGCTAGCTATGGGATGGCAAAGGCACAGTTAAGAGAACGCAAATACATTTGTCTATGAATACCATGAGCCCACTAATTGTAAGTGTATGAATGACATCTGCCCACTTATCGTCTGTCTATGAATGACCTGAGCCCACATATTGTCTATATATGACCTGAGCCCACATATTGTCTATTTATGACCTGAGCCCACATATTGTCTATTTATGACCTGAGCCCACATATTGTCTATTTATGACCTGAGCCCACATATTGTCTATTTATGACCTGAGCCCACATATTGTCTATTTATGACCTGAGCCCACATATTGTCTTTTTATGACCTGAGCCCACATATTGTCTATTTATCACCTGAGCCCACATATTAACATTCCATTAATTCACCCCTCAGTTTGTCAGTAGCTCAGCTGACTCAGTCTATGACCTTTAACTCCATCGTCTCTATCCCTACCCCCGAAATCATCACTTAATCAGTGACCCAAAGTCAATCTCCTCCATTTGTGTGATTCTCCACCTTTATCTGTGACCTACCAAAATGCATCACCACTATCTCTGACCCAAAATCCTCCCCCCACTATTTGCGAGCCCGGAAACCATCTTGTTGTCAGATGATCTGATCACGTCACTTCCTGTTGCTAAGCCATGCGTTCAACTATCTGAGCGCCAAATCTTTTGCTAGCGTTGGTTGGTTGGCCGTAGCAACCAGGCCAGGCAGCTGCTGTATCAGCTGCCCTGTTAGGGCGGAGGTGTTGTCTCCCAGCAGGGTGATTTACCGTCAGATGGCTCACCTCTTTCGACAAACACCACGAGCATTGTATCCTGTGCTACAATGTCCAAGAATAACACCTTTGTATTCCCCGCACAAAGCCTTCTCTTCTATAATAACCCTTAATTTTACTGAAGAGAAAAGGGTCCTTTTGAGTTGGGCAGCTATTTTTGCACTGTATGATGAATCATGTTTTTTGCTGCTTGAGGTGTTTAAGTATAATACGATGTTGAGAGGCTGGGTCTGGCGTTGTGGGAGATGGCGGATGTCATGTGGATCGGTCTTGTCAAAGGCTAATCCACTTTTTTCACTAAGGGGCACGAAGCAGAGCTCGCCACTCGCTCACCCCCTGCCCTACTCGCTCACCCCCTGCCCTACCCTCTATAAGGCATCTGCTGTGACTTAGAAGTATTTAGCCCAAGAAAACCCGGCTTAACCCACCGCCTCATTAGAGCGCTCGTCAACACGCCTTTGTTGAAGATGCAAGTATGGTTAATAGACACGGTTGACTTTAATGACTGGTGTAGCCGAAATGAATTACCACCGGGGTTTGAAGAGGTCTGTTTCAGCAGGCGCGTGGTAACTCTGTGGTTTGTGGGCGGTGATTAGGTGGACTTATGTTATCCGTGGCTATTTTCATTGTCCAGTGTGACTCTGTGCAGTGGCATGGTAGTAACTGTGGCTTTGCACAGTCCCAGTGTAGTGTACATTGGGCGTTGTGGTTATGTTCAGTGCCAATGTAGTTGGTAGTGTACGCTGTGCCTATATAGATTGCCCGTATTGTCTCTGCGGTCTCCTGTGGCTATGTACAGCGTGCGTTTAGTTTGTATAGCTATGAACAGTGCCTGTGTAGTTTATATTGCCCGATGTGGCTATGAACAGTGGCTGTGTAGTTTATATTGTCCGATGTGGTTATGAACAGTGGCTGTGAGGTTATATTGCCCGATGTGGCTATGAATAGTACCTGTGTAGTTTATATTGCCCGCTATGGCTATGAACAGTGCCTGTGTAGTTTATATTGCCCGATGTGGCTATGAACAGTGCCTGTGTAGTTTATATTGCCCGCTATGGCTATGAACAGTGGCTGTGTAGTTTATATTGCACGATGTGGCTATGAACAGTGGCTGTGTAGTTTATATTGCCCGCTGTTGCTATGAACAGTGCCTGTGTAGTTTATATTCCCCCCTGCGGCTATGAACAGTACCTGTGTAGTTTATATTGCCCGATGTGGCTATGAACAGTGGCTGTGTAGTTTATATTGCCCGCTGTTGCTATGAACAGTGCCTGTGTAGTTTATATTGCACGATGTGGCTATGAACAGTGGCTGTGTAGTTTATATTGCCCGCTGTTGCTATGAACAATGCCTGTGTAGTTTATATTCCCCGCTGTGGCTATGAACAGTGCCTGTGTAGTTTATATTGCCCGATGTGGCTATGAACAGTGGCTGTGTAGTTTATATTGTCCGATGTGGTTATGAACAGTGGCTGTGAGGTTATATTGCCCGATGTGGCTATGAATAGTACCTGTGTAGTTTATATTGCCCGCTATGGCTATGAACAGTGCCTGTGTAGTTTATATTGCCCGATGTGGCTATGAACAGTGCCTGTGTAGTTTATATTCCCCGCTATGGCTATGAACAGTGGCTGTGTAGTTTATATTGCACGATGTGGCTATGAACAGTGGCTGTGTAGTTTATATTGCCCGCTGTTGCTATGAACAGTGCCTGTGTAGTTTATATTCCCCCCTGCGGCTATGAACAGTACCTGTGTAGTTTATATTGCCCGATGTGGCTATGAACAGTGGCTGTGTAGTTTATATTGCCCGCTGTTGCTATGAACAGTGCCTGTGTATTTTATATTCCCCCCTGCGGCTATGAACAGTGCCTGTGTAGTTTATATTGCCCGATGTGGCTACGAACAGTGCCTGTGTAGTTTATATTCCCCACTATGGCTATGAACAGTGGCTGTGTAGTTTATATGCCCCGCTATGGCTATGAACAGTGGCTGTGTAGTTTATATTGCACGATGTGGCTATGAACAGTGGCTGTGTAGTTTATATTGCCCGCTGTTGCTATGAACAGTGCCTGTGTAGTTTATTTTCCCCGCTGTGGCTATGAACAGTACCTGTGTGGTTTATAGTGCCCGCTATGGCTATGAACAGTGGCTGTGTAGTTTATATTGCCCGCTATGGCTATGGACAGTGCCTGTGTAGTTTATATTGCACGATGTGGCTTTGAACAGTGCCTGTGTAGTTTATATACTGCACGATGTGGCTATGAACAGTACCTGTGTGGTTTATAGTGCCCGCTATGGCTTTGAAAAGTGGCTGTGTAGTTTATAGTGCTGTGGCTTTGAACAGTACCTGTGTGGTTTATATTCCCCGCTATGGCTATGAACAGTGCCTGTGTAGTTTATATTGCCCGATGTGGCTATAAACAGTGCCTGTGTGGTTTATAGTGCCCGCTATGGTTATGAACAGTGCCTGTGTAGTTTATATTCCCCGCTGTGGCTATGAACAGTGCCTGAGTAGTTTATATTGCCCGCTATGGTTATGAACAGTGCCTGTGTGGTTTATAGTGCCCGCTATGGCTATGAACCGTACCTGTGTAATTTATATTGCCTGATGTGGCTATGAACAGTGCCTGTGTGGTTTATAGTGTCCGCTATGGCTATGAACAGTACCTGTGTAGTTTATATTGCCCGCTATGGCTTTGAACAGTGGCTGTGTAGTTTATATTCCCCGCTGTGGCTATGAACAGTGCCTGTGTGGTTTATATTGCCCGATGTGGCTATGAAGAGTCCCTGTGTGGTTATGAACAGTGCCTGTGTAGTTTATATTGTCCGCTATGGCTATGAACAGTGCCTGTGTAGTTTATATTGCCCGCTATGGCTATGAACAGTGGTTGTGTAGTTTATATTCCCCGCTGTGGCTATGAACAGTACCTGTGTAGCTTGATTTATCCGCTGTTGCTATGAACAGTGCCTGTGTAGTTTATATTGCCCGCTATGGCTATGAGCAGTGTCTGTGTAGTTTCTTCAGTTCGCTGTTTCTATGTAGAGTGCCTGGACTGCAATCGATGGCACATGGATCACGTCACTGTCCAGTCGCCGTCATCCTCCAGCAATAATAAATCTCCTCGTCTCTCGCGCTACGGCGCAGGCGAGATTTCACACACCAGTGCGCTCTAATTAGACGATGTGTCCAGAGTGGACACTCCCGACTGCCATGTCTTGTTATCAGTCGGGACGTCCTGCCCATTTATCTTCCGTTAACGCACACTGTCACTTCATGCTCCTGTGTTAAGACAGGTCCCGTATCGCCCATCGCCGCGCGCGTCAGGTGTACTGGGTTGGAGGGTAAAGGGGTGGGGTAGGAGTGGGGGATGGGTGGACACATAAAACAGGTGAGGTAAGTAATTGCATTTGGGTTTGGGGCAGATGTGGTGATGTTTGTGATATACAGGGCTTCTGGAAGGCGCTGTACGCCGGCCGAGGCGGATCCACAGCCGACAGCTATAGATAACACACGATGTGAGGTGCACGTTGATGACTCGGGCACATGCGTATGTCACTTGCCTAAATAGCTGTTCTGGTCTATACATAAATCACCTGCCTATAAAGGTGTCGTGAGCCTATACATGTGTCACCTGACAATACGATGTCGTGGGCCTAACATATGCCACCTACCTATAGAGATGTCGTGGGCCTATACATGTGTCATCTGCCTATAGAGATGTCGTGGGCCTATACAAATGCCACCTGCCTATAGAGATGTCGTGGGCCTATACAAATGCCACCTGCCTATAGAGATGTCGTGGGCCTATACAAATGCCACCTACCTATGGAGATGTCGTGGGCCTATACAAATGCCACCTACCTACAGAGATGTCGTTGGCCTATACAAATGCCACCTGCCTACAGAGATGTCGTGGGCCTATACAAATGCCACCTGCCTATAGAGATGTCGTGGGCCTATACAAATGCCACCTACCTATGGAGATGTCGTGGGCCTATACAAATGCCACCTACCTACAGAGATGTCGTGGGCCTATACAAATGCCACCTGCCTACAGAGATGTCGTGGGCCTATACAAATGCCACCTGCCTACAGAGATGTCGTTGGCCTATACAAATGCCACCTGCCTATAGAGATGTCGTGGGCCTATACAAATGTCACCTACCTATAGAGATGTCGTGGGCCTATTCAAATGCCACCTGCCTACAGAGATGTCGTGGGCCAATACAAATGTCGCCTGACAATACGATGTCGTGGGCCAATACAAATGTCGCCTGACAATACGATGTCGTGGGCCAATACAAATGTCGCCTGACTTCGTGGAGATTTTCAGATGCCACCTATCTAGACAGATGTCATTGCTGATTACAGACACAATACCAGTCACAAAAAACGTTCACATAACAAACTCGTTTTCTATGGATTACACCTATTGAAAGTCATAGATATATGTTTTGCAAGTTTCAAATACATTACCTTCCATTAAATGCATTCGCTGCAAATGACAATCTCAAATTAAACGGCAAAATACAATTCCTTTCTTAATGACAAACACATTGTCTGCAAAATGAATTAATTGCTGATGATAAACACATCATTAACCGTTTATTACATTATATGTGTATATATATATAAGAATATGTATATATATATATATATATATATATATATATATATATATATATATATATATATATATATATATATATATATATATATATATATATATATATATATATGTGTGTGTGTGTGTGTGTGTGTTATAAACTTTGCTGATCATGTCGGTCGCTTGTCATTTGTTTTTCTATGGGAGGACGACTTAGGCCACAAGGCTATTGTGACATCACCACGCCCATTAAATCTTAGCGTCCTGACGTCACAAACTCTACCATCTTCGGAGCTACTTACACTTATCTGGCTAATATTTGTGTCCTGGCTAAATCCTCCCGTGTGTATTTTCTCTTTGTCTATTCCCTACGCAATGGATATGTCAGCCGCCTCGTTGCCTTTTACTCATGCATTTTCGATGAGCATATGAAGAGCTGGCGTCCCTTTTTCTCACCTCTCATACGGCATCCACTCATGCCGTCCTTACAACTCTATTGCCTGCTCTGTCATACTTACCTGTGACAAGCTTTGTATGCGCTAGACGTGATCTGCAGCTCGTTATGTGTCGTCCGATCAACTAGTCGCCGGCACCTGAAAGGGTTGTCACCAAACGTGACATGGAGCCTTCACCACGCGACCTGTGGTCAAGTCGCTATGAGCCTAAATAATACGTGTGTACTGTTCCATCCTGTCCTCATGTTCCCCGTGTGTACTGTTTCATCCCGTCCTCGTGTTCCCCGTGTGTACTGTTCAACCCTGTCCTCATGTTCCCCGTGTGTACTGTTACATCCTGTTGTCGTGTTCTCCGCGTGTACTGTTTCATCCCGTCCTCATGTTCCACATGTGAACTGTTCCACCCTGTCCTCATGTTCCCCGTGTGTGCTGTTCCTCCCTGTCCTCATGTTCCCCGTGTGAACAGTTTCATCCTGTCCTCTTGTTCCCCGTATGTACTGTTTCATCCCGTCCTCATGTTCCCCGTGTGCACTGTTTTATCCCGTCCTTATGTTCCACATGTGAACTGTTCCACCCTGTCCTCATGTTCCCCGTGTGTACTGTTCCATTCGGTCCTCGTGTTCCCCGTGTGTTCTGTTCCATCCTGTCGCCGTGTTCCCCGTGTGTACTGTTTCATCCCGTCCTCATGTTCCCCGTGTGTACTGTTCCATCCTGTCGTCGTGTTCTCTGTGTGTACTGTTTCATCCTGTCGTCGTGTTCCCCGTGTGTACTGTGTCGTGTTCTCCGTGTGTACTGTTTCGTCGTGTCATGTTCCCCGTGTGTACTGTTCCATCCTGTCGTCGTGTTCTCCGTGTGTACTGTTTCATCCCGTCCTCATGTTCCCCGTGTGTACTGTTCCATCCTGTCGTCGTGTTCTCCGTGTGTACTGTTTCATCCCGTCCTCGTGTTCCCCGTGTGTACTGTTCCATCCTGTCGTCGTGTTCTCCGTGTGTACTGTTTCATCCCGTCCTCATGTTCCCCATGTGTACTGTTCCATCCTGTCGCCGTGTTCCCCGTGTGTACTGTTTTATCCCGTCCTCGTGTTCCCCGTGTGTACTGTTCCATCCTGTCGTCGTGTTCTCCGTGTGTACTGTTCCATCCTGTCGTCGTGTTCCCCGTGTGTACTGTTTTATCCTGTCGTCGTGTTCCCCATGTGTGTACTGTTTCATCCTGTCCTCGTGTTCCCCGTATGTACTGTTTCATCCTGTACTCATGTTTTGCCTTCTAGTTTTGGTGTGAATGATTGTTGGGCGTTAATCACAAGTGGGCTAGAATGCCTGATGTATGGATACGTCTTCCACCGGACGCGATTGGTGCTCCAGTTTTACATGATCGGTTGCTGTTAACTTCAGAAGTTTCTTCTTCAGACGAAGAAGGCCCGTACGGTTGCGGAAACCAGCCTATTATACGATATGATCAATCGTGACTCCCCAGGAAAAAAGGTTCCTATATTTGGTGCGATTCACCCACGTGCCCGATCACACTGAAGCTGACGAATTACGCTCACAGATTTTTCCGCTCTTACACCAAACATGGTGATTCGGCTGCATTGCACTTAATGCTGATTTGGCGCAATAATTGCTGTCGCCGACGGTTTTTCACATAAAAGGAAGTCGACCAGCCGTCATTTTCATGTGGCGGTATTTTTGGATTCCGTACCGACAATCTGATCCATCGTTCTTCGGGACATGTCTTGATTGAATGTGTTGACCTTATGTATACTGTTGACCTGCCGACGAGGTGCTCATATTGGCTCTGTAGTACTAAGCTGTATATCTCCACGCCAGTAGCGACGTCTTGCGAGTCTTGATGACGGTGTATGTAGCAGTGTTACACCGTTACTTTATTAACATCCTTGCAGCGCTGAAGTGGCCAGGTGTGCTGAAAGTAGCTTACGAGTAAATTAGCTCTTATAATGCTAAACAATTGTCATCAGCCCAATGGCGTGCTGGAGTACTAGTATCCTCTCCAGCATGTGTGGCGAACTACACTCAAAATGGCGTACTTTACTAGCAGGGAAGGCACATCTTGACTTGGTGTTTCATCCCGACCGTCACCACAACAGCGTCATGAATCCTGTCCCCCATCCCTAAAATCCTAGGTATCATTATTACGTGTACGCCCCTTACAAAGGTCATTCTCATTCCCACGTGACATGCTTCCAATCACCATTTAGGTCACATCCGGTGATCACCCCCTTATGACGTCATCCCTGCATGCACCTGAGTCCCAGACTCCCTCCATTGCTGTTCGTGGGCCCCGTTGGCTACTCACGGATAGCGGCCCCATAGTCTTTATGAACTCCCTCAATTCCCCACTTAGGTAGCTATCTTAAGCTAGCGGCACTTTTCTATGCGAGGCTTATATCGCCACTGGCTTGTAGCTAGGGGTATTCATCTGACTCAAGGTCAGTGCTAATCTAGTGCTACAATCTATTCTATGGACTTTATGATCGTAAACAGAATAGGTGTGAGGCAATGATGAGCGTATGTAAGGGTGGCCGTGTGTTAGCAGATAGGTTTGGCCATTGCTCATATGCTGTAGCTGTGTGGGGGTCCGTAGTGTTCCAGTCGCATCGCTTATATTGGGATTTAGAGTTTCAGAGTGACTTAATGTGGACCTATGGACCTGACGTTGTGGTGCCTTGTGTGTCTGACGTTATGTACCTGACTTAACATTCCTTTCTGTGTCTGACGTTAGGGTGTTTTGGTTTACTGACGTAATAGTGTTTTGTTGACTTATGTACCTATGTGGCACTGTGCATCTTACGTTATGTGGACCTCTGTACCTGGGGTCAACGTGCATTGTTCTTCTGATGTTGTATGGACTTTGTATGCCTGGCGTGTCTTTGATGGGATTCTTATGTAAAATGATGGTAACAGCAGAAGAGAAAAACATTTCAGTTCATTTAGGGGGAATGTAGATAACTCGTGTTCAACTTGCTTTTCAATCCAACCCGGGTAATATGAGGTTTCTTCCCCACTCGCAGTTAGAGCAACACAACTTGTTATTGCAGATACAGCAGCTAAGGTCACCGGAAGTCATCTCATTTGACCGGTGCTTGCGCCTAATCAAAGAGATCAACGAATATGGCGCCGGTCAAATGAGGCGCATCGTGACGCCCATTGACTGTGCTTGTATGGTTTCATCAAATAGTTAGTGGTGGCAGTATGATATGTCACCCCAATTAGCATGAAGCGTAATTATCCCGCCAATATGAGAGAAAGGATGCGATGCGGCTCGGTATAGAGTCGCGTATTTCGTGGCTTCTCTGTCACGCGATATGCACTCAAATCAAAGCCACACTCGCAATTATCCTGAGATGACTTGTTGTGGAATGATTGCCCGATGCTCACCATCTGCGTGGATTTCATCTGCTTCATCTAGCATCTTCGTGACTGCCCAGGGCATCCATCATCACCCGCATCATCTTCGTGACTGCCCAGGGCATCCATCATCACCCGCATCATCTTACTATGGGATCAAATTTTAATTACCATTTTGTTTCCATATGCTGTTATTTAAAAACGACTGCTAATTAGTTGCGATTTGGCGGACATACGAAGCTGTGTACACTCGATGTCGTGGATGATAGATGTTTTGAAGCCCTGGTCGGCTTGCCGTGTTTTTCTTTAAACTAGTGGTCGTATGTTGACCTGAGTCACTAGAATGTGTAACAGCCTGGTGATGTCGATGACTTAGCTCACAGCCTCGTCACCGTTGGTTATTGTCCTGTGCACAGGGCTCAATGCGCGACAGACCCTCAGACCACAGGCAAGCTACCACCATTAGTCGTAATTGGAACTAAACTAAACCAGCTTTCCTGTTTATACGTTTTCCAACTTTAACGAATAAACACCCACATTACACATGCGTACTTGCAGCTTATTCACATCTTGCCATCAAGGAGTTTTTTAATTATTAAAATCAAGTCGCTTTTTATGGGTGAAAATGGTGCCGGTTGTATTGAGTGCTGCCGCCTGGTGGTCTTCCGGGACAGTGTGTTAGCTTCCTGGTCACGTGACTCCACAACGATCACGAGTTATTCGAACTCCTCGCCTATACAGGCCCATACATAAGAACAGAAGACTGGCCACTGATTACGGATGAATGCACCAACCCGAACGTCGTTCTATTTATGGCCAATATTTCGCTGATAAAGAGTTAGCGAAAGCAGCGCCTAAGACGACGAACGGTGCACTATCAGCAACCTACAGGAGCCTACCTCAACCTACAGGAGCCTACCTCAACCTACAGGAGCCTACATCAACCTACTCCCATTGTCTCCATTTAGGTGATGGGTAATCTCACCGCGTTTGTCTTGTTCCTCACCACTAGTGCTTGTCCTCAGCATCCCTCTCAAATAAACAATTAGGCAGTGCGGTGGCATGTTTGATACTGTGCTTTACAGAATCAGCGTTTTAAAGTGGACCCTTTTCATGATTGTATGAACGTTATGAGTGCTCCATTGGAACACGAGGAAAGTGGTAAGAAATGGTCCAATTGAAATCTGCGCGCTTGAACTAATCTCTAATCTATACCAGTGATAGACTCAAGGTTGTATCGAATAAGTTTGGGGTTCAATGGACAAGAAGGGAGAATAAGTCGAAAGACACCCCATAAACACAAGGAAGTTTAGTCAGTTGTGAATAAAATTCTGTGATTAAACTCGAGGGAAAACTTGAGGATAAATGATGCTGAAATAGTTCAAAGAATCCCTGATCTACACAAACAGCAGCAATTCGTCATGAGGTTGGATGATCCCGTTTGTGTTGCAGCATTAATGATACAAAATGGCGTCAGACTGGAGTGGCCTGCCCAAAGGCCCAGGTCGAGTGACGTAGGTGAGAGGATCGTCCGCGTTTGTTGGTCACATGATGGAGGCTAGGTTGTGAAATCATTACCGGTTTATGAGTGGCGCGTCGTGCGCAAGGTCGTAGGACCGCTGGGTAGAAATGTGCTGGAGAGGTATTCACGACAGACGTAGTTTACTGGTGGCGGGTCCTAGTGTGTGTATATGTGTGTGTTGTGCGTGGAAGTGAGTGTATGACGGAGGAATGAAATATGTAAATATGTATGAGAGATATATATATATATATATATATATATATATATATATATATATATATATATATATATATATATATATATATATAGATATATATATATATAGATATATATATATATATATATATATATATATATATATATATATATATATATATATCTATCTCTATCTATATATATATATATATATATATATATATATATATATATATATATATATATACATACATGGTTTGAGACTTTAAAACGCATGTGTCCATAAATATTTGAACTTGTTTATGTATACACAGCCAGGAAGTGAAAAAGGCGTGTATATCATAGCTATATCACAACAACTGCGCACCCCTGTTGCTAGGTGACGCTGAATGCTTTACCTTGCTGCGCGTGGACTCAAACACGTTAGCTCTGTACAGATTGAGGTACGCTCTCCAGCGATTCTTGCCAAACCACTTAAACACTTGTATTGTCGCCTGGAATCCTTTGACAGCTACTTAGACCGCAGTCCTAATTTGAAATAACCAAAGTTGTATTTAGCTTTACGGACGATCCATCTGAACTTTGACGATAATATCTTTCCTATTTAAAACCAAATTATTACCCTACTCAAATTCATTGAATGATTCGATATGTACTGAGCAAATGTAAAGGGCAAACACAGTAAGTAGTGACAATATAGTGAAGGGGAAACAGTAAACAGTGCCAATATAGTAAAGGGGAATCGCACAGTAAGTAGTGACAATATAGTAAAGGGGAAAAACATAACAGGTAGTTACGATATTGTAAAGGGGAAAAAACATGGTGAGTATTGACATTATAGTAAAGGGGGAAACACATTGTAAGTAGTGACAGTATTGTAAAGGGGAAAACACCTGGTGAGTAGTGACAATATAGTAAAGGGGAAAACACCTGGTGAGTAGTGACAGTATAGTCAAGGGGAAACACCTGGTGAGTAGTGACAGTATAGTAAAGGGGAAAACACCTGATGAGTAGTGACAGTATAGTAAAGGGGAAAACACCTGGTGAGTAGTGACAATACAGTAAAGGGGAAACACCTGGTGAGTAGTGACAGTATTGTAAAGGGGAAACACCTGGTGAGTAGTGACAATACAGTAAAGGGGAAACACCTGGTGAGTAGTGACAGTATAGTAAAGGGGAAACACCTGGTGAGTAGTGACGATAAAGTAAAGGGAGAAATTATTGCCATGCATTGTAACATTTACTATTTAACTTCATCATTTAGAAATGCAGTCCTCGGACAAAATCCTACATATGGCGCTAATGCATCTGGTGGTAGCCTTTAGAGAAGACTGCTGTCCTGTATTGAATAGGTTTAGTTTTATATTCTCAATGCACTTCCATATGTTACACACCCTGACAGCGTATAATTGCGTCTCCTATTATTGCATGGCTTGGGGCTGGCGGCGACACAACGTACGCGAGGCTTGTATACAATGAGTGATGGCGTTTCAGCGGGGTCACATGTATATGATGTATTGGGCTGGATGCAGTAAATAGCATACTAGTGAGAGGGTGTTGGGGTGGGGGAGGTGGGCAAGGATCTTCCCTCGCTCTGGCCACATTTATACCATGTCTTATATGCTAAATGGGAAACCGGAGGAGGTGTACATTGAATCTTCGAGGCACTGGTCCAGTCGAGCAGAATCTAGTCAGCCTAACTGGGTGACGGGTTTCCACACCCGGCTGCCCAAAGCTAATTCTATGATCCATTATAACGTGAAATTCAGGACATTGTTTAGGAGTTTTCTTCGACAGATATTTTCACTATATTTCGACTCGGACCATGTGTATCTTGGCTTTGTTTCAAAGACCTTCTATCGACTGCCTACGTTGTAGTTCTTGCGCTGTCCCGACAGAACTTTCGTGGCTAACAGCATTCATGTTAAGCAGCTGAATCTGCGCTTTCTGAAGTAAAGTTCTCCAATTGTTGTATCTGTTGATCCTTTATCCCTGACCTTATCTCACCGGTGTATACTCTGTAATGATCTGACATTCCTCTGCCCCGTCACAACTCTGTAATGAGCTGACATTCCTCTGCCCCGTCACAACTCTGTAATGAGCTGACATTCCTCTGCCCCGTCACAACTCTGTAATGATCTGACATTCCTCTGCCCCGTCACAACTCTGTAATGATCTGACTTTCCTCTGCCACGTCACAACTCTGTAATGATCTGACTTTCCTCTGCCCCGTCACAACTCTGTAGTGATCTGACTTTCCTCTGCCCCGTCACAACTCTGTAGTGATCTGACATTCCTCTGCCTCGTCACAACTCTGTAGTGATCTGACTTTCCTGAACTCTGTAATGATCTGACTTTCCTCTGCCCCGTCACAACTCTGTAATGATCTGACTTTCCTCTGCCCCGTCACAACTCTGTAGTGATCTGACTTTCCTCTGCCCCGTCACAACTCTGTAGTGATCTGACTTTCCTCTGCCCCGTCACAACTCTGTAATGATCTGACTTTCCTCTGCCCCGTCACAACTCTGTAATGATCTGACTTTCCTCTGCCCCGTCACAACTCTGTAATGATCTGACTTTCCTCTGCCCCGCCACAACTCTGTAATGATCTGACTTTCCTCTGATCTGTCACAACTCTGTAATGATCTGACTTTCCTCTGCCCCGTCACGACTCTGTAATGATCTGACTTTCCTCTGCCCCGTCACAACTCTGTAATGATCTGACTTTGCTCTGATCTGTCACAACTCTGTAATGATCTGACTTTCCTCTGCCCCGTCACAACTCTGCAATGATCTGACTTTCCTCTGATCTGTCTATACTGTTCATAACAATCCGTGGTTCTGCTTCTCTCTGAGCGAATCATTGCGCAGGTACTCATAGATGCTCGTCGCTGTGTGATGTCACATTCGTGCCCAGCACTACGTAGGCAAGCTATACATGCCCCTTTTGCATTGAATAAATTGCAGCCGGATATTCATGTATCTATGCAGCATCAAATGTCAGTCAAAAGGTCAGAAGTCGTGGGGAAGCTTTCCGCGGGTTGAATTTTCCGGCCATCTGTGGTGGCATGGTCCATATGTACTGACCAAATATGAGAGCCGACAATAACCGCGTTATGAGGTAAATGGGTACGGCGGGAGTAGACCATTAAATAAGGGCCAGCAGCCCGATTGCCCGGTCAATGTCCACAAGACAGTGCTTCAGTGTTTCTCGTGATGGCCGCAGTTGTTGCTCTTAACTTACCCATATTGACAGGAATTTGATGTTCTGTAGTGACGTGAATGTGAAGTCATCCTGTATTATCCGACTCATTTCATCAGAATTACATAATACACAAGAAGTGGTGGGATTTTCCAATTCGCTGACTTGCATTTTGGGAAAGCATCACCATTCATTCCCATCTGGACGCGACCAACGGCATATACTTGTTATTTGCGCCTAGCGCGCGTTGCTACTGTCATGGACGTTCATGGTAGCTGAGAACGGCTATGGTATCCTTGGCTATCACCAGCCATTTATGGTTCCACTGTGATGGGTTGCCTTCTCTGTCAATACGAGACGTTGATGAGCAAGTACTGCCACGCGTATTGTAGACAACAACGTCCTCACTTATCTCAATGAATTCTTTGATATAGATTTTACACGTTAAATGACGAATAACTCGATGATGAGGGGACGTAGGCGTGGTGAGTGCTTAGCGAGCTAACATTGTATTCGGAGCAAGGTGACTTATCGTGTGTCTCGTTCACTGAGTTATACCGCCGGATGTCTGCACGCTGTCATCACAGTTAAATATTGATGCGTCAGGTCCCAGGGAATGCGTCGCACCGAGGCAGACGATGCGACGCCAGTGGGCCGCTTGTTACTTGTTGCCTCCACCCATCAAGGTGACAGAAGTTACCTTTCCCAAAACTAACGCAATCTATTGTATTGCAGGCCATGACAAATATTTCGAACAGACATTACATTGAGAACAAACTTCATTTAATAGAGCATTTTATGCCGCGCAAGCAGGGCCAATATGCTGCTGCCAGCTGGGGCATCATTCCGTGTATTGCCTTCTTATGGCCAGCGTTGGAATTGCTCCTATAGTCTTTGCAGCGGAAACCAGATGACAGTACGAGACCAAATTAATGGCTCAGTTGGCAAAGTATAACGTTATTTTGTCCAATGAGAAAAAGAGGATTTTGTTGAGTTATATCTTATGTTTCCGGGCGCCGTGAGATAGGCTGATACACACACACGCACACACACACACACACACACACACACACACACACACACACACACACACACACACACACACACACACACACACACACACACACACACACACACACACACACACACACACACCCCCCCCCCCCCCCCCCATGAATCCATCGTCCTCGGAAGTTCAATCTAAACTGCATCATACTGCTTGTAACGGTGCTGCATGGCGTGAATACAAGAACATTGGCGGCGACAACGAAACCAGTCAGCGTACTATTTGGAATTTCTGCTGCTGCTCAAGGTCTATAGCCAATATACCATGATCGACCTCTCAGGCGGCTCATCGGAATAGCCACTGTCAGTTGGTGGTATGAGTGTACTTGAATATCCGTTAAGAAACAATGATATATTCTCTTGTCCCTGTTGCCATCATAGACGTCTCCATGGCTTACGAATGCTCATTCAAATTCTCGAAAATATGCTGTATTTGGACCTACTGCATAATCACACATATTTTAAGAAAAGCAAAGAGATATTGATGTGGATAGATAAGCGTAATACAAAAGCCAGTCGTCTTATATGGTAGACGGGGACTATGCAGACCACGAACATGCTTGGAGAAAGATACACGCCTCCAGTCATGACATTTGACGGCTGCGTTCGAATGATCGCGATCGAATTCTAATGATCGGACTCGAATCCATATTGAATTCGATCAAATCAATTTGAATGCATTCAAATTGATTTGAGAGCAAACCAGTTCATTTTGATCACAATTCGCAAACAAAATCATTTTTGAATTTATCTTGTGTTTCAGAGTTTATAACACAAAGACCAATCATAACGCGGTTTAGATAACAGTCCTGGTGTCAATAGTAACACTGCTCACCACTTGACCGTAAGATATATATATATATATATATATAGATATATATATATATATATATAGATATATAGATATATATATATATATAGATATATATATATATATATATATATAGATATATATAGATAGATATATAGAGAGATATATAGATATATATATATAGATATATATATATATATACACATATATATATATATATATAGATATATATATATATATATATATATATATATATATATATATATATATATATATATATATATATATATAATATATATATATATATATATATATACTTGCAGCGTTGTATCTTAACCACACTGTAATCGCAATCTTAACCACACGGTAATCGTATTCATAACCCCATGACACGCCATGGTGAGGGAGTTTTACTGCCCAGTTTCCGACATGCTGTCATCGCATTGATGTGTTAATGCATTATGTGGTTCGCGGAGGCATGCGATGTGTGGGCGCGTTGTTCTTTTTTGCTGAGATGTCATTCGCTCTTTTGATGAGACAAGTTTTGCACTTGTTGATGAGGTGGACGATGGTGTTATGCCGACCCTGGTTGTTTCGGGATGGCGTGTATTACATTGTGTCCGTCTTCTCTGTTCTGACATCTAACCATACCCTACCTCTCATTGCTATCCTCCATTCATTAGTCTTAACACGATCGGATTGAGTGCATCGTGTCATGGCGAAAATGACGAACAGCTCATATGTTTATTTTAGAGGAATCTTGTTCGAACGGTACTGTGTGCTCGCTCGTGCATGTTTCACGCTGTGCTGGAATCAATGGCTTACTCGATACCGCAGGACGTATATGTTTTGTTTTAGAAGAATCTTGTTAGAACGGCACTGTGTGCTGGCTCGAGCATGTTTCACACAGGACGTCACTCTGTCTGTTAAACACATACAGTCACCATTGACGAGGCCTCTCTTCGTTCATTGTGCAGACATCACTGTGGCTGGCTTATCGAGAAGAGCCAAAGCAATATTGCTGAGGTCAGCACAAAGTAATTGCACCATGTTCTCTGGTTCCAGACTGATAAATCATTCATCCGCTTGTTGGGCAAATTACACTTTGTTGTAAAGCGGCTATTTTAAGAAATCGATTTGTCCTTTGGACTCTCCACCTGAGTCTTTTTCCTCCCTCAACCCCTACCTCCAACCAACCGCAAAGTTGTTCTATCCGCGAGGTTTTCCTTTAAGTCACTGCTTCCGCACGTACCTCATCAAAGTGGATTGTTCGACATACAGTTCCACTTAATAACGTCTTAGTCATAGCCACCTTTCATGGAATACCTGAATCGTGGTTTTCGTCTGTATGTGCATAGCAGTATCCGTACAAAGATCACCTCTGTATGTGCATAGCAGTATCCGTACAAAGATCACCTCTGTATGTGCATAGCAGTATCCGTACAAAGATCACCTCTGTATGTGCATAGCAGTATCCGTACAAAGATCACCTCTGTATGGGCAGAGTAGTATCCGTACACAGATCACCTCTGTATGTGCATAGCAGTATCCGTACAAAGATCACCTCTGTATGGACAGAGTAGTATCCGTACACAGATCACCTCTGTGCCTTACCTGCAATGGAGTTCAGGTCATTTACCCCAAGCAATTTACAAATTAAATTTTCCACAATGACCCGACATTCCCTTAATCTGCCCCGTCCACCAAGTTTTGCACTTCTACTGTCTATCTGTATACATCACAATGATCAGCTGTTCCGCCTACGTGCCCAGCACTACGTTGCCAAGCTATAAATGCCCCCATTTGCATTGAATAAATGGCCGCTGTCGGTGGGTATTCATGTATTTATGCAGCTTCGAGTGTCAGTGAAAAAGGTCAGCCAGTTCAGGGGTGCTTCTATGACAGAGGATATTGTGTGGCGGGGTGATTCATATGTCTTCATCCAACATAAGAGCCGATGATAGCTGTGGTAAATTGGTAAGGAGGGGCTAAGCTTAAACAAAGACCACTAGGCTGACTAAATAAAGCCTAACAGGCTGATTAAACAAGGACCACTAGGCTGACTAAATAAGGCCTAACAGGCTGATTAAACAAGGAGCACTAGGCTGACTAAATAAGGCCTAACAGGCTGATTAAACAAGGACCACTAGGCTGACTAAATAAAGCCTAACAGGCTGATTAAACAAGGACCACTAGGCTGACTAAATAAGGCTCAACAGGCTGATTAAACAAGGACCACTAGGCTGACTAAATAAGGCCCAACAGGCTGATTAAACAAGGACCACTAGGCTGACTAAATAAGGCCTCACAGGCTGATTAAACAAGGACCACTAGGCTGACTAAATAAGGCCCAACAGGCTGATTAAACAAGGACCACTAGGCTGACTAAATAAGGCCTAACAGGCTCATTAGTCTGTTTACCTGATGACAACTCCGCTCTTATATCATAGATTCCACATTGGCAATCATCGCATGCCAGAGGGTCGCCACTGACATGCCTGTACATTGAGCTGCAGATGAGGCCATCAATGATGGTATGAGCAGCAGATTGACTACATGACTTGCATCTGTATCTACCAAAGAGCATCTGCACCCGCTGGTTGTGTTGGTTGACAATCATTCAGTGTTGCTCTCGTGTTTTTCTTTGTGGTTTGTGAAGCTCTAAGTCATTTATTAATAGCGTCTATTTACGTAACTTACTCACAGAGATAGCAGACTTTATGATGATTTATATTAATTTACTTCCTGGTTTGCAATCATCGTCTTGTTCCGTGTGACTTATGTCACTGGTAAGGGACAGTGATTATTCCTCCCCTCTCATTAATTCATGCTACCTAGCTGACTAACAACTTTGATGTGGGTAATCACGGGGACCCTTGTTAGCTATGGATGCATATCAAGACGTCAGAATCTCAAATGATCATAGCGACATGACTGCCCCAGGCCCACCATATCAACACGTTACTGTACGTCAATAAGGGAAGCAGATCAATCGAACCAGCATGCTTACCTGATCATTTTGTCGCATTAACCCATCATATTAAATTCTTAGCAGGGGATATAATTTGGTTCATAATTTCACTGAAAAACTACCAATCCACTGCGGACCATGCTCCATTATGGATACATGCACAAGTGGTGTGGCCATCTAAGACACAAAACAGGACGTAATCGCAAGCACCAGAGCCCGCCAGGCAGGTGGGCAGCTGGTAGGGTCACTTATGGTTGGAGTAGGGATCGCAGGGTCCTCCCTTGTCGGTACACTATCGGCTGATTCCAGTATCGCCACCCGAAGAAGCTCACGTGACAGGAACACATTATGCCATTCTTTGTCATACACACAGGCCCATATGATGATGGACGTTTATTGGTGAGTCGATTGATGTACAGTCCCAGGTAGCATGCTTCATGGAGTAACATACAGCAATTTTCACAATACGAGCCCAGTTGTGTCGGACGAGGTCCCGCTTCCATCCACAAGAATTTGACGGATATCTCGCCCATGGAATGAACAAAATGCCCACTGTACTGGTAATTACGAAAGGCTCGTCACACACCGACACTTTACATAGCTGTCAAGAATCCTGATGAGCTTATTGGAGCAGGAGAGCACACACAACAACTGTTTGCTGGGTTTAGATTGGTGAAGTAACGCAACCAGTTAACAACGAATACAGTACGATATTTTACACCATAAGGACTCCGTGATTAGGGGACGTAGGCGTTGTGTGTGTTTAGCAAGCTTGTATTGTAGTCGGACAAAGGTGACATGTCACGTGATCACTGAGTTATGCCGCTGGATGCCTGCACGCTGTCATCACAGTTTAATATTGATGCGTTAGGAGACAGGGAATGCGTCGCACGGAGGCAGGCGACGCACGAGTCAGAAATCACCAGCGCCTTATCGACGTGGCTGAATTGCTAGCGCACGTCGACGGTAGCGCTGTTTCTACTCGTCATGTGCGGCGCCATTATTGTCGTCATTTCAATTTCTCTCCACCAAACCTGGCAATCTCATTTATCACAAGGCAGTTGAGAACACCTCGAATAAGCAGTCCATTGGCAACAAACTTCATTTACTATTTTTTGTTACCGCATATGCTTGGTCGCTTACTGCTGCTTGCTGGAGCATTGTTCCGTGTATGGTTTTCTTATGACTAGCGTTGGTATTGCTCATATAGTCTTGGCAGTGACAATATAATGTCAGAGCGAGGCAGAATGAATGGCCCAGTTGGTGTTGTTTGACGTCAAGATGTCCGCCATGAAACTACGGGCGTTATTGACGAGTTTTCTGTGTCGTTTCGGGCGCCGTGAGTTCGGCTGACACGTGGGCCAATATTGCTGTGAATAAGATTTGAGTATTGTCCCAGGTAATATCACTGTACCCTGATTAAGCACGCACCAACCAACAGAGCCGAGATGCTCCTGAAAGTCATTGATTTTCATCCTTTGGGGCCCGTAGTTATCAAGATGACACAACACATCCGTCAGAGTTTGCAAGGCCTGCATTCTTCAATGTGTTGATATATGCGGCTTCTTTCTATAACTTGTAACCTCTGATAGTTTATCGTGTTAGTTAGTTAATTTCGTCTTCTTTTGGATTTCGATTTCACCTGATGTAAGCCAGTGACCCCATCGCATAGATGACCTTGATCATTAACTACGGCCCTCAAATTACACATTACTGTTGCTTAAATGAATTTGTTAGCCATGCCTCAGCCTATTGTACTGTGACGTAAGAGATTAGTCTGACGTTGCCGATCGCTGAATCGTTTTGTTCATCATTGTATGTAACTTCTTGTCGCTAATGTTGGACGGCATTTCACACGTCTTTTGTTGGCACATATCAGGTGAACTATATCCCACTTTATTGCCTTAGCATTATGCCATTTGCAGTTGATGCCCGGAGTTGACACGTGCATGTTTTCCACGTTCAAGAGCCTTCATTGGCAAGTCAAGAAAATAAACATCAGGAAGGTCGCAAACAGCGCGGGTTTATGTGTAATGTCCTTGACATTCGAAATAGACAGCCTATGGTTGTTTAATGTAAGCCGTCCAACCTAATGTATGAAGACTCTAGCTATCAGCGCAAGAAGTGTGACAGATTCAACACAACAAGAAGGCATCCATTAAAGCACATGGCCTCAGCTTTATTCTGATTGGCTTACAAGCAACATGTGACAAGTATCCAACTACGAATAAACATTTAGGTGCCGCGGCGATTCCCGCCAAAACATCGTAATCATAATGTATCTAAAGTCATTCTGTAACAAGAAGTGGTGGGACCAATGTTTAACGGCCACATATTCCGTTTCCGTGATTTCGTTGTTACATTTGGCCCCTTTTTCTACCTGTCTGAATGACGCATTAGCTGATGCATTGCACGCCACCCCCAACCCAATTCATGAGGTGAATGACTGCTAGGCTGACCTACAAAAAGTCTTGAAACATCGTCCTCCTCTTTATATTTAAAACTACTTTCATCCATTTGATTCAGTTTCATAGGCAATTTGGGCCAGTGATAAGTCTCTGGGTGTTACTTGTTCTTACATCGCTATCGTGAGTGTTGTTGTGATTCGTAGCGCTATTCGGGCTCCCTCGCTCCATATCTTCTAATTGCAGATTTGCAAATTGCTGTTTGATCTCCTGTGCTTGCTGGGAGAAAACTGATATTTCGTATTGAAAATTCAGTACGGTGCGCGGACCAGGTAGCGACCAACCTAGCGTTGTATCTTAACCACACGGTAATCGTATTCATAACCCCATGACACGCCATGGTGAGGGAGTTTTACTGCCCAGTTTCCGACATGCTGTCATCGCATTGAAGTGTTAATGCATAATATGGTGTGCGGAGGCATGCGATGTGTGGGCGCGTTGTTATTTTTTGCCGAGATGTCATTCGCTCTTTTGATGAGACAAGTATTGTACTTGTTGATGAGGTGGACGGTGGCGTTCTGCCGACCCTGGTTGCTTTGCGACTTCGCCGTCTCCGCCGTAATAGTGAACGCCCACGCATTGAATCATATGCTACAACCCTAATCGAACTTCAAAGACACCATCGAAGCGAATGTTTTGCTATACTTTGATGTCTCTAGCTTTGCCACGTATGACAAACGCCTCATTGTTGTAGTGTCGTCGTGTTGTGTGGGGCCACGGAACAGGTTGCTGTAGTGTCGTCGTGTTGTGTGGGGCCGCGGGACAGGTTATTGTAGTGTCGTCGTGTTGTGTGGGGCCGCGAGACAGGTTGATGTAGTGTCGTCGTGTTGTGTGGGGCCGCGGGACAGGTTGCTGTAGTGTCGTCGTGTTGTGTTGGGCCGCGGGAAAGGTTGCTGTAGTGTCGTCGTGTTGTGTGGGGCCGCGGGACAGGTTGCTGTAGTGTCGTCGTGTTGTGTGGGGCCACGGAACAGGTTGTTGTAGTGTCGTCGTGTTGTGTGGGACCGCGGGACAGGTTACTGTAGTGTCGTCGTGTTGTGTGGGGCCGCGAGACAGGTTGATGTAGTGTCGTCGTGTTGTGTTGGGCCGCGGGAAAGGTTACTGGCTCGGGTCATGTTTCATGCGTTGTCTACTGATGGTCTGCGGTGGAATCGCTCAGCCAATGGTAAGCTGAGGATGAATGGATGGCTCAGCCAATGACAAGCTGAGGCTGAACGGATGGCTCAGCCCATGTCAAGCTGAGGCTGAATGGATGGCTCAGCCAATGGCAAGCTGAGGCTGAATGGATGGCTCAGCCCATGGCAAGCTGAGGCTGAACGGATGGCTCAGCCCATGGCAAGCTGAGGCTGAACGGATGGCTCAGCCCATGGCAAGCTGAGGCTGAACGGATGGCTCAGCCCATGGCAAGCTGAGGCTGTTGGGATGGCTCAGCCCATGGCAAGCTGAGGCTGTTGGGATGGCTCAGCCCATGGCAAGCTGAGGCTGAATGGATGGCTCAGCCCATGGCAAGCTGAACGGAGGCTGAACGAATGGCTCAGCCCATGGCAAGCTGAGGCTGAACGGATGGCTCAGCCCATGGCAAGCTGAGGCTGAACGGATGGCTCAGCCCATGGCAAGCTGAGGCTGAACGGATGGCTCAGCCCATGGCAAGCTGAGGCTGAACGGATGGCTCAGCCCATGGCAAGCTGAGGCTGATGGGATGGCTCAGCCCATGGCAAGCTGAGGCTGAACGGATGGCTCAGCCCATGGCAAGCTGAGGCTGAACGGATGGCTCAGCCCATGGCAAGCTGAGGCTGAACGGATGGCCGAGTCACTACTACATGACGTCTTCCTGTCGGATGTAAAGATAGAGACCAAATTGACGAGTTGTTCTGCATGGGTGTGCAAGTATCGCTGTACCAAGCATTCTGTGAATTGGAATATGGCTGAGGTCAGCACTAAGTAACTGCACCACGTCCTCTTGTATAAGCCGGGTCAAACATACTACTGATTATTGGACGAATTATAAAACAATTTACCATCGTCATTTGGTCTACACCTGGTTCTTGGTTCCATAAGTTACCATTGTGCAGTTCAGTTCGTTGATATTAACCTTCTCCAATACACAGGCTGCTGTCTGGAGGTATGCCTGGGATGCTGTTTTTTACTCTGTGCTAGGCTTATGGTATTGGCGAAAATTGGCAACATCATGTGAGCTTCTGAAATAACCATGAAGCGGTATTATCTGTATGCGAGGCCGGGGTCTCACACTGGCTGGACTGACCAGGCTGTGTAATACAAGACGGTTGGTCTCACACTGGACTGACCAGGCTGTGTAATACAAGACGGTTGGTCTCACACTGACTGGACTGACCAGGCTCTGTAATACAAGACGGTTGGTCTCACACTGGCTGGACTGACCAGGCTCTGTAATACAAGACGATTTGTCTCACACTGGCTGGACTTACCAGGCTCTGAAATACAAGACGGTTGGTCTCACACTGGCTGGACTGACCAGGCTCTGTAACACAGGCGCGGAGTCCTTCGTGGTTGCACTGCACTGCACAGCACCATATCCTAGATAACGTTGGTCGTGTGGAAATTGTTTTAATTTCCCCGGCGAACTCGATGTGGAGTGGGTTTTGTTATTAGCGTGGACATGGATTGCCGGGCTATAACTGATCTGAACATTCTTGTCCAATTAGAACTTTCCTGCTCCCATTCAGCGTCGCTACTGCTTAAGGTCGACCATCTCTGTCTCCTCATAGTTGACTTCAACGTCATTTTCACTGATGTTACAAATGCCTGTGTATACGTCATGTCGAATCGGTCATATATCCTGTCCAATCATATTGCATTGAATATTCGGCTGTAAACCATGCCACGCCCCCATTTTTCTCTTTCGGCTTAATGCTGCTTTGTAATACTATGATTTCCCCGCATGAATATATAGCTGACAGTTATATCTGTTCACATGCTACGGTTATCAGCCAGATGTCCACTTAGCTTTTCTTTATGTAAATCCGACTAAGATGTGGTCATGACCCCTAACCGATCTAGAGAAGCGCTGCACAGCACGGCAAAGATTGCCACGTAATGACATCAATTGGCAGAGGTGGACCAGAGTATTACATTAGCTACAATAACCTGCCCTCCTGTAAATGCCAACTATCTGTGATTCACTGGGCCACACAAGAGCCGTTGCCGCCGCAATAAACTACTCCATGGTGACGGGAATGTTCTTTTGTTCTGCACCGCTGCGACTATACAGGTACGTGGCATTAATACCCTGTTAAACCCGACCGCATATTATACAGTAAACATGTGTGAGAAAAAGTACGGCGTTCCATTTTTAGGATGCATTAATCAGCTATGACCCAGATATGTTTGCCACAAATTCTCGAACACCAATGTTATTTAAACTTTTTGTATTATGGTAGGTCAACCATTGAAGCGATTGCGTGAGATATTCATGCATATTTATGGTCATTTTGTGGTCAACTGTCGCGAAATATTCTATCGGTGATGGGTGAGCGTCTTGGAAGTGTTGGTTGACGTTCGCCTTCCTGATGTTGATGGACAGTGTATCAATGATGGACAGTGTATCGATGATGGACAGTGTATCGATGATGGATAGTGTATCGATGATGGACAGTGTATCAATGATGGATAGTGTATCGATGATGGATAGTGTATCGATAATGGATAGTGTATCGATGATGAACTGTGTATCGATGTTGATGGACTGTGTATCGATGTTGATGGACTGTGTATCGATGTTGATGGACTGTGTATCGATGTTGATGGACTGTGTATCGATGTTGATGGACTGTGTATCGATGTTGATGGACTGTGTATCGATGTTGATGGACTGTGTATCGATGATGGACTGTGTATCGATGTTGATGGACAGTGTATCGATGATGGACAGTGTATCGATGTTGATGGACTGTGTATCGATGATGGACAGTGTATCGATGATGGACTGTGTATCGATGATGGACTGTGTATCGATGATGGACAGTGTATCGATGCTGATGGACTGTGTATCGATGTTGATGGACAGTGTATCGATGAGACAAAGCTTAGTAAAGCGATCGCTTGCGCCAAGATGATTTCACCTAACATCTGCAGCAACGATTTCAGATCGACATCACACCATCAGCAGCCGACTCGTGGCTGATCAACCCGCACAGTTTCATCTCACGTTTTCATGAAACATAATGGTCACGGCACTGACCTGTTGATTAAATAACATGCCAATAAGCTGGTGTGCCAGCAGCCCCCACCTGGCAAAGGTAATACACATCAGTTTGTCAAGGCAGTTGACATGATGCCATGGGAGGGCTGTATGGAGGGCTCTAGCACTGGAATACCCGCCTGAGAACACCATTGATAATAACCGAAGACACTAAATCATCGATTATTAGTGATTTTGGCATTAAGACCGCTTTCGGCCATTGGAACGTAACTCAACTTATAATGAGTGCTAACGAGGCCCCCTTTGCCGAGCGGTCCTTCGACGGACCATATCCGTCATCTGAAGGAGCCACTTATTGCCGTTAGTTCGCAATGTCGCTGTGGAAAACCTTTTGCATGTTGTGAAAAAATGACTAGGACTAACATTATAACCAATCGGCCAGATCAGCGAATTCTGAAGCCTTGCTAATCCCATCACCTTTCCTTCCTTTGGCTTATTTTAGACATGTTCTGATATTCTCTTCGGGAAAATGTTTCTTAATGAAACAAAATCCAATTAAGACGTTCTATGTCTTGGGATACACAGTTGAAGTCATTGTCCCTTATTTCTCATTCGTTTTTATGTTCTAGATTAACAGTAAATGCTGCTACATTTCCATTTGTGGTTCCGTGCTCTGCTTGCCTTTCTTATGTTTGATTTATTATTATCGTGTTTTTTAAGTGTGTCGAATGCCCAGGTCATTCATTTCATGCGTCTTTTCCACCAATCTATTGGTTGTTTTGCCGGTTAGAGTGCAGAAAGCACAGTGTGTCAGTCGTGTTGTCATATCAAGCTATTGTCAGGGAGTGAGATTACAAAGAATATTGATAGCAATATTTAGCAAGGAGTGCGCATTGGCATGACACTTAGCATGGACATGCACAGTGATATTATACTTTGCACGGACATGCGCATTGACATGATACTTAGCACGGATATGCGCAATGACATGATACTTAGCACGGACATGCGCAGTGGCATGATACTTAGCACCAGTGGCATGATGCTTAGTGCTGACTTGCGCATGCAGTTACGGACATGCGGCTCACAGATAAAGTCATAATCAGAAAAATGTGCTCGTATACCACTACAAACACAGCTCTTAGTTGTTTTCAAATATATCATTCTGTTCATCAAGTCTCTTTTCACCAAAGTCTCTGGACATGTGCAGCTGGATCGTGGAGTAAAAGCAAGGTTTTGTCAAATAGGGTTTGCAGATGGTTTCAAGCATCAGGCATCATATAGCCATGAGCCATGGTGGCAGGTGGTGGGATGAGACGTGGTCTGGGGTTCTCTGTATGGTGGCAGGTGGTGGGATGCGACGTGGTCGGGGGTTCTCTGTATGGTGGCAGGTGGTGGAATGAGACGTGGTCGAGGGTTCTCTGTATGGTGGCAGGCAGTGGGATGAGACGTGGTCGAGGGTTCTCTTTGGAGATCACACCATCAATTTGTAGCCCGCATTACTACCAGATTATGCATGACAAACACCCAATTTCAGAATAATAATTATTTGTACCTGCTTACCAGATCATGTGATTGTATAACATGCTAGCTGGATATGACCCTGTTTAATGGTGTCGTACTAAGCATGCTTTTGGAGTAACAACTGGTAACTATTATAGACCAATCGACTACACGTCTTTCTTTTCCTCTACTAACTCGAGTAGTTTTTGTTTGTTATGAAGAAGCCATCACCAGCTAGTTAGACAAGGTAGGACACCACATCCAGGTATATATGCTTTTGTTGATTTCATGGTAGCGTTTCCTGATGACGGCCCCTTGTTTCACTCATGAACATACTCACCGTACAGCTAGTCTGAGTGAACCCTTTTAGCGAAGCTATAATCTCTTGGGTCTTCAATAAACATGAAGCAGTTGGGGCGGGTATGATAGTGTGTGTCTGGCCGTGCACAAGTGTGGTCATGTCTTAATTCATACATCAGTACAACCCCCGACCCTCGTGACAGTGCCACCAATTGCCACAGCAACTGGACGCGTGTAATCTTAACAAATTCCACATCGGGTTTATTTGCCGACAGCATGCAATGTTTCTATATCGATGGGCTTAAAACGACCTGCATTCTGATGGGCTGCCATCACAGTGAAGTACTTACCGCTTAAGTATTGCGCCGCGGCATGCGGTGCGTCGCGTTATTTATGGGACGCGTAGGCCCGTTTTATGCGTCGCTTGTTAATGTCAGCCCTCGCTGAGGCTGGCGTGTTTGCCTTACTATTATGGGTATCATTTTGTTTTCTATTGGTGTGTCGTGAATCTGCGATGTCGTTGTGAATCCTGCAGTGACGTCTGAAATATCACTGTGAATCCTGCAGTGACGTCTGAAATATCACTGTGAATCCTGCAGTGACGTCTGAAATATCACTGTGAATCGTGCAGTGACGTCTGAAATATCACTGTGAATCGTGCAGTGACGTCTGAAATATCACTGTGAATCGTGCAGTGACGTCTGAAATATCACTGTGAATCGTGTGGTGACGTCTGAAATATCACTGTGAATCGTGTTGTGACGTCTGAAATATCACTGTGAATCGTGTAGTGACGTCTGAAATATCACTGTGAATCGTGTAGTGACGTCTGAAATATCACTGTGAATCGTGTAGTGACGTCTGAAATATCACTGTGAATCGTGTTGTGACGTCTGAAATATCACTGTGAATCGTGTAGTGACGTCTGAAATATCACTGTGAATCGTGTTGTGACGTCTGAAATATCACTGTGAATCGTGCAGTGACGTCTGAAATATCACTGTGAATCGTGCAGTGACGTCTGAAATATCACTGTGAATCGTGCAGTGACGTCTGAAATATCACTGTGAATCGTGCAGTGACGTCTGAAATATCACTGTGAATCGTGTAGTGACGTCTGAAATATCGTTGTGCATGTGCAGTGACGTCTGAAATATCACTGTGAATCGTGTAGTGACGTCTGAAATATCACTGTGAATCGTGTAGTGACGTCTGAAATATCACTGTGAATCGTGCAGTGACGTCTGAAATATCACTGTGAATCCTGCAGTGACGTCTGAAATATCACTGTGAATCGTGCAGTGACGTCTGAAATATCACTGTGAATCGTGCAGTGACGTCTGAAATATCACTGTGAATCGTGCAGTGACGTCTGAAATATCACTGTGAATCGTGCAGTGACGTCTGAAATATCACTGTGAATCGTGCAGTGACGTCTGAAATATCACTGTGAATCGTGTAGTGACGTCTGAAATATCGCTGTGAATCGTGCAGTGACGTCTGAAATATCACTGTGAATCGTGTAGTGACGTCTGAAATATCGCTGTGCATGTGCAGTGACGATATTGCAGACGTCACTGCACATGCAATGTATCCCATTATCAAAGCTCCCGACGTCCGCAGCCCTTGTTTGCCCTACACGGCCCTGTATACATGTGATCGGCAGCAATCCAGTAGAAACCGTCTTCCAATGTCTCTTGTTCTTATCGTGCACGTGGTTGCTTTTAGCCCTGCAGGATGTCTTATTTGCGCCCTGCAATAATCGCGACCAACGCATTATTCAAAATCACACGACCGCCATTTCTAGTCATACACGATACTTATAAAAATATACGTATGAAGAAACGAATTTTCACATCTCCGAATGTTTATGAGCAAGTTGAGTTAGTTTGCGTGTGGGATTTCGTCAAAGGCAGTTGAAACCGGCCTGACAAATTTGGAAAATTCCACGTTTGTTTTGAATGACGAGTACGGTCGCTGTGCGCACGCGCAGACAAGGTTATTTGCAAGCAAAGTATTGCTTTCCGATTTTTAATTTCTCATTACATGTGTCATTTTGTCAATGATTATCATTTGGCCATTACTACCTTACATGAGGGCTGTGTACGGTATCGCCTTGGCAATAATAAAATGTTAACACTTCTGGACAACCGCGAGTGAAACTGCTGAACATTACTTCATATTTCAAGATGGAGGTTTCCGTGAACGAAAGTTGCAATTCTCACAGTTTATGTGACAATTGCTAAATAATCACGAGACAGTGGATAACAAAAATAGTGTCGATCACGAGATGTTCATCTCGATTCTAGACCCATATAGATAAGCATCATTGATGTGAATGCACAACCGCTCGAAATATATGCTATTCCGTGGCCTGGTTACGATGTGTGCGAGACGTTATATATGTATATTTCAGTCCGACCGGGGCTAGGTCGCTTACTGTTGTTGGCTGGAGCATTGTTGCGTATATGGCCATCTTATAGCTAGGGTTGGTAGTGCTCTTGTAGCCTTGGCAACGGCATTCTAAAGGCGGATATCCGGATCCTTGCATATTTAAAGTTCTCATCAAATGAAGCGACCTAGGCTCCCTCTAGTGGGTCTTTACATGCCACTTCTTGAAGCGACCTTGGCGCCATCTAGTGGGTCTTTACCTGCCGCTTCCTAAAGCGACATTGGCGCCCTCTTGTGGGTCTTTACCTACCACTTCCTGAAGCGACCTTGGCGCCCTCTAGTGGGTCTTTACCTGCCACTTCCTAAAGCGACATTGGCCCCCTCTAGTGGGTCTTTACCTGTCACTTCCTGAAGCGACCTTGGCGCCCTCTAGTAGGTCTTTACCTGCCATTTCCTGAAGCGACCTTGTCGCCCTCTGATGGTCTTTACGTGCCACTTCCTTACAATACCACCCAATCATGCAAATATATTTGTGTTTGTTTCAATCTCACACAACTGACGCTTACGCCAATTACTCAATATAGGCTAAAGACCCCCAAGCATGTAGGTTATGACGCATTGGTCGATGGAGCCCGTGAAGGATGGGGATAATGACCAATTACGAGCGGCATCCTCACACGTCCAACGCCGCCTTCCATCCACTCACGGCCGGATTGACGCTTATTCCTTGATGTTGATTACTTCGATAATGCACCTCTTTGGCGCTCCTGGTTGATGCTGCTGCGGCTACCTGTGCAGCCCTCCCCATCCAATGCCTTACCTCCTCTCTTATAAGTCTACTAGTTTTGTCGTAGCCCGCACCCCTTATATGAACTCACGCTCGAGCTGAGGCTCTGGCGCGAGTCGACTCGCCGAGCCATCAGGCCCTGCCGCTGTCTGGCCACTACTTGATAATGCAACACCGCGCAGGACATCGACATACTCCGCAGCAGCGATCTAAGACGCTGTCTTGGTCATGGACCAAACCTACATGTAGCCGCATATAATCCTATCAAAGACGAGATTTATAAGATGAATTAAGAACCAAGTATAAGTCTTCAGGTTTTTATCGGATCTTTTAACGAGCTGGATATGGCAGAGATAAATCAAGCCAAGAAGCTTCGCCTTTTGTTGTGAGTAACGTAACTCTTCTTGAAGGAGGAGGAATTGGCGCGCGTCCTGTAGACCTTTTGACGAGGCCACCTGCTACATAGTGGTCTTGGGATAAAGCTGCCACATCTATATCCGTGAGTATGAATTGTTGTCTGTAGCAATGAACGCTCTGGCTCAAGGAGACCTGTGGCCGATATGTGTCGGTGTAGGGGCCGTGTGAAATGGTTAACGTTTGCCTTAACACACACGCATCACAACAAATATAACTAACAACGTAGTCCATCTGCCAAAAACAACAAAAAAAACAACTTCTTTAGGTTAGTACGATGCCGCACACACACGAATGATCCCTTCTGTTAGACCAAGTGTTATATAACTGACGTCCACGCGACTAAGGTCTATAAATTAGTACTCGCAGTAAAATTGGATTACAAATGAAAGGTGTTACGATTTTGGTAAAGTTTACAAATATAAGTTTATTTAGACCCGACTCTTTATAATTCTATGCTTCTCTTCTTTCAACAATTCTCTCAAGCCTTGTAAATGTCAACACAATGCTGTTCGTATTGTTCAACGTCAGTCGCTCGAAGGGCTGGTAGTTCACCATTTTGTCTATAATCGCAAACCGATTTTCGGGTGCTGTGTAGACCCAGCCCTTACTTTCCATTCAGACGATTGCTAACCTAACATGCTTCATCCATACTAGTAGTTTTCAAACATACTCAGACATCCACTGACTCAATCCTGGAAAGCCAATCATAAAGGCATCTAGTGATTTCCTCCTGGAAAGCTCGGGAGTAAACAAATCATCTTGGACGAGAAGTTGAGCAGCTGACATCAAGGCGCCTTTGGCGATTGGAGGTGATGGCAGCATGGACGAAATTTGATTTGCGTGATGCGATTAGTGCGATAGGTGTAACAGAGTGACAAGGTGAGCCAGCGACGTCTACAGGATAGGCACCGCACCAGACATCATCACTGACACTCATGGTTGAGGGCGCTGTCGCAAATCATTACCTGCGCCTTCCTGAACCGTGATAGACGTGTGGCTTTATTTAGCGTATATTCTACTTACCTGGTAAACGTATGGAATTGTTGACTTGCCTAGTTACTGTTGACTTGTGGCGTCTCTCTATGTGAATGTAACGCATTACTCATCTGGGTGATTTCAACCAAGATCTCCAGAAATACCTGTTTAATAATTAGTAAAATGCAGCTCATTTCCATACCAACAATGTGCATGCTGACCTCTTTTCTATTTTGACGAGATTTTGTATCCACTCATTTGTTTACTCTGTGTCGCATTATACACTCGCTCAATAACACTGACGTACTATCCGCGTAATTAATTCCCATGACGTATTTTTCACTCATTTAATTCCCATGACGCATTTTTCACTCACTTGGTTACCATGATTCATTATCCACTCACTTACCATGACGCATCGTCCACTCACTTGGTTACCATGATGCATCGTCCACTCACTTGGTTACCATGACGCATGTCCACTCAGTTGGTTACCATGATGCATCGTCCACTCAGTTGGTTACCATGACGCATCGTCCACTTAGTTGGTTACCATGATGCATGGTCCACTCAGTTGGTTACCATGACGCGTCGTCCACTCAGTTGGTTACCATGACGCATCGTCCACTCAGTTGGTTACCATGATGCATCGTCCAATCAGTTGTTACCATGATACATCGTCCACTCTCTTGTTTATGGTGACGTATTATCCAATTACTCGGGTTATCTTGACGCATTGTTCACTTTAGTGACCATGTTGAATTATGCACTCCTTTGGTTTCCATGGCACTCTAAACCCTCACTGGTCTCACTTACTGACCTCACTAACTTGGTTACCTAGGCACGTTATTCACTGACTTGGTTACCAAGGCGCGTTATTCACTGACTTGGTTACCAAGGCGCGTTATTCACTGACTTGGTTACCAAGGCGCGTTATTCACTGACTTGGTTACCAAGGCGCGTTATTCACTTACTTGGTTACCAAGGCGCGTTATTCACTGACTTGGTTACCAAAGCGCGTTACTCACTGACTTGGTTACCAAGGCGCGTTATTCACTTACTTGGTTACCAAGGCGCGTTATTCACTCACTTGGTTACCAAGGCGCGTTATTCACTTAGCTGGTTACCAAGGCGCGTTATTCACTTACTTGCTTACCAAGGCGCGTTATTCACTCACTTGGATACCAAGGCGCGCTATTCACTTACTTGGTTACCAAGGCGCGTTATTCACTTACTTGGTTACCAAGGCGCGTTATTCACTTACTTGGTTACCAGGGCGCGCTATTCACTTACCTGGTTACCAAGGCGCGTTATTCACTTACTTGCTTACCAAGGCGCGTTATTCGCTCACTTGGTTACCAAGGTGCGTTATTCACTTACTTGGTTACCAAGGCGCGCTATTCACTGACTTGGTTACCAAGGCGCGCTTGGTTACCAAGGCGCGTTATTCACTTACTTGGTTACCAAGGCGCGTTATTCACTGACTTGGTTACCAAGGCGCGTTATTCACTTACTTGGTTACCAAGGCGCGTTATTCACTGACTTGGTTACCAGGGCGCGCTATTCACTTACTTGGTTACCAGGGCGCGCTATTCACTGAATTGGTTACCAGGGCGCGCTATTCACTGAATTGGTTACCAAAGCGCGTTATTCACTGACTTGGTAATCTGGGTGCATTATTCACTGACTTACCTCTCATGATGTAATATTCACTCTGTACTTTGACGCATTATTCCCTCAGTTGCCATGACGTATCAGGTTCTGCCTTTGTTTCAATGACGTCATACCCTCTTTATTTCTGTGGCGCTTTATCCACACACCATATTTCTATGACGCGTTATCTGCTCCTTTCATTTCTCTGACGATTTACCCACCCCTTGGTTTTCTAAGCCGCTCCCTTTGTTTCTATGATGATTTACCCACCCCTTGATTTTCTAAGCCGCTCCCTTTGTTTCTATGATGATTCACCCACCCCTTGGTTTTCTAAGCCACTCCCTTTGTTTCTATGATGATTTACCCACCCCTTGGTTTTCTAAGCCGCTCCCTTTGTTTCTATGATGATTTACCCACCCCTTGGTTTTCTAAGCCGCTCCCTTTGTTTCTATGATGATTTATCCACCCCTTGGTTTTCTAAGCCGCTCCCTTTGTTTCTGTGATGATTTACCCACCCCTTGGTTTTCTAAGCCGCTCCCTTTGTTTCTATGATGATTTACCCACCCCTTGTTTCTATGATGATTTCCCACCCCTTGGTTTTCTAAGCCCTCCCTTTGTTTCTGTGATGATTTACCCACCCCTTGGTTTTCTAAGCCGCTCCCTTTGTTTCTATGATGATTTACCCACCCCTTGGTTTTCTAAGCCGCTCCCTTTGTTTCTATGATGATTTACCCACCCCTTGATTTTCTAAGCCGCTCCCTTTGTTTCTATGATGATTTACCCACCCCTTGGTTTTCTAAGCCGCTCCCTTTGTTTCTATAATGATTTACCCACCCCTTGGTTTTCTAAGCCGCTCCCTTTGTTTCTGTTATGATTTACCCACCCCTTGGTTTTCTAAGCCGCTCCCTTGTTTCTCTGATGATGATTTACCCACCCCTTGGTTTTCTCAGCCGCTCCCTTTGTTTCTGTGATGATTTACCTAGCCCTTGGTTTTCTAAGCCGCTCCCTTTGTTTCTGTGATGATTTACCCACCCCTTGGTTTTCTAATCCGCTGCCTTTGTTTCTGTGATGATTTACCCACCCCTTGGTTTTCTAAGCCGCTCCCTTTGTTTCTGTGATGATTTACCCGCCCCTTGGTTTTCTAAGCCGCTCCCTTTGTTTCTATGATGATTTACCCACCCCTTGTTTTTCTAAGCCGCTCCCTTTGTTTCTGTGATGATTTACCCACCCCTTGGTTTTCTAAGCCGCTCCCTTTGTTTCTGTGATGATTTACCCACCCCTTGGTTTTCTAAGCCGCTCCCTTTGTTTCTGTGATGATTTACCCACCCCTTGGTTTTCTAAGCCGCTCCCTTTGTTTCTGTGATGATTTACCCACCCCTTGGTTTTCTAAGCCGCTCCCTTTGTTTCTGTGATGATTTACCCACCCCTTGGTTTTCTAAGCCGCTCCCTTTGTTTCTATGATGATTTACCCAGCCCTTGGTTTGTGATGATTTACTAATCCCTTGGTTTTCTAAGCTGCTCCTTTGTTTCTGTGATGATTTACCCACCCCTTGGTTTTCTAAGCCGCTCCCTTTGTTTCTGTGATGATTTACCCACCCCTTGGTTTTCTAAGCCGCTCCCTTTGTTTCTGTGATGATTTGGTTTCTAAGCCCACCCTTTGTTTCTTGTGATGATTTCTAAGCCGCTCCCTTTGTTTCTGTGATGATTTACCCACCCCCTTGGTTTTCTAAGCCGCTCCCTTTGTTTCTGTGATGATTTACCCACCCCTTGGTTTTCTAAGCCGCTCCCTTTGTTTTTGTGATGATTTACCCACCCCTTGGTTTTCTAAGCCGCTCCCTTTGTTTCTGTGATGATTTACCCACCCCTTGGTTTTCTAAGTTTTCTAAGCCGCTCCCTTTGTTTCTGTGATGATTTACCCACCCCTTGGTTTTCTAAGCCGCTCCCTTTGTTTCTATGATGATTTACCCACCCCTTGGTTTTCTAAGCCCTCCCTTTGTTTCTATGATGATTTACCCCCCTTGGTTTTCTAAGCCGCTCCCTTTGTTTCTGTGATGATTTACCCACCCCTTGGTTTTCTAAGCCGCTCCCTTTGTTTCTGTGATGATTTACCCACCCCTTGGTTTTCTAAGCCGCTCCTTTGTTTCTTTGTTTCTATGATTCTGATGATTTACCCAGCCCTTGGTTTTCTAAGCCGCTCCCGCTGCCCACCCCTTGGTTTTTTCCGCTGTGATGATGATTTACCCACCCCTTGGTTTTCTAAGCCGCTCCCTTTGTTGTTTCTGTGATGATTTACCCCTTTGTTTTTAAAAGCTGGTTCCACACCCTCTGGTTTTAAAGCTCCCTTTGTTTCTGTGATTTACCCCCACCCCTTGGTTTTCTAAGCCGCTCCCTTTGGTTTCTATGATGATTTACTACCCCTTGCCGCTAAGCCCCCCCTTGTTTCTGTGATGATTTACCCACCCCTTGGTTTTCTAAGCCGCTCCCTTTGTTTCTAAGATTTACCCCCCCTTGGTTTTTCTAAGCCGCTCCCTTTGTTTCTGTGATGATTTACCCACCCTTGGTTTTTCTAAGCCGCTCCCTTTGTTTGTTTCTGATGATGATTTACCCACCCCTTGGTTTTCTAAGCCGCTCCCTTTGTTTTTGTGATGATTTACCCACCCCTTGGTTTTCTAAGCCGCTATGATTTACCCACCCCTGGTTTTCTAAGCCGCTCCCCTTTTGTTTGATGATGATTTACCCACCCCTTGGTTTTCTAAGCCGCTCCCTTTGTTTCTGTGATGATTTACCCCACCCAGGTTTTCTAAGCCCTTGGTTTTCTAATTTACCCACCCTTGCTAATCCGCTCCCTTTGTTTCTGTGATGATTTACCCACCCCTTGGTTTTCTAAGCCGCTCCCTTTGTTTCTATGATGATTTACCCACCCCTTGGTTTTCTAAGCCGCTCCCTTTGTTTCTGTGATGATTTACCCACCCCTTGGTTTTCTAAGCCGCTCCCTTTGTTTCTGTGATGATTTACCCACCCCTTGGTTTTCTAAGCCGCTCCCTTTGTTGCTGTGATGATTTACCCACCCCTTGGTTTTCTAAGCCGCTCCCTTTGTTTTGTGATGATTTACCCACCCCTTGGTTTTCTAAGCCGCTCCCTTTTTTTCTATGATGATTTACCCAGCCCTTGGTTTTCTAAGCCGCTCCCTTTGTTTCTATGATGATTTACCCACCCCTTGGTTTTCTGAGCCGCTCCCTTTGTTTCTATGATGATTTACCCACCCCTTGGTTTTCTAAGCCGCTCCCTTTGTTTCTGTTATGATTTACCCACCCCTTGGTTTTCTAAGCCGCTCCCTTTGTTTCTGTGATGATTTACCCACCCCTTGGTTTTCTAAGCCGCTCCCTTTGTTTCTATGATGATTTAAACCTTCTTCTGGATAATACCATTCTGTACAAACTCACCAGGGCAGGTAAGCCACGTACTGCCTATGTTATATCAGCCGAGTTTAAGGTCAGAGATTTTCATAATCATCTCTGATATTACGAGGAGACGTTAAGATGAGGGTTTGCCTGCCTCGTGTCCTGTTCCCATAGAGGTCACTTTGATATGACACAGTATATCTTGTCAGTCGGCCCTCATTAAGCGGACACACCTTGCTCACCGTGCGCGCTGATCCAACTGGCTAGCACGCTTTCTTCTGCATGATGGAATGGCAATGAGGCTTTTACGATCGCTCTGGATGGCAGTCCCGCTAATCCATCCAGCCTCCCCTGACCCTCTCACTTTATAGGCCCATGGAACGCACTAACTATGCCGGCAAAACATACTGGTTGTCCGGCGAAACACTCTGGCTGGGCCGGCAAAATATATTGGCTGGGCCGGCAAAACACACTGGCTGGGCCGGCAAAATAAACTGGCTGGGCCGGCAAAACACACTGGCTGGGCCGGCAAATACGCTAGCTGTGTCAGCAGAATGCGCTGGCTGTGCCGTGTATAATGCACTAGCTGTGCCGGCGGAACGCACTGACTGTGCGGTATAACTTACTAGCTGTGCCGGCGGAACGTGCTGGCTGTGCGGTATAACTTATTAGCTGTGCCGGCGGAACGCACTGACTGTGCGGTATAACTTACTAGCTGTGCCGGTGGAATGTGCTGGCTGTGCGGTATAACTTACTAGCTGTGCCGGCGGAACGTGCTGGCTGTGCGGTATAACTTACTAGCTGTGCCGGTGGAACGTGCCGGCTGTGCGGTATAACTTACTAGCTGTGCCGGCGGAACGTGCTGGCTGTGCGGTATAACTTACTAGCTGTGCCGGCGGAACGTGCTGGCTGTGCGGTATAACTTACTAGCTGTGCCGGCGGAACGTGCTGGCTGTGCGGTATAACTTATTAGCTGTGCCGGCGGAACGCACTGACTGTGCGGTATAACTTACTAGCTGTGCCGGTGGAACGTGCTGGCTGTGCGGTATAACTTACTAGCTGTGCCGGCGGAACGTGCTGGCTGTGCGGTATAACTTACTAGCTGTGCCGGTGGAACGTGCCGGCTGTGCGGTATAACTTACTAGCTGTGCCGGCGGAACGTGCTGGCTGTGCGGTATAACTTACTAGCTGTGCCGGCGGAACGTGCTGGCTGTGCGGTATAACTTACTAGCTGTGCCGGCGGAACGTGCTGGCTGTGCCAGGGGCGTCTTGAATGGCGACGGAATCGGGTCAAAACCGTGGATATATTCCATAGCACAATTATCCTAGAGGATAAACATTTCTGCCACGAGACAATCAAATTCTCCCGAGGATAAATTGTTTCTCCCACCAGTGAAAACAATAAACCCATGTGAGTAGAATCAATTTGCCCACGAGAGGAATATATGATTTCATGGAACAGATGCGATATTATCTCGCAAAAGAAATTTTAACGTCTCGTGATCAAATTGATTATACTCGTGAAAGAAATGAATTTACTGGTGTTATTAATAAGTTTACTCACGGGTAAAATGAAATATCTCGTGAGGAATAGCATTGATCTCGCAGTCTAATTTCATTGCTGTGATTTAATCGTACATAACTCTGATTGTATTGACACATAAACCGGTTTAACTAGTGTACTGTTAACGGCAATTCTCCCATTCCACTGTGACTCGTCACTCCATCACCAAGTGCGCATCTATTTAAATAAACAATACAATTCTTCAGATATAAGTTTGGCTGGTGCACCTCATTGGTTTCTAAAGCATACACATAATTGTCCAGCCGTCTAAGGCGACTATGCACCTCCCCTCTGGTGGATATGGTGAGGCTCAGTGCCTGTGGCCGATCCTGCTTGGTGTGATGGCATTTAGATAACGACAACTACAGGTAATCTTCCACGTGGAAATTGGCTGCTGCATTGCCAGTTAATGTCGCTCTGCGGGGATTCGTATTAGAACAAAGCGGCTATCTGTCTGGTGATATCCATAGTAAGAAGCTCATGGAGCTATCTCCAGCTTACTGTCGGGCTGTTCTTACATGTCTCCGATACCCGCGGTGTCTAGTGGGTTTGTGGGGGGGGGGGGGGGATGGGGAGTTGAAGACGACAATGTAGCCAGAGCCATATGCTAGCTGATAAAGCAGGTGTAACAATGTCAAACACCGTCAATTTGTGAAGTTATTTGATTATTAAATATCTCATACCTTCAGCTCCTTGCAATTCAGTAAGTGCTTTGATATGAACGGGAGTATATGCAGTTAATTGTGACGGAACGCAGCGCCCCCTTGTGATCGTAAGGAACTTGCCTTGCCATTTCCATCCATCAGTCCAGTCACACAACCTTGGTGAAGATGCTTGGAGGTGTTTATGTTTGGCCTGACGTTGTTACGACTCAATCATCCTTCTGTTTATTCATTCAATCACACTTAACATGGAACACATTGCACATGCTTGTCGCAATGCACGATTGAATTCAGAGGAGACTTGGTGCTTTTGCCATCAGTATTGAAGGTGCTTTACTGGACTTTGCATCAAGGTTGCTGTGATATTCTAGCGTGAGGCGTGTTGTCACTGGGTGTGAAGCGCGGGAGACATGATACGGCCCGATTTAGGGATTTTATTGTGGGCTTCGAGTGTCATTCGAGAATGACTGGCTCTCAATGAGTGTGTCATCTCCCCTGATTACTTATTGTAGAATAGTCGTGAAGCAGCCACTGGGGGAAGTGCAAGGCAAATACGGATGGGTGGCAGAAAGCGGATTGAATACGTAGGTCATCTCTGAATAGGGTCTGTTGTCCGGTCTGAGCGACTTGTCCCACACGGCCATCGCCTTCTTTTAACGCTCTCTGTCCGCTCGTAACATCAGGCTGCAGCTACTTAGGACATGTATATGTACATCATATGAGTTGATGATGCTGAGGCCTTATCACGGCTGTGTTCCATCACGGTCCCAGCCACCCACCTCATCAGTCACAAGAGTCACACTTGTCGTCATGGTTACTTTCTTTGTGTTACCAGGTTAGTCCGTCTCTGCAAAGATTCATTACTATTGACAAACATTGCGTACTCTTCAAAATGAGTTGTGTTGAAGGACATCCCTTTCTGAGCGTATATAAAACCCGACCTTAACGCCGTTACTTAGCCACGAAGGGCCTAATATGACAACACCCTACAAGTCTCATAGATGGGACTACTGAGTATTCTAACACGACTTCAAAGCGAACACGAACCAGATTGAAATACATGTTCTGAACAAAAACTCGCCAAACGTTGCGCATTGAGGATGCGGCTACAAGGTCTCTTATTGAGCACGACAACACTGCTTCAAAGGGGCTTCTCGCTCAGTCGACAGCAGCTGACATGTTACCAAGGCGACCTGGTACGGAAACTCCAGATCACAACCTGCGAGTGCTTCTCCTACCTGCTGTGACAGGTAACACAACTCGTACCCAGCGGGTCCTACCTTCTGTGACAGGTAACACAACCCGTACCCAGCGGGTCCTACCTTCTGTGACAGGAAACACACTCCGTACCCAGCGGGTCCTACCTACTGTGCTGTACACGCTTCTCACTGCTGCTCTGTGTATGCGTCGATGATGATGATGCTGGTTAGTCTATTCGCGGCACGATCCCACTTACATCAAATGAGCGATAATCACAGGTAGTTATTCCACCTGCTACACACAAATAACTATTTTGCTGCTAAGATATTGTTGGAAGGCCATTGAATCATGGGTGTAGTTTGCAAAGGAGCACCTGTACACCTTGCGACTTGAGTCAGAGGAGGGATGACCCAATCCCTTTCATGCGCTTCTGCTATTACCGTCTGTGATCCTATTTGACGCTGTGTTGAAGACATTGTGGAAATTTGTGTACCATAAGAGCAATAGTATCAGACTAGTAGATTACGAGGCAGTCAATACTCCTACATCAGGGTGATCATGCTCGGTATTTATCTTTTCCGACTAAATTCCAATATGGCGGCGAGATTGCGCAACGTAAGTCAGATGGAAACGGACTTGTTATGATGATGAATAAAGGAGAGAAAAAGGCAACTAGGTCGGAAAGTTATAAGGTATAAATCTAGTATAAACTGACTCACCTGTGAAATGTATTATCGAGCAGATGATGGTATGATAAAAACTAAGCAAATTCCACGCGGTCGTTTACGACAACGTCATGCAAGAGACCGTTTGTTGACAACCACCAGAATTCGGAGTGGAATTTCGCCGAAAAGTTAGAAATTAATCGAATATCAAGTGGTAAAAAATTAAATTCTTCTCAGTACGTATTTTTTAACGCGATAGATTAAGCATGTTTGTCAATCTACTGATAAACGGAGGGTTTTCCTGTTAGACCAACAAGGGAGTACCCGATCGACTGTTTAGGCGAGTCAAAGTAAGGTTTGACCCCCAAAAAATTGCAAGAAAAGTGTTTTTTGTCTTTTTGTGTTCAATTAGCTGTACTTAAGCGCATCCTAAAAGTTTACCAAATTTGAGCCACCGGAAAGTGGTGAAATGACATAATATCCAATATGGCCGCCATTGAATTATGAATGTACAGCAAACTTTTTAATGGTTGGTTTTAGACCCCATAAATGTATTACAAACATATATAAATGTGATACCTTAGATTCAATGATGAATTCACCTGGATGTCCTTATGACGTAGTATTGCATCATCATGACGTAGTGGGTTGCTGAATAGATCAATACCGCCAGAACTGGTAGAAAACCAACATTTCGGCTCTTGATAATCAATCAGATGTACATACACAAGGAACCACAACTTGGAAGGGCTATTGAACCATCTACGTCATGGTCATACGCCATACGTCACATCATAAATTACCAAAATGTCCCAAATAATTGACATAGTACACACCTGAATTTTCTTATCAAGTTTAAGTGTCATTCACACAATATAATTGTTCAAAACACAGCATGGTTATTATCATCACAATCTACTTCCTCGGAACCGTCTATGGTAGAATCACTATTATGCGGATTGTAACATGACTCAGCTTGGCAGGGTCCACAAGCAGAAGTACATGGAAGACCGTACTTCCTGCAACTACATCGAGTATTACTACAACCTGTTGTACAGTTACAATGGATTACCTTGAGAAGCCTTTCTGGAGCCGCTTTCTGGTCTGTCATAACAGGTAACAAAATGTTGTCTTCACACTTCCAACCCCAGTCCTTTGGGTCCATGTTTTCATCCTTTCCCATCCACACCATGATAAAATGAACGTTGAGAGTGGAACTTAGCCGCATATTCCGTTGGGGGCAATTTCTCGGGCTTCACAAATGATTTAGCAGATGAAACCTTTTTAGCAAGCAATGTATTTCTAAGGTTTACCAGCTTTTCCTCCAAACAAAGAAACAAAGACTTTGCATCCTGAATCAACTATTGTTGCCACATCCTGACCAGCTGTAGTAAAGGTCTTTGCACAAGCTCTTATCTGAGAATCATTTTTCATCACTTTCTGGAAAAGGGATTTCTTGCCAATACCATGAATCCTGGAAGTGCTATCACAACCTGTAAAAGCATGTACAAACATCAGCTGTGAAGATATGTCAATTCCCAAGAGTTCCTTCAGACGGACAATATCATATACATGTTTTGCTTTCTTTTTTGTCCGAACGAAAGTAGAGTTTCCTGCTGTCCCTCTCAGTGTAATGTAGAAGCAGAATCAGAAGGTCCGCGTCTTCCCCAATCAAAGTTGTGTCTCGAACTTTTGCAGATGTTGTTGCTGCCTTCACAATATGAACATCTGCATCTCCATGCGCAGTGATGACTTCACAACCCCTCTGTTTTAGTTTGTCACTGATGAGGAGGATTAGTTTCTGTTTATTAGAGTCCCTTGATAAGAAATCCTCCATTCTGCCAGAGGAAAAGACGGTATTCATTTCAAAAGACACAAGCGGGTGTGATTTCGTTTGTCGTCTCTGATGTTCATTGTCCTTGATGCTAGGCTCTTCACTGTATCCGTCAAAAACTACTGTGGCTTGTCCATACTTAGAAAGGGTGAGATTGGCATACTCCTCGGCAATTTCCCCGTAGGTCATTCCTTTTTTCCAAGACAGACGGTGAAGTAAGGAGCCTCCGTCAAGCACAAAATGTTCAGAATCTGGCGTCGAATCTGTTAGAACGGCCTTGCTGGAGCTGGAGGATTCATTTGCGTAATCCCGTAGAGCATCAGCCAACTGTGGCTTGTCAGCCTTCTGGAACACATGTTTTGCCGCGAATAGGGCAGGAGGATATGGACTAAGTTCGTAGTCCATGATATCTTGCAGTGTCAAGTCGCCAGTTTGTGAAACTACAAGAAATCTCTGGAACAGGAGTTCAGAATTTATCATTTGTTCGGTATTCACTTTCACTGACGATGAGTCACCAAGAGTCTTGGATTTGTCCTTTCGTTTAAAGGAATACGTGAATATTGGCTGCCCAACCATTTTTTGTTCTATGGCCTTGCCGATAGCTCCATATTCATGTACATTGACATCTGCGTTGGCCACTACGCCAGTCACAGCATTTCTTAATTCGAAGATGATGGACCTTTCCCTTCCGATTAATCACATATACAGGGACGGTATATATTTTCATGGGTAGAACCCTTTAAACATGTGATAACACTGATACAAATTATCTACAATTTTCACTGCTTTTGAAATTAGCAGCTTCCAATAGCAGGCTTCTGGCAATTTTGAATATTTCTAGCTTTGGCTTCCCATATAATGTAGGCATGCCATTGAACCACATGGTTTCACTTGCATTATGACTATTCTATCTACTCAGGCCTAAAATGGGCCTATTTTAATCTTGTTTCACCTACCTTCAGGTAATAAAGATTATTGGTAATATCAGAGTTGTCTACATGATTAGTTGATTTCAGGAATATTGTGTTAACAAGAGATAATGAAATAATGAGCTGCTTTTGTTTTGATCTTAAGTCTTTGATGAAAGGATAGATGGCAGCACTGTAATCATAGGGAGAGCTAATTAGTAAAACATTACATTGAAAATCAATATTTGCCAATTAGAAATGTGATTGCTTTAGATAACATGGGCCGGGATGGAGGGGGAGTGGCCTCATTGGAGGTTGGCGGGGTGGGGTGGGGGTCAGCTAGGATTTCCCCTAACGAACAGGGCACCTTCATCAGAACTCAATGACACTGAGCTGAAATGAAAAAAAAAAAAACCAACTCCAAAAGCATGCTTACAACAGCGTTTTCGTGTGAGAAATAACAAATCGTGAACCAAGGAGCCATTTCAAATACCAAACAGGGGTAAAAATCCTGAAATTGACCAAGATTTACCCTCAAATTTTAGGGAGCCTTTGCTATCTTAATGTTCAGACCTTAAAGAACAATGAAAAACCAAGAAACAATAGTTCTTGCAATTCCTTAATTAATTGGGAAATATGTACCCAAAATACCAGTTTTGGGGTAGGGTTGCCCCTATTGCACCCCTATCGGGATGTCACATATGAAAGAAACCAGGTTCAAGTGAAAGGTTGACCTCAAAAACATTAGAAAACATACTTACATAATCAGTTTTGGGTGAAATATGGTTATGGACAGCCAAAAATATTCAAGCATTTTAACAATTTTGGCGGCCATCTTGGAAATTGCCGAGTTAACCCACTTTCCGGTCATCCGAGTTTGGTAAACTTTTAGTATGTTAATCTACAGATGTTCAGGTACCAAAAACAACCAAAAAACGTTTTCTTGCAATTTTTGTTGGTCTGTTGGGCTATTTGTGTGGTCTGATTGTGTTGATGAGGGTTTGCAGGGTCTGATTGTGTTGATGAGGGTATCCCTGGTCTGATTGTATTGATGAGGGTTTGTGTGGTCTTATTGTGTTGATGAGGGTTTCCGTGGTCTGATTATGTTGATGAGGGTTGGCGTGGTCTGATGTGTGATGAGGATTTGATGATTGGGATAGGGTTTGCGTGGTCTGATTGTATTGATGAGGGTTTGTGTGGTCTTATTGTGTTGATGAGGGTTTCCGTGGTCTGATTATGTTGATGAGGGTTGGCGTGGTCTGATTGTGTTGATGAGGGTTTGCAGGGTCTGATTGTGTTGATGAGGGTTTGTGTGGTCTGATTGTGTTGATGAGGGTTTGTGTGTGTCTGAGGGTTGTGTGATTGTATGATGGGGTTTGTGTGGTGTGATTGTGTCGATGAGGGTTTGTGTGGTCTGATTGTGTTGATGAGGGTTTGCGTGGTCTGATTGATGAGGGTTTGCGTGGTCTGATTGTGTTGATGAGGGTTTGCGTGGTCTGATTGTATTGATGAGGGTTTGCGTGGTCTGATTGTGTTGATGAGGGTTGGCGTGGTCTGATTGTGTTGATGAGGGTTTGTGTGGTCTGATTGTGTTGATGAGGGTTTGTGTGGTCTGATTGTGTTGATGAGGGTTTGCGTGGTCTGATTGTATTGATGAGGGTTTGCGTGGACCGATTGTGATCCGTTCGCGTCACATAATGTTAGAAAGTTAATGACTTGCCATTAAGTATACATTCCAGTGGAATCGTATTGCGTGGCAGCTCCTAGTTAACGAGGTGGCTGAGGGAGTGGCCTCGCTGACTTCGTTTGCTGAGTGTTGAGATCTTCTGTTCCGTCCTACTCCAGAAATACTAACGCATTGGAATAATGGCTAGATAGAGCGGGCATCCGGGGTCTGGTACCGCAGTGGATCAACCAGCCAATTCAACTTATATCAACGAATGTACACAGATTCCTTTGCAAACTGCATGACTCATTTAAGTCATTTGCTGCGGCTCTCGGCCAAAAATATTCCTATTTCGTTTTGCTATCCTACCCGCGGCTATTTCGCCACCGAAATGTTCGTTATGGGCTTGTGTTGAGTGTCAGGCCTGCGCTGGCTGTTGTGTCTGTGGGCCACCATCGCTGTGAACCTCACATGATTAATAAACGCCGACAATGAGGTGTTTTTGTCACGAGCAACCAGAAGGTTTTCCCGAATGCCTTCGCGGCAATATATGTAAATTGAATCCCATTTTGACGACAAAACACACCACTAGGTGTGGCTTTTTCCCCCGTAGGCGCGCGCTGATGGTGGTATGGGTCTGACCACGTTTGGTAAATTGCGTGCATATGGTTGATTAACACGGAGTGGTGCCCCCAACCTCACCTCACCCCCCGGTGGACACGTACAAGCTCTCCCACGATGGGACCATGTTGTATCAGTCATGGGCCGCGGTTATAGATCTGCAATCGTTGCACAACATAGCTGTTCTGTTGAGAAGAGATGGTTAAGAATTGTGAAGGTTTAAGAAGGGCAGAGATGACAAGGCTTGACAGCATGTCCCTACTTGTATGGATGCAGAAGGGGATTGCCTGCATATTACGATGGCTCCTAACAAAGAGTACATGAGGTTCGTGACAAACTGGACTGGCTTTGTGGTCGGGGGTTCGAGGTAGTGCAGGGTTTGAAGAGAGGCGTTGAGGGTGGCCTTATGGGGAGAGCGCGTGCCGACACTGTAGGTTACAGGGTTGTGGCCGGGTGGCTCAATTGAATTAGTAACTCTCAAGCTGTTATTCGCCGTCGCTAAATACACTTGATGCACCAATCGTCCTTATTCAGTCCGCTAGCTCGAAGGCTCCCCTGCAGTCACAATCGCTCAAGTCTCTTCTTGGATGAAGCTCTTAAGATTTCACTGCGCGTTTATCTCAACCTTACGTGTTAATGGACGCTCTGCTGTTTCCAGGAACACAGCCCCCCTCCTACACCACACACTACGCCCCCCTCCCCGCACCACCCAGTCGGTCCCTGTCTGTCCGTGGTTACCTGAATGCCCGCGTCTTTTCCGACCTTTAGAACGTTATTCGAATTAGCAGCAAAACTTGCTTTCGGTAAGGGGTGTTGTCAATTGTAATATTTCTGGCGAGATAAATTAGCGATTCCCCTGGTCGTCAACGTATCCCTTTTAGCGTCGTCCATCGGTTACGTTGGGCGGTTAAATTGGACCCCGAATATGACGATGGACCGGTCTATGACGTCATTGGTTGCTGGTGTATATGTGGCATTGACCTGACAAATTAAGCAATCTTACAAAATCATGTTGCAAGTGGTTCTTATCCGACCTGTCTCCTTCGTCATTCCACGCGATCAAGTTGTGCAAGACAAAGTCAATCCTGCTTTCCGTTTGTTGCGGTCGAATTTTACCGCACGTGGCACCATGCTGAACGCAACAAGCTGTCGAAACGCCAGGGTTACGTCGGGATGTGGCAGAGTTGTTTCGGGGTAACGGTTACGTCGGGATGTGGCAGAGTTGTTTCGGGGTAACGTCAGGGTTACGTCGGGATGTGGCAGAGTTGTTTCGGGGTAACGTCAGGGCTACGTCGGGATGTGGCGGAGTTGTTTCGGGGTAACGTCGGGATGTGGCGGAGTTGTTTCGGGGTAACGTCAGGGTTACGTCGGGATGTGGCAGAGTTGTTTCGGGGTAACGTCAGGGCTACGTCGGGATGTGGCATAGTTGTTTCGGGGTAACATCAGGTTAACGTCAAGGTTATGTCAGGGCTGTGTCGGGCAATATCATAGTTATGTTCAATGTTGGGTAACGTCAGGATTTTGGCAGTGTGAAGTCGGAATTATGGCAGTATAATGTCAGAGTTGTGGCCGGGTAACGTCAGGGAAATGCCACACATAAATGGCGGCGTCTCTTACGCTGACCTGCTTTAGTATTAACACGTGGTGATCGGAGGAACGTTAAGAAAATTCAGCCTCGTTGTTGTACGTGCCGTTCATTCTGTCTGGTGCCATTTTATTCATGTGCTAATCATAAAAACACAAGCTTCTGTAATGGTGTCCGCTGAGTAACTCTGTCTTTAATACCGACATGCTTACGCTAATTGAGTTTCTGGCTCATGCATATTTCATTTGTGCTCCATGCCATTTGTAACCTGGATTGTGTGAGTGCATTCTGATGCGAGTCAGGCGCTGAAGCATAAATACAGAGTGTAGCTAATGGAACTAAGTCTATCTGTGGTCCCATGATAGGTATTATGTACGATGAGTGGTCACGGCGCGCCTGCCATGGCCTCCTATGACAGGTACCATGTAGGATGAGTGGTCACGGCGCGTCTGCCATGGCCTCCTATGACAGGTACCATGTAGGATGAGTAGTCACGGCGCGCCTGCCATAGCCTCCTATGACAGGTACCATGTAGGATGAGTGGTCACGGCGCGTCTGCCATGGCCTCCTATGACAGGTACCAAGTAGGATGATTGGTCACGGCGCGCCTGCCATGGCCTCCTATGACAGGTATCATGTAGGATGAGTGGTCACGGCGCGCCTGCCATGGCCTCCTATGACAGGTATCATGTAGGATGAGAGGTCACGGCGCGCCTGCCATGGCCTCCTATGACAGGTACCATGTAGGATGAGTGGTCACGGCGCGCCTGCCATGGCCTCCTATGACAGGTATCATGTAGGATGAGTGGTCACGGCGCGCCTGTCATGGCCTCCTATGACGGGTATCATGTACGATGAGTGGTCACGGCGTACCTGCCTGGTAAGAGGGTATTAGTCAAAGTCCTTAATGTCTAACGAAACCTGGTTAACAGAAGCGATGCGCCATTTTGTAGCATGTTTTCCGGAACTTGCCTAATTAGTTTGATGTGCTTGCGGTGATGAGCGAAGTATGAACGTTGAAGTCTGGATCAAGTTCATTGGACAAGTTTATGTAGAGATGGCGCCACCTGGCGGCCTGTAGGGTGCTGCTGTTGGCAGCATACCACCATGCAATCAGCCTGGTCCCTAGGAGCCGTCCTGTGAAGTCATCACCATGTCGAAATGGGAACTTGAGCGTTTTGACTAAGTGTAGGCTACTACAAGGGTAGACGAATACTTGTCGATCTTGGTAGAGTTGGGATGATGTAAGCTTGCTCTGGTCGGTCCTTCTGTAAGCTAGTAGTCAATGACATCAAGTATACCTAAATATAGTCACCTTGCGGCCAGTCGCTGTCACTAAGCCGTTCATGTAGCTCGGCTATGTTTTACCTGATCGAGTCTCACGTTGCGATGGACTTAAATTCCACGTAAAAGGATGAAATTCTTAATAAAGTCATATTTGTGGTTATATTTGCGCCAAGGTCATTCCTATAAAAACATGGTGCGGACTTGTATGGGTGCGGATTGGCTGAAGAATGTGTCATATTGGTGCAGGTGGTGTGATGCGATTAGCTCATGAAAGGACGGTGCTAATTTAAAAAGGGATAATGGAATCTTAACTAATGTCATTGTTGTTGACCTATGGTATGGGGCGATTAGTGAAAAAAGTGATATCTCATCACAAGACGCCTTCATACCAAAATATAAAATGATAATGTTCAAAAATGTTTACCACCTTAGTATGCATGCTGCAAAACAGCTTGATATAACTAGAAATGGCTATTCTGATGCAGCCGTGTCTTCATCTGTACCCAATACATCACCGCTCAATAAACAGCACTCTTCAAACATCAGGGCTGCGTTAAGAAATAACTATTGCAGCTAAGACGGTCATAGAAAAACCTAGGTCGAGTCCTTGCTGACGGTACATTAGACTGTACATGGAGCGCACACGCAACTGGGAAGGGGACGTGGGGGTAGCTCATGGCAGCATTAAGGTAATGACAGTCTGTAGATATACATCGATGCAAATAAGCTACAATAAATGTCAACTTAAATGTCGCTGAGCAAGATTCGCCTTAGCTGGGCTACAGTATGTCCCTGTCTGCCGCCGGGTTGTTGCCATGGGGCAGTGACGTCCAATATGTTTGGTCTGTCAGCGAGATTTACCACAGGAGAATCGTCTAAGTAGCACTGGTATGTCTTTTGGCCGCCATGACGAGGACTTAACTAGCCACACATTGTTTCCTTGTCAAGTCGCCGCTCCAGTGCTAAGCTGGAATGTAAGATGTTTAAAGATGACATCCTGGTGTCTCCTCTGGCGGAGTTTCTCATCAGCATCTCTATGCGCATGCGCACTTGTAGAGAAGGACATGCGATGACATAACGGAATGGGGGTAGTTTGGTTCGCACCTCGAATACTACGTCTGTTTTATTACGGTCAGACAACAAGGATTTGAGCTTTTTTTTTAGCGAACGTAAGTTAATTGTGAAAAGGTGTTATGATTGCCCCTTTCCTGGCAAATCCATTATTATCCAACAAGACTTACTCTCGCCTTGATACAAATGCAGTAAGTCTACAAAGCTCAATACCAATGGCAAGCCTGAGTCCAAGTGACTAGTCACGTGATCTCGAAGCTTTATGGTTTCCACACACATAACAGATCACGTGACATGTAACCTCATCGGTTTCGTCTACCCGACCCGTCACATGACCTTGGAAGAATCCAACATTGTTTGCATCCGATCAATCTGTTATAATTAGGCGCAGTATGACGTGGCTATGATCCATTGGCTGGCACATTCAATCACACTTACGTCGTCGACTCCCACTTAGGACAGGTGCTTGTGGTTGGTCTGTTTATTGCTGTCACGTGACTGGCTGTGGCATCCTTCTGCCATCCCTTATTACTCCTGTTACCGCAATCCTTCATTCTTGCTATATGTTTATGGTTATGAAACGGTCAGTGCGAAATGTCGACGGACAAAAGCATACACGCCAGGTGAAGTGGGATCTGAGAGGCAAATGGAACTGCTTAGAGCCATCCAGACAATGACAACGGTGGTCTGTCCAGGCGACGGAGACACGAACGGCGTGTATCCGCTTACTGACCAGAGCCACTGTCTGGTGGGCTCGTAACGGCAGGTTACAAACATCCATCATTAGCAGCGGTCTATCAACAGGTTGCCTGTTACACGTTATTAGCAGCTGTCTATCAACAGATTGCCTGTTACACGTTATTAGCTGCAGTCTATCAACAGGTTGCCTTTTACACTTTATTAGCAGCGGTCTATCAACAGGTTGCCTGTTACACTTTATTAGCAGCGGTCTATCAACAGGTTGCCTGTTACACTGTATTAGCAGCAGTCTATCAACAGGTTGCCTGTTACACGTTATTAGCTGCAGTCTATCAACAGGTTACCTGTTACACTTTATTAGCAGCGGTCTATCAACAGGTTGCCTGTTACACTGTATTAGCAGCAGTCTATCAACAGGCTGCCTGTTACACGTTATTAGCTGCAGTCTATCAACAGGTTGCCTGTTACACTTTATTAGCAGCGGTCTATCAACAGGTTGCCTGTTACACTGTATTAGCAGCAGTCTATCAACAGGTTGCCTGTTACACTTTATTAGCAGCGGTCTATAAACAGGCTGCCTGTCGTCGTCAGGGCCTCCTTCAAAATGGTCCTTCGTCATTTGCATTCGGGGCGGAGTCAGATGGGGGGAGTGGGGAGGGGGTTGCGACTTTTTCTTGCTAAGAACCTGGTAGACATTGATAAATTGGCTTCCGGGGGACCTTATTACGTGTGAATGATTATTGCGACGTTGAATGATCTATGATGAGCCGGCGCGCGTCACAGCGAGCCGTGTATTCATCACGGGTGCAGCCTGGGCTCGTCTGTCACTTTGCATCATTTGCAGATATAGTTTGTATGTTTCATTCCAATTCTTACGCCGTGGCGCAGCAGGAAGCACTGTGGACGCCGTGCACGTGGCGCAGCAGGAAGCACTGAGGACGCCGTGCACGTAGCGCAGCAGGAAGCACTGAGGACGCCGTGCACGTGGCGCAGCAGGAAGCACTGAGGACGCCGTGCACGTGGCGCAGCAGGAAGCACTGTGGACGCCGTGCACGTGGCGCAGCAGGAAGCACTGTGGACGCCGTGCACGTGGCGCAGCAGGAAGCACTGTGGACGCCGTGCACGTGGCGCAGCAGGAAGCAACGAGGACGCCGTGCACGTGGCGCAGCAGGAAGCACCGAGGACGCCGTGCACGTGGTGCAGCAGGAAGCTCTGTGGAGCTAATCTTCACCTCTACTCTTTTAATGTCCGTGCCTCTCACAGATTCATCTGTTAATGTCCGTGCCCCTCACAGATTGATCTTTTAATGTCCGTGCCCCTCACAGATTGATCTTTTAATGTCCGTGCCCCTCACAGATTGATCTTTTAATGTCCGTGCCCCTCACAGGTTCATCTTTTAATGTCTGTGCCCCTCACAGATTCATCTTTTAATGTCCGTGCCCCTCACAGATTCATCTTTTAATGTCCGTGCCCCTCACAGATTGATCTTTTAATGTCCGTGCCCCTCACAGATTCATCTTTTAATGTCCGTGCCCCTCACAGATTCATCTTTTAATGTCCTTGCACAGTACCGATCCATGCTTGGATGTCCCTTCGATTTTCTTGCCCTGCACCTATCCTGGTGGGCGCGTTCTGACACCATATCGGATCTTCATTCGATTTCCATCTGCCAATGTCGTCCATGACAACCAAGTGCGCTCATGTTGTGACTAGCTCGCAGTTCCACCGTGCGGACACGATCGGAGCGATGGAAACTGGAATATTCCGTCGCGCCATGTTGCCTTGGATAATCGTTAGCTTCATATGTAGCGAGTAGCGAGCTGATATAACGAAGGAAACACCTAGGCGACGTGGCAGCTCCTCAAATGCCTGTAGACTAACCAGCAGTGTTCCAGAGGTACGAAGCGACGAAGGTGACGTAAAGAGGTCGCGAGGAAAAGAGGCAATACAAGACCGTAAATGACTAGTAGCGAGCCAGTTGAAGTTCGTCTGATGCGACTGCTGTCATTTGCCGTTAAACGCGTCAATCATATAAACATACATCAATAGGTCTTTGTAAAGTTCTTATATGGCTTCATGAATCGGTGCTCCTGTTGGTCCTCAAGCTTAGTAAGGTGGCTCATTGTTAGGTTAGTCCTCAGTCTTAATAAGGTGGCTCGTTGTGAGGTTGGTCCTCAATCTTAGTAAGGTGGCTCGTTGTGAGGTTGGTTCTCAGTCTTAGTAAGGTGGCTCGATGTGAGGTTGGTCCTCAATCTTAGTAAGGTGGCTCGTTGTGAGGTTGGTCCTCAATCTTAGTAAGGTGACTCGTTGTGAGGTTGTCACAAAACGTTTCCTGTTTTCACGTGACCTACTCAGGCTTCTGCGGCAGAGACATGTTTTCCAGGGATGTGTGCACTTTAAAGTCAAGGATCAATTAGTGATGGACATGCAAGCTTTAGCCAAGGAAACTGATTTTACTGGCAAGTACCCTGTAATAATGGCCAGAATACGACGACTGGACATTAGAGCTTAACGACTCTCGTACCATGCCATCCATCTAGCTCTGTGTAGAGAAAAGCCTTCAATCATTACGCCGGCTTCCACGGGAATCCCGTTATCTTCGCCATGTATAAAGTAAAGCTTTTTTGTGATATCAAATAGAAGTGGCACGCGGGTGGCCTCCACTGTTAATTTGATAGAGCTTACGATTAAGGGTTGTTTTCTGACAGCGATTCTGGAGAAGGAACGGGTGCAAAGACAGACACGTCACCATGACTGTCAATGGGATCAGATCAGATTAAATTTGTTGCCTTAGCGACGACATATAAACGAAGCTATAGCGTTGAAACAGTGAATTATCCGTATTGACACAGCATTAGTCTGCATGTGACGAAGGTCTGGTCATTAACTTACGTGCGGTTAGTTGGATATTCATCCTTGCAACAGGGTGTATACACAACTATGACGTCACTGACGTAGAGGAAACACAACGACATAACCGGCAAACATCGGTAGCTTGTCAGTACATTCACATAGATCATATCTGGAAAGTAAGCTTTTAGTCACGGCTTGATTGTATAGCCATGACCTTTGGTAATTATCGACCTATCTTCTGCTGATCTCGTTACAGCCCTACTGCCAAGCATCTAAACAAGCAGGTCCCTGCGTCTTGGTGGTGAGGCCCGGCAGTTATGAAGGATCAAGACACACAGCACAATGCAGCCAGGCGTGGTTGATTGTGTCATATGTGCCTGCTCTCTACCTCATTCTAGGTCCTATTCATGTCACTCTGCAAAACCACAAACTCCACAGTAAGGTCAAGGTCATTTCGATAATGTCACGGCGTCATTGTTGAGACGCAGGAAGCCAGTGTCATTTTCCTTCACGTCATGTGTCAAGCAGAACTCGAAGAAGAATTTAATTTCTTAGCTTTCTGTGAGCAACATTGTGGGATAATATATCTGAGGCTCGCCATTTAAATCACATATAATCCATGCTATCATCATTGACAAGCTTGTGTTTCATATCATTTCGACCGTATGATTTCTAGAGATAGCAATTTCGCCGCCGCGTATGATATACTATGTCCTTTTAAGGTTTACAATAACAGATTCTGGGCAGCGGAGTGTTACGTTGTTACGTTGAATGTAATGAGGATGTAACAGCTGATTAATGTCGGCTCGAGTGGATACATCATCAGGTCCTTGCTTATATAACCCGCTACTGACACCCGGGATCATATCCGGGAAGCGTCTCCACCTTCCGGGCAGGTACCGGACTAACATTAGACTGGTACCGGAAGCACCGCCAGACTGGTACCGGAAGCACCACCAGTCTGTATCACACTCCGTCTTGTCATAAAGAAAACACAGTATTCGTGTTATGGAAACACTAGCGAGTGATCTGCGAGTGCTTGAGTAGCTATTCTTACCCCACTCCCAGGTCAGGTGATGCTGCTAGACACCAATATTCCTCTCATCAAGTCACCAATTATAATTGATGCTACTCCCCGTATGTTCAGTTTCAAGAATCCCAGTGGCGTGTTAGACGAGCGCCAGGTCAGCGAGCATTGTGTTTCTGTTTACGTTTGCAGTTGTTACGCAATGCACCTAACGCACTCCCATTGAGCTCAATTACCTGTCGGTGGTAATGACGTCATTGATGTATCCACACGGGACATGTCGAACAGCCGCCGATGATCTGAGATATCTTTCACAATGTGCTCCTTATAGCCAACATTGGCAGTCCCTAGCTTGGTTTTATTATATATATATATTCTGTTATTGTATACAGGTGTTAATGAGGATAAGGTGGAGCGCTTTTACGTTCAGGTAATCAGTGATAACACCATGCTAACATATGAATGTGATAATGCTCTGTCGCTATATAGGTCTACCATTCATAGAAACAACCACGGTAGAAAAGGTGAGGTTTAAAAGCTAGAAAAATATCATTTGAACGAGGTTAGATCCTGTTCAAGCGAGTATGGCGTTAGGTTCGGTTCCTCAACTCGCACACCTGGCAAACACTCACCGTGTGTAGATTATTAGAGCCACGTCACTTGTCTCGACTCAGCGGATATGGCTTTTATTTTTGGCATGAATCTCCAAGATATGGCAACTAAGAGGTGGTCATATTGTTCGCCGTCAAGGCCGAACCGACAGTGATGGCCAGTCTTTGATGTTGACGTCTGTGGGTGCCAGTCTGATCAGAGATGAAAGGAGCCGCTTACCTGGAGGTCTATCTGATGTTCGGGACCATTAAGCGGATCTCAGCTTGTGTGGCTTCGATTCTGCCTCGATGAAATAGCGGTATATCCTCAATAGCAAGCAGTGACTGAGTCAGTCGGGCCGGCTATTTACCATCATTTGGAAGTTTATCAGAAATGTATATGGCGGAAGTCTATGATATGAATCTGCTAACTGCTGGTACACATCAGTGAAGAAGGGTGCAAGGCACGCTACCGCTTTGACATTAAGTACCACTGATTGTACGGGTGATCCTCTTTTAACGAGGCATGATCAAGTATACCCTCTTTATCGATGCATCCATGACATAACCAAGTGGATTGTCATACAGGAGCAAGCTGTGGTATGTGTGATGCTGAATGTGACCCCCGTCCCCGTCTCGTCATTCACCAGTTCTCAGTTCTTTAGCTCAGACTTTGTTACGTTACCCACTGTTTGGATCATGAGGAATATCTGGTAGCTTAGCACCGTGCGTGTCGTAATCAGCTACTTCAGGTGAACTGGGTCACCTTACACAGGCTGACCTTATTAAGTCACGTTATACCCAAACACCCCCACCCCCCGTTAGTTCATGTAATGGATCACTGCCATCTTAAACGCCACACATTCCTTTTCCATCACTCATACCTCGAGATCGACACTTAATTGACGGCATATTAGCCTCGTTATGGCGCTAGGAGCCCCTCTGTTGCCGCCCCCATGCTGCGTGTACACGACCAATGGGTGAGGCGGCCTGATCATCCCTCTAATCCCCAATTCCATATCATTGCTGCACGGCCAGTTAACTCCATCTTAGCAGGCCCTCGGGTCGGCTATGCCAGCCTAGAACTGAAGCGGAATTGCACAACTATAATTTTTATGTTATCATTTTTATATAGCCTTTAATGTGTTCCAGCGTGTGGGAGACAGGTAAGGGGTGTGTGTGTGTGGGGGGGGGGGGGGGGGGGGTGGAGGGTGGCGTTAAGGGCAATGACCGGGTCAATGTTAGAAGTGCTACTGCGCCTACTGTATCAGTTGAGTGAAAATTCTTACTTTTAGCCATACATAGGTTCATTAAACTCAACCGATATTTAGCGTACAGTGTTGTCTGGTTGGTCAGTTGTCTGGTTGGATTCCATTGTTTGTGGCGTTCGGCTACTAGGCCCTTATACGACTGTAGAACGGAGTGCGTATGAATCAAATTATTATTGGTTTCCGCAACAATTGCTGCATATGACTTGACGAATGGCGAAAGATATTTCCTTTTTATACCTACCTCATGTCAAGCAAGATAGCGTAACACTTTCATTGACCCAGTTGTCGTGGGTTCGAATCCCGACGTTGACAGAGGACTTGTACTTGGAGAATAAATAGTGATATTCAGCCTGGTGGTCCTATTCTTACAGTCGTCCCCATTCGTCGTCGTCATCCTCGTCAACGTGTGTGACGTCATCATCCGCTTACCATACCGGCATAGAGAAATCGCACTTCATTCAAATTCTATACTCTATACAGCGGTGTTATATTGAGCGAAACAGAGTATGCGATGAAAGTAGATGACTTGGCCTTGTGCCACTTTACCTTGGGGAATTACGTCCTGCATATGAATAAATCTCGGGTGAGAGTCAGCATTTTGATGTGCCTAGAACCGTGTTAAACAGAGAGGTGTCAGCAATAGACGTTGTTCGTTAAGGGGTTAGCCGAGCAAGCATGGACACGGCCATTATGTACCGCGCTAGAAATAGCAAGTGATTCGATAATATCGCCATGGGTCCAATCAGGAAGGAGAAAATGACGAAATCGGATGACGTGCGTGCTTTGTCCCTGGGTGTGTTGAAGAAATCCAACTGAGGGTTTAAAACCAATCCATCTGGACTTGTTCATATCGTACAGTGATATTATGGTAGGGTGGCAAACTGGCACAGTGATATTATAGTAGGGTGGCAAACTGGCACAGTGATATTATAGTAGGGTGGCATACTGGCACAGTGATATCATGGTAGGGTGGCATACTGGCACAGTGATATTATGGTAGGGTGGCATACTGGCACAGTGATATTATGGTAGGGTGGCATACTGGCACAGTAATATTATGGTAGGGTGGCATACTGGCACTGTGATATCATGGTAGGGTGGCATACTGGCACAGTAATATCATGGTAGGGTGGCATACTGGCACTGTGATATTATGGTAGGGTGGCATACTGGCACAGTGATATTATGGTAGGGTGGCATACTGGCACAGTAATATCATGGTAGGGTGGCATACTGGCACAGTGATATTATGGTAGGGTGGCATACTGGCACAGTAATATTATGGTAGGGTGGCATACTGGCACAGTAATATCATGGCATAGGCACAGTGGCATATATGGCACACAGTGATATTATGGTAGGGTGGCATACTGGCACAGTAATATCATGGTAGGGTGGCATACTGGGACAGTAATATCATGGTAGGGTGGCATACTGGCACAGTGATATCATGGTAGGGTGGCATACTGGCACAGTGATATCATGGTATGGCATACTGGGTGATGGTAGGGTGGCATACTGGCACAGTGAATATTATGGTAGGGTGGCATACTGGCACAGTAATATCATGGTAGGGTGGCATACTGGCACAGTGATATTATGGTAGGGTGGCATACTGGCACGGTAATATTATGGTAGGGTGGCAAACTGGCATAATGATATCATGGTAAGCTACTGGCAAAGTGATAAATGTTTTCGGCTTTCGGCTATAAGATACATGGAAAATAATATATTCCTTCCAGCCTCCATCTCTCGAGGTTGGTGCACTTCTGTCGATTTTAATGACACTTTTCACCAGGTGTGTCAGGTATTCGTTCCGTTATTTGTCAGTATACCTCTGACCTTCATTCATCAATGACAAGATAAACTACCTTTATTAAACACAATATATTATATATCAAATTTCCACTTTAATATTGAATGATCAATCGTCCACAAAAACCCGCCTGCGGGCCCATGTCGACGCACTAATCGTGTCTGACTTATCTATCTAATCCCTTCTCGATGCTCGCATGACGATAAGATGACAGCAGGGTATACCTATCAGAGTGCTACTGTGGGCGCGTTAGTGGTCGGCGCGGGTCTGCACAGGCTGCACCAGACATTACGGACAAGTTCACCTGAATATTATTCCTGGACTCTTTTCAATTGTATTCCTGTTTGCCCAGTAATCAAGCCCCAGAACGTGTACCTAGTCCTTGATTACAGGAGAATTGATCCTGCTTTGAATCTGTTTTCCGGGTAGGTAGATTATTGAGATAATGAGGCAGGAGTCTATGAGGAGGCCAATGGCTCTGGCAGCAGCTTCAGGGCATGCCCGGTGCTGATGTTAGCATCTAGAAGGCTGGAGGAGAGCGGCGATTGGGCTGATTAAGCGGCGAGGTGTTTGTACCTGGTGATGATAAGACAGACCACGAACAGAGCGTGAAGTGGACGGTATCATCTGGACATCAGTGACCAATACAGGAGTCAGTGGCTCGGTCAACCATCGTCGACTGCTCTGGCAAGTGCACGCAGCTGGACAGTCCGCTAGCCAATGCAGGGTGGAGTTTACACACTTACACGCCTACTCGGTTTGTCTTCTTGTCGACGCTATCATCAACGTCAATCGACGATCTTAAACTGCTGGAGAGATTTAAGGAAAGATGTTGAACCCTACAATGGTATCCGTGGTGCTGAAAGCGGCCGCGCAGACGCCCTTATCGTCACCGGTTGGTTCGCCGATCGGCTCTCCGGGCGGCCGACATTATCCCCGAGGTGAGTCAACACTCCCCTCCCCCCCCCCCCCCCCCCCCGCGAAGCGCTCTTTCGAGTTTCATGGAGACGCCGATTACGTGCCCACATCTATTCTAAGCAATTCTGAGTGCACACCGTGGGTTTTCTGCCCGTTTTAATGCCACACAATAGCTTCAGATAGGAGGAAGTGTTAGGAGTCTCCATTTATGTATTATTGGTTGAATGATAAAGGCGGCCAAAGTATCATATGGGAAACTCTTTGTTGTTTTCCCCTCTTTCAAGCCATTTCTCTGTTGATACGCCATTGTTTGGGCTCTGATTGTAGCGTATTGTGTTGTCGCTGCATGGCCGAGATTAGCCGCATCTAACGCCCACCCGTTCATCGCAGGTAGAAAGGCTCAAATCGCTTTGATATACTTGAATTGTGAGCTTATGAAGTCCTGTTCCTCTTTACTTATACAGCAGGAGGAACTTGTCAGATTAGTTCTATCTTATCTTCACCCTCTTAACTAGGACTTCTCTAAGCTTCGTGCAAACACTGACAACTGCATTTACTTCATGAGTACAATAACAAGAGTGATTTGAAGTTAAGACAGATTACGTCAGAATGCCCATTGATAGGGGCGTGTTGATTGTGATGATTGGAGCTATGCGACACGCCGGGTCTCGCGCTGATGACGTCAGAGGATCGTCTCATATGACGTCATTATCCCGCTGACCACGTTAATGTGCGTTAGTTCTAGCATAACGAGTGCATTGATTTATTTCGACGTAACCAATTCATTGATTCATTTCGACGATTTTAAATTAACCGATTTGATGATTTGGACTCTCCTAGGACTGTGCGTTGCTAAACATCGACTCTACTAAGTCGACATTATCACGGCTATGGAACTTTGCATTTGACATTACTTTGGGTATGCATGGTTGCATTGTTGAGGCTATGTATTGTGTCAGTTAGACCTTTCTAATGTTACCGAGCATATACTTTTGACGCTACTGGGAATGTGCGTTGAAGTGCATTGCAACGAAAAAATTTCAACATTACTAGGTCTCCGAATCGTTACCTTTCCATGCTACCGGGTCTACGACAATATTTGGACTAGGAATAGCTACATTTTGTGTATTGTTGCATTTCGCCCTACTAAGACATTGCGTAACTTCGACATTACTAGGGTTTTGTATTCACGCATTTCGACTTTTGTAGGACTGCGCATTGCTATACTTCTGCGTTACTCAGACAAAATATTGTTTTATTTCGACATAACTTGGGCAATGCATTGATGCATTTGGTGCATTACCGAGGCTATGCATTATTGCAATTTGACATTACTAAGGCTATGCAATGTTGCATTTTGACATTACTGTGGCTATGCATCGTTGCATCACGATATGGCAAAGGCTTTGCATTGTTGCATTTTGACATTGCTAAGGCTATGCATTGTTGCATGTTGACATTACCATGTCTATGCATTGTTGTACTTTGACATTACTAAGGAAATGTATCGTTGCAGTTTGACATTACTAAGGCTATGCATTGTTGCATTTTGACATTACTAAGGCTACGCAGTGTTGCATTTTGGCATTGCTAAGGCCATGCATTGTTGCATGTTGACATTGCTAAGGCTGTGCATTGTTGATTCGCGATATGACAAAGGATTTGCGTTGCTGCATTTCGACTTTTGGAACTAAACATAATTGTGACGTCACCAAGACTGCATTACAATATTTCGACGTCACAAGGCCTACGAATTTTAGCATTGCAATATTACTTTTCGATATTTCTGGGTCTAGTTGCATTTCGACATTCACAAATTTGTTTACAAGCTGTGACATCAAACGCCCAAATGTCTCGAAATGAGACAAGGAACCGTTTGGTTCAGTGTGATATAGATAATGCTTATTACCGAAAATAAGTTACGTATGGGTTTTGAAGAATATATGGACTCAATGCTGTCTGTTGTCTGTATCAGCTTCGTTGTGAGAACCGTTTCATTGACTTGTACAGAAGCAACCGAATTCCCCAACTGAATTGGTTAAGCCACTATTTAAACAATACATTAGGAAACCATCAACAGTCATGTCAGTCAGGAAGTAAGCGACGACGCCTTCCAGGAGACGTAACGTCGTTTTCCGGAGCACCGCGACCATTTACTAAACGACTACGGCTGGCGCTGGAGGGTCCTCTGATATCGCCCGCGGCACCACCAGGAATAGCAAAGTCAAATTACTGTCAACTACGCAAATTTGAGACGGTGAATTGGTAATAGGAGAATTCTATTACGGCTGGTGACTTTCAGTGGTCTATTGGAGAGTTTAATCGGATTGGGAAGTGTGGGATAGTGGGTTGACACGAGACACTGTGTGTGCTCTGTGACGTCTGATAGCGCTATGACTTCTCTGTTTCTCCAGATGAAGATAAGATAGAATCGTTTTCTACATGAGCGGATCCTTGACCTGGTCACTATTGGTGGTGTTATCTCGTCATTGAGGGAGTAGTGTGTATAGAATGAAGGACAGCGCGTCATTGTTGGTGGGTATAGAGGTGGGGTAGGGTGGGTATAGAGGTGGGGTAGGGTGGGTATAGAGGTGGGGTAGGGTGGGTATAGAGGTGGGGTAGGGTGGGTATAGAGGTGGGGTAGGGTGGGTATAGAGGTGGGGTAGGGTGGGTATAGAGGTGGGGTAGGGTGGGTATAGAGGTGGGGTAGGGTGGGTATAGAGGTGGGGTAGGGTGGGTATAGAGGTGGGGTAGGGTGGGTATAGAGGTGGGGTAGGGTGGGTATAGAGGTGGGGTAGGGTGGGTATAGAGGTGGGGTAGGGTGGGTATAGAGGTGGGGTAGGGTGGGTATAGAGGTGGGGTAGGGTGGGTATAGAGGTGGGGTAGGGTGGGTATAGAGGTGGGGTAGGGTGGGTATAGAGGTGGGGTAGGGTGGGTATAGAGGTGGGGTAGGGTGGGTATAGAGGTGGGGTAGGGTGGGTATAGAGGTGGGGTAGGGTGGGTATAGAGGTGGGGTAGGGTGGGTATAGAGGTGGGGTAGGGTGGGTATAGAGGTGGGGTAGGGTGGGTATAGAGGTGGGGTAGGGTGGGTATAGAGGTGGGGTAGGGTGGGTATAGAGGTGGGGTAGGGTGGGTATAGAGGTGGGGTAGGGTGGGTATAGAGGTGGGGTAGGGTGGGTATAGAGGTGGGGTAGGGTGGGTATAGAGGTGGGGTAGGGTGGGTATAGAGGTGGGGTAGGGTGGGTATAGAGGTGGGGTAGGGTGGGTATAGAGGTGGGGTAGGGTGGGTATAGAGGTGGGGTAGGGTGGGTATAGAGGTGGGGTAGGGTGGGTATAGAGGTGGGGTAGGGTGGGTATAGAGGTGGGGTAGGGTGGGTATAGAGGTGGGGTAGGGTGGGTATAGAGGTGGGGTAGGGTGGGTATAGAGGTGGGGTAGGGTGGGTATAGAGGTGGGGTAGGGTGGGTATAGAGGTGGGGTAGGGTGGGTATAGAGGTGGGGTAGGGTGGGTATAGAGGTGGGGTAGGGTGGGTATAGAGGTGGGGTAGGGTGGGTATAGAGGTGGGGTAGGGTGGGTATAGAGGTGGGGTAGGGTGGGTATAGAGGTGGGGTAGGGTGGGTATAGAGGTGGGGTAGGGTGGGTATAGAGGTGGGGTAGGGTGGGTATAGAGGTGGGGTAGGGTGGGTATAGAGGTGGGGTAGGGTGGGTATAGAGGTGGGGTAGGGTGGGTATAGAGGTGGGGTAGGGTGGGTATAGAGGTGGGGTAGGGTGGGTATAGAGGTGGGGTAGGGTGGGTATAGAGGTGGGGTAGGGTGGGTATAGAGGTGGGGTAGGGTGGGTATAGAGGTGGGGTAGGGTGGGTATAGAGGTGGGGTAGGGTGGGTATAGAGGTGGGGTAGGGTGGGTATAGAGGTGGGGTAGGGTGGGTATAGAGGTGGGGTAGGGTGGGTATAGAGGTGGGGTAGGGTGGGTATAGAGGTGGGGTAGGGTGGGTATAGAGGTGGGGTAGGGTGGGTATAGAGGTGGGGTAGGGTGGGTATAGAGGTGGGGTAGGGTGGGTATAGAGGTGGGGTAGGGTGGGTATAGAGGTGGGGTAGGGTGGGTATAGAGGTGGGGTAGGGTGGGTATAGAGGTGGGGTAGGGTGGGTATAGAGGTGGGGTAGGGTGGGTATAGAGGTGGGGTAGGGTGGGTATAGAGGTGGGGTAGGGTGGGTATAGAGGTGGGGTAGGGTGGGTATAGAGGTGGGGTAGGGTGGGTATAGAGGTGGGGTAGGGTGGGTATAGAGGTGGGGTAGGGTGGGTATAGAGGTGGGGTAGGGTGGGTATAGAGGTGGGGTAGGGTGGGTATAGAGGTGGGGTAGGGTGGGTATAGAGGTGGGGTAGGGTGGGTATAGAGGTGGGGTAGGGTGGGTATAGAGGTGGGGTAGGGTGGGTATAGAGGTGGGGTAGGGTGGGTATAGAGGTGGGGTAGGGTGGGTATAGAGGTGGGGTAGGGTGGGTATAGAGGTGGGGTAGGTGGGGTATAGAGGTGGGGTGTAGGGTGGGTATAGAGTTGGGGTAATGGTGGGTATAGATATAGGTGGGTAGGGTGGGTATGATTGGGTTAGGGTGGGTATGGTGGGAGGGTAGGGTGGGTATAGAGGTTGGGAGGGGTAGGTGGGTGGGGGGTGTATATAGAGGTGGGGATGGTGTAGTGGGGTGGGGAAGGATGGGTACAGAGGTGGGGAAGGTGGGGAGGGGTAGGTGGGGTGGGGTAGGATGGGTATAGATATAGGTGAGGAAGGTATGGAGGGGTAGGTGGGGAGGGGCAGGGCGGGTATAGAGGTGGGGAAGGTGGGTGGGGTATGGTGGGTATAGAGGTGGGGAAGGTTGGGAGGGGCAGGGTGGGTATAGGTGGGGTGGTGGTATAGAGGTGGGGTAGGGTGGGTATAGAGGTTAGAAAAGTGTGGTGGGGGTTAGACTATCAGGGCAACCGTTGTAAAGGATCATTAACATCCGACAAACACCTGACATTATGTAGCAGATTAATTCGTCGCCCCAACATCGTACGCTGGAAACTAACAACATGGCACTATTCTGCGTGATGGCTCGATGCGATCTGATGAAGTATTCATTCACAACCCACTGCCTGGAGGCATCTCTCATCCCACCCAATATGCACTTGACATTGTTATCGAATTGTCACATAAGTATGTATTTTATTGTTGAAGGTATATGTTTGCAAGAGGCCTTTAATTTGAAACCCCGTTGACTATACTGCTTCATGTTTGGAATAAACAAAGTTAACTCGGGTGGAAGAGAGGCGGTCTGTAGAGACTAGTTGACAGTGAGCGCATTAGGGAAGTTTAATGCCCCCCATCTCTGAATCAGTGATTAGCATTATCCAATAGTAGGCATTCATTCGTCTTAATGTGGACAAAGAATACGCCGGCATTGGGTAAGGCTCTTGATGATGTTGTTTATTCAAATTGACGCCACGGATATGCCACTCCCCTTATGTGACGTCACAGATATGCCACTCCCCTTATGTGACATCACAGATATGCCACTCCCCTTATGTGACGGCGCAGGTTAATCCCACCCACGCACCTGGGGTGTTGTTTTTGCGGTCGGTTTTTGGGAATTTAATGCCTTATGTCTTTTGATGTTTGGCATTTCCTTGACCGCAAGGTGGCATTTTGGTGTCCATTTGTTGTCGTTGTTTAAGTAATAGGGAATTAAAACCGAGAACTACCTCTCCGTGCCGGTCATAATCCGGGACTATTGTTAAGTACTTGATGGCCTCTTCAGCGCCTACCACTTAGCTTCGGCTCAAAGACTGCCCTTGACCTTGCTGCCTATTACATTACATCCCACGGCACGCGACTGACAAGCTGTGAAATTATTAAAGACCTTTTTGCTTCATTAACCATTCAACCGATCCTGCTCGTGATGAATTGAGTTGATTTGGAACTGATAAGAAAGGAACTGCTTTCAATTTGCTAGGTATGAGCGTTGCCTTAGAAATTTCGATTTTCCGGTTGTACTAGCCCCTACGTTTGCCCCTTGCACTCTTGTAGCTGCCAACATTGCCCGGGTCATTTTCATCACACGCCGCATCTTACATCCTGGTGGAGTATGTAGCTTACTGAGAGCATGGATTATGCATGGAGTGATCTACCTGTTGTAGAAGCGAGGTACAGATGGACGGTGCTCAATGGGATACGGCGGGCGGCCTGCTAATTATACCAATTCAATGTCCATCGTGACAGCATGACATGGACTGACCATTAGTGACTGACTGGTTTCCTACCGTGAGCGGGTGGATTCCATGTATCCAGGGGCGTTATGAAGACCTTTAAGAGGGCATGAACTAAGGTTGGCTCCGTGGTTTGGCCAGACTTAACCTGGTGAAAGGAAATTGTTTACTGAAACTAATGGAGAAATCATTTAAGGGGTAACAGGATAGAGACTTCTTGGCACATTCCGCCCCAGCAAGATGGTGCACCACAAGACGGCTACATTCTGGAGGTATAGTTGAGGATTCCAGGGTTCTCCTAACGAGTTATCATAACTGCTGTGTTCTCCTACCCACCTGGTCCAAGTGACGCTCTCGCTATGTCAACCCACGGCTGTGTTCTCCTACCCACCTGGTCCAAGTGACGCTCTCGCTATGTCAACCCACGGATGTGTTCTCCTACCCACCTGGTCCATGTGACGCTCTCGCTTTGTCAGCCCACCTCTGTGTTCTCTTACCCACGTGGTCCATGTGACGCTCTCGCTATGTCAACCCACGGCTGGGTTCTCCTACCCACCTGGTCCATGTGACGCTCTCGCTATGTCAACCCACGGCTGTGTTCTCCTACCTATTAAGGGGAATGTGACGTGGTTGTGTGATATTCAGGATATATAAGACAGAGTGAAATGATCCACGCAATATAAGGACGCTGGTGCTCTACAGAGACCCCCCTACCAATTGTCATCCTGGGGTTTTGCTATTAAAGTTTCTCTAGTGAAGCATTCTCTATCTCCATTGTATGCTATGGGACAGCGGGCTTAGCAGTCATTTTTCTGTCTCAAATTAAGTATCAGTGATCAAATACTAACTATTTAAGAATATACATTTGTAACCCAAAAACGTTACCAGGCGATTGCATCGAAGATTTTGGGATAAGGTCTCGAAAACTATAGCCGCTTGTAAGATGCTGATACCGGAAGTCTTTCGAGCTAGAATATGGAAAAGTAATTGCGAAAATTTGTGGGAGGCTCAGGTGGGTTCTATCATCGTATGAGACTATGACTGCTGATTCATTTTAAAATAGATTATATATTTTCTGGATTTTGTCGCCTTTAAAAATAGTTGAGGTCAATTAAATATTTTGAGGGGCTTGAAGGCACAATATAGGCACCATTAAACACATTAGTGTTGGCGTGTCGTTAAACCCTATACATACCTTACCAACATGAAGACACAAGAACTGAACGTGGTGCGCATGAGTAAGAGAAAATGTTCTTTTCGCCCATCCTCTTCTATTGCAAAAAAACCCAGTGTATATGATTAATAGCTGTTGTCACGAATTGTTTGTATGATTTTACAGCTGTTCTTATGAATAATGTGTATGATTTAACAGTTGTTCTTATGAATATTGTGTATGATTAAGCAGCTGTTATTACGAATTGTGTGTATAATTTAACAGCTGTTCCTACGAATATTGTGTATGATTTAACAGCTATTCTTACAAATTGTGTGTATGATTTAACAGTTGTTCTTATGAATAGTGTGTATGATTTAACAGCTGTTCTTACGAATAGTGTGTATGATTTAACAGCTGTTCCTACGAATAGTGTGTATGATTTAGCAGCTATTCTTACGAATTGTGTGTATGATTTAGCAGCTGTTCTTACGAATTGTGTGTATGATTTAACAGCTGTTCTTACGAATTGTGTGTATAATTTAACAGCTGTTTTTACGATAGTGTGTATGATTTAACAGCTGTTCTTACGAATAGTGTGTGTATATAATTTAACAGCTGTTCCTACGAATAGTGTGTATGATTTAACAGCTATTCTTACGAATTGTGTGTATGATTTAGCAGCTGTTCTTCCGAATTGTGTGTTCGGTTTAACAGCTGTACTCACAAATTGTGTGTATGATTCAAAAGCTGCTCTTACGAATCGTGTGTATGATTTAACAGCTGTTCTTACGAATTGTGTGTACGGTTTAACAGCTGTACTCACAAATTGTGTGTATGATTCCATAGCTGTTCTTACGAATCGTGTGTATGATTTAACAGCTGTTCTTACGAATTGTGCTTGCCTAGATTGTATCTTCTGTGGTCAAAGTTTCCGATGCGCCTTTTGCCAATTGGTAATCTAAAATAATCTTTTGTTGAGTAGCGTCATGAATAAGAATGTTTTTTTCTTCAATATACCTATTGTCTCGCCGGATAAGCTGGTATCATGACTGCTAGTTTTGGTAGTATTATGACTACTAGTTTTGGTAGTATCATGACTGCTAGTTTTGGTTGTATCATGACTGCTAGTTCTGGTTGTATCATGACTGCTAGTTTTGGTTGATACTAATTTGGTCTGAACCTCTCCTACTTTTATCACATGATGTGATTGATTATGAGAGGAGAGATAGAAATTAATCTACTGTCAATTATAGCTATTTTCGGGCTAGTTTTAATTAGCGGATTTCATTAGCCGACGTCCAGCTCCGCGCATCCGTCAAATACGTTATCGCCAACTCCATCTTTGCTGGAATATCGTTTCATTCTAGACACTATGAAGTCTTCCATTCATACCGAAGATGAAATCTTCTAATTTATAGGGTGATTAGTCCTAGAGACTGAGTGGAATTTGGCCACGGTTTTTTTTAATATTAGGAGAGATGATGAACGAGGAAGAAGAGGCTGTCTTGAGCTGTAGGATTAGGTTATTAGAGGTAGAGGTTTCCCCGTCAAAAGTTACGCAAGATGAATAGCTAGAGGGGATGGTTGTTGGCCGGTGTAAGTTCTGTTGTAGAAATGGAATGGTTTATGATGAAACACATTGCCGGTTCAAGAAATGGAATCAAATGAATATGTTGCTTCACGGTTAAATGATGGAACCATATTGTCGTGCGTCTTGTTGTGCTTACTGCGTTGTGCCTAACAATATCCTCTGTCCCCGATGTCCATGCCGTGAACGACACGCCACGCCCCCGATATCCGTACTGTGATGCCGTGAACGACACGCCACGCCCCCGATGTACGTGCTGTGATGCCGTGAACAACACGCCACACCCCCGATGTCCGTGCTGTGATGCCGTGAACGACACGCCACGCCCCCGATGTACGTGCTGTGATGCCGTGAACGACACGCCACACCCCCGATGTCCGTGCTGTGATGCCGTGAACGACACGCCACGCCCCCGATGTCCGTACCGTAGTGCAGTTAACGCCATGCCACGCCCCGATGTCCATACTGCGGTGCAATTAACGTCACGTTACGCCCCCGTTGTCCGAACTGTACTGTGGTCGACGCAACGCCATGTGTTCTGTTGCCCGTATAGGGCAATATACACTGTAGCTGGCGCTTCGCAATATACACTGTAGCTGGCGCTTCGCAATATACACTGTAGCTGGCGCTTCGCAATCCATGTTTGCAGGATTGCTTTCTTACCAAATGTGACGTCACGAGGCGAGGTAGCTCGTTATAGTCTGCTCGCCTATTATTCACGACTCATGGCTTATCAATGAGAGTCATCTTCTGTGTCTATGGACATTAATGGGCTCTCCGGCAATGCTATCATCTACTGCATTCACTTCTTTCTCCATTTTAAGCCCCATATACGAACTTGGAATTATCACCACTCTCCCGTCCTGAGGTCGGATCGTTAACAAATGAACTCTAGAAGGAAGGCCGACCACGGTTTCTGCCAGTGATTCAGATATGACAGCGACATCTCATAGGATGTTGCTATGGACCCCTGATGAATAGTTCATATGAAACCCGGAGCTGTTCGAGCAAAAATGTGATCAACAATGGACGGCAATGTCGCCGACTGCATGGCATCAGCTCTGTCTAACTGTAGAGTTTCGATTCAGTAAACAGGCCTGGGCAACCACAAATCCATTGTGTTGGTGGAGCAGTCTTGATTGGCGTCACGGCAACCTTCTGGCCCGGAGAGAACGGGGCGACCACAATGTGGCCGCGAAGAGAACCGCATGCAAGTCTCCTAGGGCGGACAAAGAACCACTGACGTTACCGGAACAAAGAGCCACTGACGTTACCGGAACAAAGAGCCACTGACGTTACCGGAACAAAGAGCCACTGACGTTACCGGAACAAAGAGCAAGACAACAACAAAGGGTTGTTGATGCGACCACACCAGCATGGAGTGACTGATTAGTAGCTGTTTGGAGGTGGTACCACCATATATGGTACCACCCACAATGCCTCTTCAATGCATATATAGTACCTTACTAGCTACCTGCAACACGTGTACCTTACTAGCAACCCGTCACTACCTGTACCTAACTAGCTACCCGTCACCACCTGCTCCTCATTAGCTACCCGTCAATACCTGTACCTAACTAGCTACCCGTCACCACCTGCTCCTCATTAGCTACCCGTCACCACCTGTACCTTACTAGCTACCCACACCAGCTGTACCTTACTTGCTACCCGTCACCACCTGCTCCTCATTAGCTACCCGTCACCACATGTACCTAACTAGCTAACCGTACCACCTGTACCTTACTAGTTACCCGCACCACCTGTACCTTACTAGCTACCCGCACCACCTGTACCTTAATAGCTGCTCGTCACCGCCTGTTCCTCGCTAGTTACCCGCATCACCTGTACCTTGTTACCCGCACCACCTGTACCTTACTAGCTGCCCGCACCACCTGTACCTTGCTAGCTACCCGCACCACCTGTACCTTACTAGTTACCCGCACCACCTGTACCTTAATAGCTGCCCGTTACCACCTGCTCCTCACCAGCTACCCGTTACCACCTGTTCCTTACTAGCTGCCCGTCACCACCTGCCATCGCCAGCTGACCTCGGGTCGAGGACCTACTGAATGGTTGCGTTTCGTATGTACATCGTCAGCAGACTAACCTCTGTGATAACCACGTTGACTTTCTGGGTAGGCCAGGGTAACGGAGAACTGATCCCACTTATAAACCGACTTTCACTTCTATTGGCCATTTCATGAAACCCCCCCCCCCCCCCCGTACGTGGCTCATAGTGGCGAGACCAGATGAATCGCGTCAATATGAAGGATGCAGTGGATTTCAATATCCTCTCTCTATCTGAGATAGTTCTGGGCCCTCGAGGTGAAATGTGGGGACGCCTGAGATATATCTGGGCCCTCGAGGTGAAATGTGGGGACGCCTGAGATAGATCTGGGCCCTCGAGGTGAAATGTGGGGACGCCTGAGATAGATCTGGGCCCTCGAGGTGAAATGTGGGGACGCCTGAGATGGATCTCGGCACCTCGAGGTGAAATGTGGGGACGCCTGAGATAGATCTGGGCCCTCGAGGTGAAATGTGGGGACGCCTGAGATAGATCTGGGCCCTCGAGGTGAAATGTGGGGACGCCTGAGATAGATCTAGGCCTTCGAGATGAAATGTGGGGACGCCTGAGATAGTTCTGGGCACCTCGAGGTGAAATGTGGGGACGCCTGAGAAAAGCATTAATTGCGGTACCTGTGGTCGAGTTGCTTTACCATCAATATTCCGTATACGAGGACCTGGAGGGGTCGGCATTTAGGATGCGTGGAGGGTTTCAAGACGAATCCATCATACTCCCCAGTTATCGCTTATGTCCGTTCTTTTTTAAGCAGCCGCTGTGTAAGAGGCGTTGATGAAATCCCTCATTCATCGCCCAAATGAAAGCAGGCAATTGATGGTTTGTTGGCTGGATGCTGGATGGGAAGATGAGGAGGCCGTCATTGTGGACCATGAATGACGTGACTTTAATCAGTATGGGGTCAGGTAATCAAGGTCGGATGCAGTTAAAGGTTACCTCTAATTTACTGTTCCCAACAAGCTGCCTCATTGTACAGGTTATTTATATGCGCAGCTAGGGTTATTTAAGGGGGAGCTTGCGCGGGTTCCCGATTCTGACATGTGCCTTGTTAACTGTCAGGGATTGTCGGCTAAGGACCTCGTCTTTACATGAGAGTATTTCGCTCGATGCGACTGATTCAATCCATTATTCAGAACATCTTTAACGAAGCAAAGATAAAGAAGACAATTGGGGTTCCCAGGCAGTTCATGCCGTCATAATGTCGTCTTGGGTATGTTTACACCGTTATGATTAGGGCATTCATTCTTCTTGATCATAATGTCGGCGTTGCGTTCAAGTAGACGGTACTTGTTCAAGTGAGTTGGTAAAACATGAGCCGCAGGATGCGTTAAGGCTTCTGTCAGTGGAGCGATAAACCCTGTACACTGTTGATAATGCATTGGTCAGCTATACGCCACAAATAGCGGAACAACCATCCGTCTGCGGATGAAGCTGTTGAAGTCGGCTTGCTGCTGGGAACGCCAGTTTTGTGTAGCTGCCAGCGGACTAGCAAACGTTACCTTGTATCATCTGACGAACTATCTGCATACATGATGTCAAACAATAGCTTCCTCTACAGTACGTTTTGCATTTAGCCTCGTTCTGACTCGCTAACTCTTGCAAAACCTGGGCCTCTCAACCTGTGGCGTTCTACGGTTGTAAACACCTACCATGTAGCTATGGTCACTTGCCTTATTGATGGCAATTATGTTTCTGTATTTATATACAGACTTCAACACAATCAGATATGTATATGCTACGAAAAGCATTTGGTTCTCAGCGGCTAAACGATTCACATTGCTTCTATGGCTACAGGAGACGGAAGCAATTCAAACGAGCCTCCAGCGTCGGATCTACGGCGGAAGCGGATATGGAAGCTACAATGGACACGGTACCCAGCTCAGAGTTGGTGGGTCGCAGTGACACCCTGCCTTCCCCACGCGTTTCCCCTGTGCCATGGATGCAACCCGCCCTACCGAAACTCGTCGTCACCTCCTCCAAGGACCACCTCGGTGAGATATTCGAATCAAGTTTAGTTGCTTTCTTAATAATAAAAGTAATTAATGATCATTGGTGTTGGATGTGGATGGCACGATAATAGATCAGTTCATTGATGCGTTATTGGTCGAGAATGGTTGTCGTTTGTTCTGGATGTATGATGTGGCGAGGTGTAAAGATGGAAGTTAGAACTTTGATTTAAGCTGACATTTTGTCTAATAAACAATCTCCTCGTCAATATATCGGTTGTCTGCTCTGCATCATACGTCGGCTGGCGTGGGCGGAGCGGGTGGAGTATCTGGCTTTCTCGGCAGTTATCTGTGTTAGATGTTAGATGAACTGTGTGTTGTAGGAGCTAACCCCAACATGGAGGTCCGACCGCACAAGGACAGTGCCTTCCTCAGGGTGCCAGCCCGCAGAGGGGTGAGTACCGTACGATCAGGAGTCCCGATGCTATCTCGCTCTTAACTTCCTTCTGTGTAAATCTGTATCTGTGTAAGCCTGTTTCTGCGTCAATCTATCTGTGAATAAACTCCTCTCTCTATTAGAATATGTTAACTTATATATGTGTGTATCAATCAGCGAAGAAGCCAATAAATGTGTAAGCTTATCTGTAAGTAAGCCTCTGTGTAAACCTTTATCTGTGTATTACCAATTTGTTCATTAGACCAATCTGTGCGTGCCCGCGTTGTAAACGGATGGTATTGTGTGCGGCTGCCACTCGCGTGTTAGGCCACGCGAGCCTGATGCTCGTTCATTGCTGAAATCCTTCCTTTTTGAAGGTTTTCAGTCGGTGTTTGTTGCTATTGTTTTGGCCCGAATAGCGACACTTGAGTGTACGAGACTGACCAGAGGAGCTCGCGGCGTCATGTAGAACCATACACGCCAGTGGAACGCTTCGCAGAAATCAGTACTTATGCAAAAACTAATGCGGAGATCTCATTGTGTTCATTGAATTTATCCCCTAATGATTACATTTGCTTGCGTGCATGTGACTGTTTTTCGTGTAACTGTGCTGTGATGAGCCGTTATAGCGGAATTGTAATGAGCCGTTATAGCGGGGTTGTGCGTCGTGGTAGCGACGCGCTGTTTACCTGGTGCCATCTCACGAGACACGCTGTGGGTAGCGCGGTGGTTTCTGACGTCATGTTATTGATGGCGTTCACGTATCCTGGCCATCAACGGGTTCATTGGGTCTTCACTGGTGTTGGCTCCAAAAAAGCGTCCGTCGACTAATGCATGCTCTGCCTGCTGAAATACACACGCGTCCTGTTCCGGTCTCAGCGTGTATATCACGCGAATCCCTGCCCGTGGGGTGGACAGGCGGTCACTGATCGTAGTGGACATTCTATATCTGTGACAGCACCTTCTGGTTGGCGCTACGGCTGACTCCCGTACTGTGCGGCAAAGCACCAGTTGTATTGGCGAGTCCGAGCAGACGCTGTTAAAAGAAAAGTACGATCATGCTCGGCTTGGAGTAATACGAGTGGCAGAATGCGGAATGGTCAGGAGGTAGATGTGCAATCCATTGAAATGAATCAAATATGAGGCTGCATGAGGTCCGGAGGAACTGGGCGGTGGTCCATCCGAGCACACGCCTGGCATTCTTGATCTTTATCCGTTATGATTTATCATAATGTTTATAATTACGTCCAGTCCAACGTGCCAGTCATAACGGGCGCTACATATTGGCTGCATTCACGTGCCGACTGAACTGCACTCGCTGCGCGTTACCCTTTTCATTTCTATTCCTGGGGCTTTTCACTGATAAAACAGCAATCTGATTATAGTGATTGGACCGTGTGATGTCTGGGCGCTCAGATCAAACAAGATCATATCGCTTACCGACTCATCGTTTGTAGGAGATCCAAGCAAATACAAAAAAAAAAAACCGCTGTCTAGGAAAATGAAATGCTCCAAACTCCACACGGCATATTGACCCTGACTCGCAGCTGGGCTTAACTCCACGTCACTTAATGCTCCGGGACAACTCCGCATGGTGCCGAGGAGGACGACGTCCCTTAATGCTCCGGGACAACTCCGCATGGTGCCGAGGAGGACGACGTCTCTTAATGCTCCGGGACAAGCCCGCATGGTGCCGAGGAGGACGACGTCACTTAATGCTCCGGGACAACCCCGCATGGTGCCGAGGAGGGACGACGTCACTTAATGCTCCGGGACAACTCCGCATGGTGCCGAGGAGGACGACGTCACTTAATGCTCCGGGACATCCCCGTATGGTGCCGAGGAGGACGACGTCACTTAATGCTCCGGGACAACTCCGCTTGGTGCCGAGGAGGACGACGTCACTTAATGCTCCGGGACAACCCCGCATGGTGCCGGGGAGGACGTTCACAACGGAACGGAACTCATCTCCGCTAACACAAGGCGCTTGTTTATTGGTCATCATATATCACGTGTGGAGGGTGAAGATACATGTATGTCTTGTATATTATTTACATAGCCTCTGCGATTTACAGCAGCGGGAGTAATTTTGTATCACTTAACACAGCGAGGTTGTTGGAGATACAGCTGTGGATGTTATGGTCTGGAGTCTGAGTACTTCATTGCTGTTAGTAACAACTGTTTTGGAACTGTCCAAGTTGCCCGTTACAGCTGAGCGCCAGTTGCTCTAGACATCGGTTGATTCCTGGCTCTCTAACTTTGCCTTACCTTGTTGGTGCCATAGCTTTGGCGTAGACTTTTATATATTCATTTTGGGGTCACCAGAGTTATTAATTGCCTTGCATTGTGGCTGCCTGAGTCGTTCATTGCTTTACTATACAACTGTTCAAGCTATATTTAGCTCTGCCTCGTGGTCGGATGTCCTATCCCTGAGCTGGGATAATCCTATGTTGACAAGTAATCGTGCCATCATCTTTCAGATCCGTTAGCAATCTAGGCCTGATAGCCGCGTTATTCACCTCGCTGGCGATTCACCCGCCGCGTGATCGTAACTTCATCGGGGCTATTGTCCCTACGGGTTATTACCACATCAAAACTTCGTCTCATCCCATCGCTCGTCGAACGAGCAAGAAATATTACAATCTGCAAGAATAGCACGCATGCGCCATATTCCCATAACCGTCCTTGCCGAAAACTTAATCATGTGTGGTCTAAATCAAATGCGATACGGGGTATATTAGTAGCTATGGAGGATCAGTTAAATACGCGCAAAATATGGTATACGATACGTACGCATGAGATGAGGGGTGGGAGCGATTAGATCCGGGTGGCCTCCATCACTGGACTCATACGACCTCTACGCCTCTATTGACACGGCCTCTACGCCTCTATTGACACGGCATCTACGCCTCTATTGACACGGCCTCTACGCCTCTATTGATACGACCTCTACACACCTATTGACACGACCTCTACGCCTCTATTGATACGACCTCTACGCCTCTATTGACACGGCTTCTACGCCTCTATTGATACGATCTCTACGCACCTATTGACACGGCCTCTATACCACCGTTGACACGGCCTCTATTGATACGACCTCTACGCATCTATTGACACGGCCTCTACGCCTCTATTGATACGACCTCTACGCCTCTATTGACACGGCCTCTATACCACCGTTGACACGGCTTCTATTGATACGACCTCTACGCACCTATTGACACGGCCTCTATACCACCTTTGACACGGCCTCTATTGATACGACCTCTACGCGTCTATTGACACGGCCTCTACGCCTCTATTGATACGACCTCTACGCCTCTATTGACACGGCCTCTATACCACCGTTGACACGGCCTCTATTGATACGACCTCTACGTACCTATTGATACGGCCTCTATTCCACCGTTGACACGGCCTCTATGGATGCGACCTCTACGCCTCTATTGGTACGACCTCTACGCCTCTATTGATACGGCCTCTACGCCTCTATTGACACGGCCTCTATACCACCGTTGACACGGCCTCTATTGATACGACCTCTACGCCTCTATTGATACGGCCTCTACGCCTCTATTGATACGACCTCTACGCCTCTATTGATACGACCTCTACGCCGCTATTGATACGACCTCTACGCCTCTATTGATAAGACCTCTACGCCTCTTGATACGACCTCTACGCATCTATTGATACGACCTCTATGCCTCTATAGATACCACCTCTACGCCATTATTGACACGGCCTCTATGCCTCAATTGATACGACCTATATACCGCCATTGACACGACCTCTATAACTCAATGGACACGGCCTCTATATATACGTCCTCTACGCGTCTATTGACACGGCCTCTATGCCTCGATTGACACGACCTCTACGCCTCTATTGACACGGCCTCTATGCCTCGATTGACACGACTTCTACGCGTCTATTAACACGGCCTTTATGCCTCGATTGATACGACCTCTACGCGTCTATTGACACGCCTTTATGCCTCGATTGACACAGCCTCTGCACCTCTTTTGACACACCTATTTGCCTCTAATGACACACCTCTTTGCCTCTAATGACACTGTCTCTGTGCCTCTATTGACACGGCCTCTGTGCCATCATTAACACGTCCTCTGCGTCCCCATTGACACGGTCTCGTCACCTCTATTGAAACGGCATCTCCGTTGACACGACCTATTAGACTCTATTGACCTGGCCTTTACCCCTCTATTGACACTTTCTCTGCGCATCTATTGATACGGCCTCTTTGCCTTTCCATACCAGACAACTGTGACGTCAATATATACTCTCATGTCAGGCGTCTTAAGCCTGGGAGCGGTATATGAAGACAGCAATAATGAAGAGCAGGTGTTCATGTGTGATAAACACGCAGACCTATACCATTCAGCTGCCCCCGGCTCGCGTGGTACCCTCTTCTACCACGCCATATATATATATATATACATACATACATACATACATACATACATACATACATACATACATACATACATACATACAGACAGACATACACAGACATACAGACAGACAGACAGACAGACAGACAGACATACAGACAGACATACAGACATACATACATACAGACATACAGACATACATACACAGACATACATACATACAGACAGACATACAGACATACAGACATACATACATACATACATACATACATACATACATACATACATACATACATACATACATACATACAGACATACATACATACATACATACATACATACATACATACATACATACATACATACATACATACATACATACATACATACATACATACATACATACATACATACATACATACATACATACATACATACATACATACATACATACATACATACATACATACATACATACATACATACATACATACATACATACATACATACATACATACATACATACATACATACATACATACATACATACATACATACATACATACATATATATATAGCAAGAGAGAGGAGAGAGAGAGAGCGTGCCCACACACACACACACACACACACACACACACACACACACACACACACACACACACACACACACACACACACACACACACACACACACTAATTGAACCCCATAAACTGATGCTTTGAGCTGGCGGTTGTCTTGTCTTGACTGGCAAAAATGATTTCCTGGCAAATTCAATTATAAAACTGTTGGTATTCAATGTCTTCTGAATAATTCGTGGAATATGAATAAGCTGCCAGTAATGTTAACAGACGGCCGATGCCGTCATCCCTAGCGGCCTGTCATTGCGCCCTCATGAATTATTGCCAGTGACGAAAGACACAACGGATGGGATAAGGGTCTCCAGCGCATGGGGTTCGACTGACTGCTGTTGTCACAATGAAACTGAGTGACAGAGTTTGTAGGTGTGATGGTATCACACGGAACCTGAGTGACACAGTGTGTAGGTGTGATGGTATCACACGGAACCTGAGTGACTGTTTGTAGGTGTGATGGCAGCACACGGAACCAGAGAGTGACAGAGTTTGTAGGTGTGATGGCAGCACACGGAACCAGAGAGTGACAGAGTTTGTAGGTGTGATGGCAGCACATTAGGGTCGGAGTTACAGTGTTTGTAGGTGTGGTGGCAGCACATTGGGTCGGAGTTACGGTGTTTGTAGGTGTGGTGGCAGCACATTGGGTCGGAGTTACGGTGTTTGTAGGTGTGATGGCAGCACATTAGGGTCGGAGTTACGGTGTTTGTAGGTGTGGTGGCAGCACATTGGGTCGGAGTTACGGTGTTTGTAGGTGTGGTGGCAGCACATTGGGTCGGAGTTACGGTGTTTGTAGGTGTGGTGGCAGCACATTGGGTCGGAGTTACGGTGTTTGTAGGTGTGGTGGCAGCACATTGGGTCGGAGTTACGGTGTTTGTAGGTGTGGTGGCAGCACATTGGGTCGGAGTTACGGTGTTTGTGGGTGTGGTGGCAGCACATTAGGGTCGGAGTTACGGTGTTTGTATGTGTGGTGGCAGCACATTGGGTCGGAGTTACGGTGTTTGTGGGTGTGGTGGCAGCACATTGGGTCGGAGTTACGGTGTTTGTGGGTGTGGTGGCAGCACATTGGGTCGGAGTTACGGTGTTTGTGGGTGTGGTGGCAGCACATTGGGTCGGGAGGGGACATATTTGTTTGTTTGATGGCAGCACGTGAGATAAGCCTAACGCATTGGTCCGTTGGTGATGCCAGGCGGCAACTTCTTTGTCGTGTTCCAATGTGTTTAGACCTGATTCATCGAATTGATGATGACTGGGTATGATTGCTGTAACATCGAGTTGATGATGACTGGGTATGATTGCTGTAACATCGAGTTGATGATGACCGGGTGTGATTGCTGTAACATCGAGTTGATGATGACCGGGTGTGATTGCTGTAACATCGAGTTGATGATGACCGGGTATGATTGTTGTAACATGACTGGAGCCCGCAACAAAGCTCAACTCCTCCAGAGCCAAGGCAATTGATGATAGTTGAGCTGGTTAAGCGTAGATGTAGAGAGGAATCATGCTGGGCTTATCTAACTAAGTGGCGGATTGCTAAAGCGTGTGTTATTATTCGTTGGGGATGACAGGTTCAATGACACATCGATGTCAGCCGCTTCGTCAATTGCTAATTAACCTTTCATAGGATTAGAGATTGAGTGAGATGCGCCGTATGGCTTAAAAGGCATCTGGTGAAGGAGTTGTTTTTCTGTCTAGAGCGGTGTTCGGCGTTTGGCCTAATGAGCGATGTGGAATGGGGTGGAGACGACACGCCCCGTGATCAGACGACACGCCCCGTGATCTCATGAATCTCGAGCTCCTTCAATGACAACACATTGCGCTGTTCCTGCTGGCGAGTGCTTAAGCGCCGACTCTATTATATATATAACGGGAGATTCATGGACAGCTGTTATACTGTATATATATATATATATATATATATATATATATATATATATATATATATATATATATATATATATATATATATATATATATATATATATATATATATATAGTATATATATATATATATATATCCATCCGACCAAACTCATTTCTAAACACCAACAAGTCTAGGTTCCTATAGTATAACCCTGCTTCCAGTCACTGTGAATGTCTACATCTGGCGTTCGTATCGGTAGGGAGCTGGTGGTGATTGCTTGTGACAGATACTCATTAGCACCGACCAATAACATACCGCCTGTGGCATTTTTATCGACGCCCAATGTCACCTTTACCTGTGAGTAAAGCCTCATTTGAATGAAGTATACGACCTTCGTTGTTATGGCCTGGGAGATTTACAAGGACAAAAATGAACAGTTTCTATTTACCGCACCCTATGTTTATTACAAACCAATTAACATGACGCATTGGGGGAAGTTGAAACGCAAACTGCCACTCGCTGTAGCGCTGTACCAAGCCCAGTACTACCTACCACTCGCTGTAGCGGTGGTAACTACCACTCAGTGTAGCGGTGCTAACTACCACTCGCTGTAGCGGTGCTAACTACCACTCGCTGTAGCGGTGCTAACTACCACTTGCTGTAGCGGTGCTAACTACCACTCGCTGTAGCGCTGTACCCAGCCCAGTGCTAACTACCACTCGCTGTAGCGGTGCTAACTACCACTCGCTGTAGCGCTGTACCCAGCCCAGTGCTAACTACCACTCGCTGTACCCAGCCCAGTGCCAACTACAACTCGCTGTACCCAGCCCAGTGCTAACTACCACTCGCTGTACCCAGTCCAGTGTACCCAGGTGCTAACTACCACTCGCTGTACCCAGCCCAGTGCTAACTACTACTCGCTGTAGCGCTGCACCCAACCAAGTTGTCTGTGTCTCTGCGACAAATGATACAAACAGACCATGCCTTGATCTACACCTGTGCGTTACCTGTCCTGATCAATAGGCCTATTGAACTTGCTATGCAATTGCCGCGCGCTGTCCACGTCCATTAGTGTCGTCCTGCCGTGAGCATCTCGTCGGCCTCGTGTTGCAGCTGACACCGACAGATGAAGCAACGTAAGCAAACAGCCGCTGTATCAGCTGTATAGCCCTATAAGGAGACTGCCGATAAGCGCTCTGCTAACAAAGCATGTGTACAAAGCACCTCGTGTAGAGAGATGCTTCGCAAGGTTTACATGGCAATATACAGCTAATTAGTAATGATAAATGCTGGGAGCTTCCAATAAAAACCCTCTTGAGCAGTGGTCATTTTGAGTTTAGTTCGGGATCAAACGCATCAGAGAAGGGCTTTTGAGTGTAGCAGCATGCGTTATGGTCTGGTTGGCCTCCAGCGAGGCGATAATCGCGTGTATGTTGGCGCTTGCCGCTATTAACGCGCTTGTCGTAGAGGGGTTTAACTTCGCAAGGTCTTACTGCAATGTACAGCTGATTAGTAAATACCCTCATGTCTGGCCTGGGTGCAGGCTCAATAAAAACCCTCTTGAGTTCAGATGAGTTTAGTTACGGGATACACACGCATCAGAGAAGGGCTTGTTACAGTTAATTACGATTCTTAGATCTTTCTCCACTTGTACCTCGTTTCACGAGACATAGGATTAGTAATCTCGTACTTGATGGTCAATGTTAGCGCGACTTGATCCTGCTTTACTCTGCCATCTTAATTATACTGTCTTAGATCTTTCTCCATAAGACCTCGTTTTGTCACGAGACAAGGATTATAAAATCGTATTTGATGGTCAATAATTCAATCTTGATCTGTAAACTATGCCATCTGTCTTTGCTGTAAGACTACAGCTTCTGTCAAGTTGTATGCCTCCTGTCCTCGGATGTACAGCCGCCTTCCCATCCGTCCCGCATGTACCAGCCACTGTCCCTCATGTACCATCTTCTGTCCCGCATGTACCAGCCACTGTCCCGCATGTACCAGCCACTGACCCGCATGTACCAGCCACTGTCCCGCATATACCAGCCGCTGCCCCGCATGTACCAGCCTCTGTCCCGCATATACCAGTCGCTGTCCCGCATATACCAGCCTCTGTCCCGCGTGTACCAGCCTCTGTCCCGCATGTACCAGCCGCTGTCCCGCATGTACAAGCCTCTGTCCCGCATGTACCAGCCGCTGTCCCGAATGTACCAGCCGCTGTCGAAAGAGTTGACCTGGAAATCTATCCTTCATTCAATAGGCATGTTAATCTTGATGTTTTATCCTCCACATGTGTTGACCAACGATGAACCGACTGAGATTTGTAGCTCCGCTTCGATGTGTTATAACAAGCATTACAGGGTACACACGCTTGTGTTATTTAAAAACACAGCACATCATGAATATCTTTTTTGTCACCGTGTGACACATAACTGTATGTGATACACGCAGCAATTGATTCAATGTGACACAAGTCACCGTGTCACACATGATTCTATAACTCAGGCTTCCGTGTGGCACATGTTTGAGGCTAATATTAACTAAACGTCCTGCTATGTGATTACTTTGATGCTGGCTCATACTGTGTCAAAGTGGACGAAGGTCAACTTATTGGACGTCCTAGAATATTGCATGGTGTTCCATGTTTAAGTATTGTGACAAGGCTCGATGAATCACATCACCATCATTAACCAGTACGATGCCGAAATGTGTGGAAGCTTTACGGATGAAGGATTCCACACCTAAGTGATATTTAACCCCGTCGGTCTCGGCTCTGGTGCAATGGCAGTCATTAGGATGGGAACACGATGAGCTGACTAGTTAACCCTTCAGCCATAAATGGTAGCAGACAAGAAAGTGTGATGATTTGTGTATGTTTGTAGCGTTGATCAGGTTACTGTGCCATGCGTCACTGCCTTCATCCAGGACGCAACAGACAAACAGCATCAAGCACAGTAATATATGGACGTCACTAAGGAGCGCACCTGTTTGGCGGCAAAGCCAATATTTGTGAAATCTTTTGATCCGCCTTGATTAGTCTCCTAATGCGGGTGTATATGGTTCGTAGCTTTACGATTTCCATTGCTCTATTATCAATTTTTGTACCGTTGAAATGTAGGAAAGATACCGTTCTAATATTTTCCAATCAAGAGTTGTCTGTGTTTATAGCTAGGGTAACGCGTCATTGTATGTGTCTAAGAATGTGTATGGTGTATTGAGATGCTGGTGGAAGTTCTATAATGTGCTTTATATGCAGTATGTTATGATTAAAAAGACATATATGTTCCAGTGTTACGATGTGATAACGATGATGACGCCGTGGCGACATGATGAGGAGTTCTATATGGTGTATTTGGTATATCGTGATGATGACGACGTGGCGACATGATGAGGAGTTCTATATGGTGTATTTGGTATATCGTGATGATGACGACGTGGTGACATGATGAGGAGTTCTATATGGTGTATTTGGTATATCGTGATGATGACGCCGTGGTGACATGATGAGGAGTTCTATATGGTGTATTTGGTATATCGTGATGACAACGTAGTGACATGTTGACGAGTTCTATATGGTATGGTGCATTTGGTATATCGTGATGATGACGAGCATCTCGTTGTTACACGGTGTTGTGTTCAGCGGCATGCTGACCTCGTAAGAACATCGTTATTGTCAGTCAACTGGCTTGTGGCATAAGAGCCATGAATATGCACCGATGAGAAAACTCGTTTGAGGAGCATCACAACCGTCTGGGAATCATTAAACTACCTGTGAATTAGTGCAGACCTCTACCTCGTGGTTATACCTCTGCGTCGTAGCGTCCAGGTGAGCTGTACGGCGACTCGTCTTCTCAGACATTCACACCTGTAGATCACAGCCTGAAGCTAGCAGCTAATTACCCCATCCTTGAAATGGACGAGTAAACAGGGTGCTTTTAAACGGCAAGGAACCGTTCCATGTGGCGACCAGGTGGTATGAGCTGTGACATCCCGGATTGAACTAGACGTCCAGCTGGCGGTTATCTCGTTGCTTAGGCGGGATGAGCTGAGTCGGGGATTCATGTTAGTGGCCTGTCGGACAAAGAGTCAACGATTAGCTCAGAAAGGAATGCATATTACAACATTGCAAGAGAGCCTCGTTGTTGTGTAGGCATTGATGGTAGAATGGGTAGTGATGCCAATAGTATAAGGCAAACAACATTCGTCGATGCATCAATAATATGTTCAGGTCATAATGACGAGCGCAACACTGTGGCCGTTGTGATAAAACAGCCACAAGCGACAGATGAAGCGATGTAAGCAAACACAAGGTGTATCGAATATACATATTAGGTTGTCGATAAGCTCCCTGCTAACATAACAGGTACACAAAGCAGCTCGTGTAGAGGGATACTTCACGAAAATATACAGCTCATTAGTAATGAATAATGCCAGGAGCTGCTCCTAAAAAGCCTTCTTGCTCTCTGGCTACTTTATGTTTAGCCTGGGACGAACGTGTCAAATGATGGCTGCTGGCAAGTCGATTTGCTCCGATGTGTGGATCCTTTTTCATTTTTACGACGCTGATCTGGGTGGTTTTAAGCTTTGAATCCACGTTTTTGCTGCTAATATTGCTAACGATGCCTGTTAATAAAGTTCTATGCGCCACCTATTGCGCCTTTCCTTACGTGGGGCAGAGATGATCGCCATCCCAGGAAGCAGCGGTCTGTGTCGGCCGTCAGTCCGGACAATATGCCCTTACTTCGATAGTGTTAGTGATGAGCGCCAATCGTCGCCTGTGTATTTTCATCCTTTCTCATGAAAACCGATTCATGATTCATCTTATGTGGAACAACATTTCTTCTCGAAATAACGATGTATTTGATCATTTTTTGCGCTGTTGGTTGACCATGGTTAACGATGGGAAACAGTCGCTATAATTGTAAGGCTCTGTAGGCTGCTGTCTCTTTGATCACAGCGTGAGTCCCACCTGCATGCAAAGAAGCTTTGGCAAGCATTTTTGTGCGGGTGCTGCGATTGAAGGAATGCGATTTAACATTGCATTCGGATACCCCGCCGTCTGACCCCGCCCTCTGACCCGGCCCTCTGACCACGCCCACTGATCACGCCCTCTGACCACGCTACATTTGGCTTTAGGTTTTGACTATAAATAGACTTACAATCCTTATAAGATTGATCAATTACCGATGGAGTAGTAAGCAATGAAGGTTGTGTGTATTGACACGATCATCGTCTTGCCAACCTACCACGTGGCCACGATAGAGAGACATGCGCCTTTAAGGAGTGAGCGCATTCATGTCAGGCTGGGGAAGCCAGTGTTCTATGGACATCACCAGATCTCAGCTTCAAATGCTCGCGTTAAATACACCGTACAGGCATTAGTGATTCGCTATAACAACAACTAGATTGATGTAGTTTGATGCCCATCCTCACTTGAAAGAGCGCTCTGTTATGTATGGGTCACATGTTACCAGCAGCACATCGTTCAGCCACTCCACTCATTTCTGTGCTGCTCGACAACTTGACAATTCTGGATGGGTTAACGACAGATGCGGTGTCTCGCCTGGCTCGTCGTGTCGTGCAATATGACCCTAATGATGGGGCGTTAACGTGACACCACCCACGTGGCATGACTACGGTATGATCGTGTATGATATGCCGCATCATGGCACTGTTGCGGTACAGGTGATAAACCGGTGATCGCATATCGAATGGCACTGCTATTGCTTCCACTTAAATCGACCATCATCAATTTGCAACCCACCACCCCCACAAGAATGGTATGAGCTCTAGTTATGATACAGCGATATTGTCAACTACTGTTGCCAGGGGTGATGCCATTGATATAGGCGGCAGTGAACTTCTGCTATTGGTTAAAGTAACCACTCCGTACTTAGAATAGTGCTTGCTGAATGATTGATACAGTTATTGTCCCGAGAACACTCGATCTGATCCCTCGATCTGATCCCCTAATCCTTGATGCGCTGTCTACATGTCTACCTGGCTGTTATGGCCTCACGTCACAGCCAGGTGTGGTACGACTGCCCATTATGTAATCACACCTGTCTGCTATGAAATGAAATAAAACGGAATGGTAATGAAGAGGAGAGTCACCTGAGAGTATAGGTCACCTGAGTGTTAAGTATAGGGCATCCCCAGTGCGGTTACTGGGCGGCCCACGACAAAACAAACCACAATGGGCCGTGCTCAGTGTCCGTCTTCGCTGGCATCCCTGAGAACCTGCGACTCTAGGCGAAGTTATCGTGTGAATGGATATAGGCGGCCAAATATAGAACGAGAGGAGGTCCTCCTGGTCCGCTCACAAACCTACCTTCACGACGTCTCCGATTGGCCGTGCTCATCCCACCCTATTGTGTGTACTAGGCAATACCCCCTCGGCTGATCCAATCGCACTGAGAACCTGTTTTGCAAATGCTTGACTCTAGTAGCGTTGTATTTGCTTATCGTGTGAATGGAGCTCATTCCCAGCCGTAAACCCACCCTAATCCCCACCATCACCCCGACCCTAATCCCCACCATCACCCCGACCCTAATCTACGCCGAGACTAAAATGAAATGGTTTTTCTCTACGTTTATAGCAGTGTGTAATGCATAACATTGAATTCAAGTATTGGCGTTGAAATGATGTCCGGCCCAAAAGCGACGAGTTTGCAAACTGTAATGCACAGCAGCAGATTCCTGGTCAGCAGTTGCACACGTCGAACAATTTGCAACTGGCTTGGCGCAGAACATTGGAATGGAGCGTGGGCAATTCAACATTGTAGCTCAATTGCCGTTGTTCTGTGAACGACAGGTTGTTAATGTGTGTAGTGCTGCTCCCGTCAAATCAGAACTAATGGTGTACACAGACTAACGTTTGTTGTGTGATAGCCGTAACGTTGACGCGCGCTGTCCACGACTATTGGTGTCGTCGAGCAGGGCGCATCTCACCAGCCTCTTGTTGCAGCTGCGACTGACGGATGAAGCGATGTGAGACAAAACAAGCTGTATATCCCTATAAGGAGGTTGCCGATAAGCTCCCTGCTAACAAAGCAGGAATACAAAGCACCACGTGTAGAGCGATGCATTACGAGGTTTACACGGCAATATACAGCTTGTTAGTAATGATATAAATGCCGAGAGCGGCTAATAAAAGCCCCATTGTAACAGTGATCAAGTTGTGTTTAAGCTGGGATCAAACGCACCAAGAATATAATTCTAGGGGAGGTGTTTTAATTGTTATTCTTACTTATCAATAGGGTTTAGTGTGTAACATGTGCGTTACCATTGCGCCCCCCCCCCCCGCCTCCTCATAACCTGTCATACTGTTCTGGAGTATCTACGGTCTCTATGCTAGATATTGTTTCCTACTTAGATCAAGTTGCTACTATCTTCCCTCGATAATTTCTCCATGCTGTTTATTGTCTCCATGCTAGATATTTTCTCTGTGCTAGATATTGTCTCCTTGTTGGATATTGTTTCCATGCTAGAAATTGTCTCCTTGCTAGATATTGTCTTCTTGTTGGATATTGTCTCCATGCTAGATATTGTCTCCTTGCGAGATATTGTCTCCATGCTAGATATTGTCTCCATGCTAGATATTGTCTCCTCGTTGGATATTGTCTCCATGCTAGATATTGTTTCCATGCTAGATATTGTCTCCATGCTAGATATTGTCTCCATGCTAGATATTGTCTCCTCGTTGGATATTGTCTCCATGCTAGATATTGTTTCCATGCTAGATATTGTTTCCATGCTAGATATTGTCTCCATGCTAGATATTGTCTCCATGCTAGATATTGTCTCCTCGTTGGATATTGTCTCCATGCTAGATATTGTTTCCATGCTAGATATTGACTCCATGCTAGATATTATCTTCATGCTAGATATTGTCTCCTTGTTGGATATTGTCTCCATGCTAGATATTGTTTCCATGCTAGATATTGACTCCATGCTAGATATTATCTTCATGCTAGATATTGTCTCCTTGTTGGATATTGTCTCCATGCTATATATTGTCTCCATACTAGATATTGTCTCCGTGCTAGATATTGTCTCCATAATAGATATTATTTCTGCTATCTCCCCTTGATATTGTCTCCATGATATCGTATCAATAGATGACGACTCGTCTGCTCTTTGATTGACCGGGGGACGTCCGGTGGGAGCTGTCGGTGAGACGAAAAGTCTGGATACCAATCAACCTCTCCAGCCGCTTGTATCAGTAAAAACACCGCCGACTGCAGCGCCATTCGTTTTCTGCTGGATCAAACGAAAAACAAAAAAAACAATCTGTTTGGTAGTATCCGTTTTTCGTTGTCGCATATGAAAAACAGTTTACGGTTTAGCTTCTTGTTCGTTTTTGGTTTTGATAAACAAAAAGCGAAACGACGGTATTTACACAGACCCCACTCTTGCTATTGACGATATCGCCACAGTGGTGGCGTGGCAGTTGGTCTGTTCTTACAGCCGTGTCCTATTGACGATATAGCCACAGTGGTGGCGTGGCAGTTGGTCTGTTCTTACAGCCGTGTCCTATTGACGATATCGCCACAGTGGTGGCGTGGCAGTTGGTCTGTTCTTACAGCCGTGTCCTATTGACGATATCGCCACAGTGGTGGCGTGGCAGTTGGTCTGTTCTTACTGCCGTGTCCTATTGACGATATAGCCACAGCGGTGGCGTGGCAGTTGGTCTGTTCTTACTGCCCTGTGTCCTATTGACGATATAGCCACAGTGGTGGCGTGGCAGTTGGTCTGTTCTTACAGCCGTGTCCTATTGACGATATAGCCACAGTGGTGGCGTGGCAGTTGGTCTGTTCTTACAGCCGTGTCCTATTGACGATATAGCCACAGTGGTGGCGTGGCAGTTGGTCTGTTCTTACAGCCGTGTCCTATTGATGCGCCGTGTTATTAGATGACACATCAAGTCGACGTTTCCATTCATTAAAACTCCAGACATAAATAAATTGATTATCGCCGGTTCAATATCATGTAAAACGATAGGCCAATCTGAAAACTTGACACGAAATATGTATTTAGATTGTAATTCTGCCTTTGAAATTATCCAACTATGTGTGCTCGTCTACTGCTTGGTGCTGAGGTGAATGAAAACTATGATGAAATGGTTTCATTCCCACTTAATGCGTCTGATGCGTAAGTGGCGACCTGGATCCGGCCCAATGGGACATATTACCATGGTTACTAAGCGACACGTGGAGTTGTCGAAAAAGATCAACTTTTAGTAAGGGGCTTGTGGTGGGTATGATGTCACACTGTCACGTGGTGTACGCCATGTCGTATCACTTATCGGTGTACTTAAGTGTTACCACCCATTCTTTTCTGTATTTATATGGACGAGCTTCTTAATCATCTTGAACGTAGTAAGGTTGGTTGTCATGTAAGCTATCAGTTTATGGGTGCATTTGGATATGCTGCCGACTTAACACTTCTTGCTCCCTCAGTCACTGCTGTCGAGCCTATGATTTCAATATGCAAAGAATACGCACAAGAATACGATGTAACGTTCAATAGCGAAAAAAGTATGTTACAATATTTCCCAGTGTTATACCTATCTTGATTAACGGCTGAATGGAGCCATTTGAAACAAAGTACTCTAAGGCTGTTTACCTTAAAAGTTATATTGGTCATGAAAATAATGATGCGAATATCGAAAAGGCTTTAAGAGAATTATTGTATCGTACTAACATTTTTATGTCCAGATTCGGCTTTTGTCGCACCGACGTTCGTACAATGATATTTGATACCTTTTGTACAAGCTTCTACGGCATTCCTTTATGGAAATTGGATACAATGTCTCTAAAATATTTACCGCTACTTGTAGGCAGACAAGATATATGCACTCTCATAATGTTAATATTTGTTTATTGTTGATGAAATGCATAGTCAGCAACAACCTAAAAGTTCGGCTTGCCACTATGCTCGCAAATGTACGCTCGTCTGTTGTATCAGATAATGTAAGATCATGTTTGTATTTCCTTAAATTGGACTACCACCTAATAAGTTTAATTACTGAAGGTAACCTGAATCATGTACGTGAAATGTTTTTAATGATTAATGAAGTATCTCCTTAAGGCAGGGCAACAATATGCGCTTTGCAAGAACTGTGTTAGCAGCGCGAAAGCCGTATGTTGACCTCTCTAACCCTCGACGAGGCCGATGAGCTTCTTGTGTTTCTAAGCACAAATTAATTGCAACTCGTGCATATTATATTTATATTGCCTACAAACTCTTGAATTGATTGTTAACTTCGATCTGCAAATAAATAATGATCGACATAGTGTCTGGTGGTTGGTCATGCTGTGCATGTGAGCGCATCACTGCAAGCATGGCTTCCATGCATTAAGCCATCGGGTCTGTGTACTTTTTAGGATAATAATATTCTGCTCAAAGAGTGTGTGGAATAGCTTCCCCTATCAACACTCTGCTAGTCCGCTGGTACTTGTTTTTAACAATCGAATTGCCCTCAGAGAATCGTCTGACAGAGGCTTGGCTAATACAGTTTGCTCCAAGAGGTAACATTTACAACCCTTGCTAGAGGAAGGCGCTCTAATTGGAGGGTCTCTTTTCTGTGAATGCCCTTCAATCGCATTAGCTTCTGTTGGATGGTTCAAGCTCGCCGCCCACATGAAGGCTTCATCGGTCCCTGCCGAATGACACAAATGTCAGCTGCAAAAGTCATTCCGCTTGAGTCCTGTGGGTAAACAAGATCAAGAAGAGATTCACCTGGCCTTAAGCATTAGACAAAGACACTGCGTGAACAACTCGCTTATTGCTTGGAAGACTGTCAGCATGTTCTTGACTCATTAAAATAAAATATTGAATCCCCCAGTCGATCCATCTGATTCGCTGTTATGACCACAAAGACGTCATCACAAGCGTATTTATTCAGTGGTATTGTTATGTACATTATTGTTCATTTTGATCGTCATCCTTTGAAGGGTGCCATTTTCTATAATAATTTTCGAGGCATTGGAAAAAGAATTTAACCTTTATTTACAAAAGTAAACAGTCGAGAAACGAAGGGGTGTAGTAACTACGATTGGTCCATTACATCACGAAGGGGTGTAGTAACTACGATTGGTCCATTACATCACGAAGGGGTGTAGTAACTACGTTTGGTCCATTACATCACGAAGGGGTGTAGTAACTACGATTGGTCCATTACATCACGAAGGGGTGTAGTAACTACGATTGGTCGATTGCATCACGAAGGGGTGTAGTAACTACGTTTGGTCCATTACATCACGAAGGGGTGTAGTAACTGCGTTTGGTCCATTACATCACGAAGGGGTGCAGTAACTACGCTTGGTCCATTACATCACGAAGGGGTGTAGTAACTACGATTGGTCCATTACATCACGAAGGGGTGTAGTAACTGCGTTTGGTTAATTCCATGATTATCTTGTAACATGCTCCAACTCCGTCTGCTTTAGCTCCGGATGCCACATAGTGTCCATCACCACGTGTGTTATCTTGTTGATTACTGGCGTCCCGTAAAAACAACCATCAGAACTCAAACGCCATCAACATTGCTGGGGGCACCGATTGGGATCTTTTTGAACGGGTATCATTTGTTAAAAGTACAAGGGAATCAGTGAAGTTTTATTTTGTTTCACAGGCTGATTTATGTGTTAGATGAATTGTGCCTTCAAGTTACTCATTCGATGAAGCTGTTGAATTAAGACCTTTCCAGAAGGAGCATCAGTCGTTGACCCTCAGCCTTATCTCACGTTATTGCCACCAGAAACAATATCCCTGGGTAAACATGGTGGCCAATGTAAATATTTTTAACTCTGATCTGAAGCGGTGATATGAGTAAGATGGGCGTGGCTGAGATCATAGAAATATTGATGCGTCACATAACAGTCACACACACAAACAAACACACGCACAGACAGTCACACAGTGATAAACTAGTGAATATTGATATTTATGTACGATTATGAATATACTCTCTATCTTGAAACAGTTCTTGCCAAGCTGACCTATAATCGGGATCTTTTGGGTTTCCCGTCATAATTTGTAATTTCTACCCATAGATGGAAACGCTCATTTGAATGAAGTTGTGACTCGGCAGGGTGGAACACGTGGAATGACTGACACCACCCCAGAACTGATTCCACCATTAACCTCATGCCAACTATATCAAAACCTAATTACAATGCAGTATCGCTTGCGTCCCAGGCCATAACAAGAAAGTTGGCCTGTTTCCCGACTGGTCGTTTGTTTGTGGTGGCAATATTCCTAGAATCAACTGCCCTCTGCCATTAATTAACACTATTGTTTATATTGTATGTATTCGAGTGGTATTACGAATTGACGTTTGAATGAAATTGGAAGAAGTGCTTTAATTAACAGTGCCATGGCTTTTACTGTGCTTTTCACTCTTTATTGCAACCAGGCGAGCGAGGAGGCGATGTGAGCCAACACGCGGTGTGGTGCAGTGTGAGCGAGGAGGCGATGTCAGCCAACACGCGGTGTGGTGCAGTGTGAGCGAGGAGGCGATGTCAGCCAACACGCGGTGTGGTGTAGTGTGAGCGAGGAGGCGATGTGAGCCAACACGCGGTGTGGTGCAGTGTGAGCGAGGAGGCGATGTCAGCCAACACGCGGTGTGGTGCAGTGTGAGCGAGGAGGCGATGTCAGCCAACACGCGGTGTGGTGCAGTGTGAGGAGCTTGTCGATAAGCCTCCTGCTAACAAAGCAATACAACTCTTGTAGAGAGATACTTAACGAGGTTTACACGGCAAAATACGGCTAATGAGGGTTGATACAGGCCAGGAGCAGCTGCAAATAAAAATGGTGAAGAGGTCATACCGAGGTCAATCAGGTATTACAGGCGGTGTGAATAAGTTAGGGTGTCCTTGACCTCAGTCGAGGGAATTATCGCGCCTACTGTAGCGCTGGTGCAGAGAGGGTTTCCGACAGCCTTCCACCAACCTTTGAGGTGAGGAATTGGGGTGGTCGATATGTGCAGCTGGTGCAATGTACCACTAACCTCACCATTCTATCCCTTAGTCCGATGTAACAGCTGAGTCCAAAATATGACCTTATTCCGATAAGTCTGATGTATTACCAGATTCCGAGATATTACCCGATTCCGAGATATTACCCGATTCCGAGATATTACCCGATTCCGAGATATAACCCGATTCCGAGATATTACCCGATTCCGAAGTATAACCCGAGTCTGATGTATAACCCGAGTCCGAGGTATTACTTTATCTCGAGATATGCTGCCTTCATAACCACAACGAAGAACCTCCTTTCCTGTGGTTTCATGAAGTGAATGATTGTGTTTATATGCTGATGAGACAAGTCACCAGTACTAACACAGGAAGGTCGATCGCATTTGGAAGTCACAGCCAATTGAACTGCTGTGTCAGACTTACTTACATACATCAGCCCAGGACGTTTGCTGTAGAAGGCTGGTCTGAACATCGTGGCGGAATTCACCTGACTTAGCACGATCGAAATCCGACACAGGTGCTATGGCTTGCTATAGACATCGTGTCTTTACAGAGCTGACCGCAGTTTCTATTGCCCCTTTGTATGGCGACCTTTTGGCTTGGTCCGTTATGGTAAAGCACCCACGATCTCCCAGTGAGCGCCTGTTAATATGGACCGTATGTACTCCTCATCATTTCTGTAACCTGATTTCTCTTCGCCTTATGCAACGAATTAAATAACTGTGTTCTTGAATATCGACCTTGACTGCAGTACCTTTTGTGTGAAGCCGGAATGTTTGCTAAAGCAAAAGAGTTTGTCAGTTACCTGTCAACACTCGTTACCTGACAACACTCGTTACCTGTCAACAAGCCCTTATCTTGTCTTGCAAGAGCGTTACTGGCGTCAACGAGACATGCGAACTCACAGCGCGTAACAACGCACCCACCGTCATCGACGTAATAGGACAAAAGGAAAGTCGTTTCCTATCTATTTGGGACTCCTCCGAGCATTGTGTAGTGATGCTGCGTGATGAGTCGTTCGCATTAGCTGACATTCGCTATTGTATGCAGATCTAGAGCTGAGATGGAGGGAAACATTTCAGTAAGAGGTATTCCTAACAAAAGGCGCATCAGTCGCCTAGTTCACGGCTTCGATCCGTGCCCGGGGCCGTGACATGCATTACCAGAGTAACTTAGTAGAAAGCTGACTTGTTTAACGATCTCTGTTTGTCGCAGCGGAGCGCGAACGTGTAAGATGTGGTTTGGCGTTAACATGTGTAAATCTATTTCCTGATATAGACCTCATCAGCTGCGTATGGTGGAAGTGTCAGTCGTTCCCAAGGTATGATATGTTCATACCTTGTTATATATTTCTACAGTTACCTCCGGAGCCATATCGGGTTGAGTGCTGTACATCTCTACAGTTACCTTCGCATTCATCTTGGGTTAGTTTGCTGTTAAACCCTTCATATACCTGCCGATCCATCGCAGATCACAGCCACATCTATTGTACATCAGTTGCCGACTTACCTAAGCTGGTTTTAAAATATAGCACATCAAAATTAATGATTGAAGTATCACTTTAAGCAGGTGTATTTGTTGTGTTATATAACTTGTGAGGTCACCGCACCCTAGCTGATCACGTTAAAGACGCAGTGGAAGCAGTCATGAATCGCTTGAAATGCGTTTAGTCAGCACTTAGTCGATGTCAATTGTCACATCAAACGAGCCGGCAGCGTGTGGTGTTAGCAGCCAGTACGTACGCGTCTCCTCCGGTGGACTAGTCCGCTGGGCATTGACAAGTGTCAACAAAGTACTGGTGCTAACGGCTCAGTTATATTGCAATAAGCCAGGCTGATTTGGGGAAGCAGGGCGAAAAAAACCTAACTTACTTCCTCTTACGATAGAGCGTCTGTAATGTGACTCCATGAAGTAAGATCTGTTTATGTCTCTATAGGAAACAAGGCGTAGATACCCGTTGATATGGTCAGGTCGGGTGATTATGGGATGACCTGCTCACCTTGACCAGGCCATGCCATGACGTGATGATATTGCTTTTGGTTAAGTAAGCCATGGGTCATAGGAAGCGTAAAACGTCTGTGTTGGATGTCAGTAAACAGCTATAGCTCTGCAAGGCTGTCTGTACATGCGCATGAACCGACGCGTTAAGAGATTGAGTGATAATCTATCTGTACACTGTAGATGCTCGCTGCCTAAGCCCTGGGTTCGTGGTTAATGGCGGATTACACTGTCCTCATTATGTATCAGGTATTGATTATTCAAGCCGATCTTGTTTGACATGATCCCATGATGAAGTGCTGTGTTTACCATCAAGTTATGAGATGCCACCGGATTCTGTCTGTCTGTAATGATCCACCTGTCGCTGACACACCTGTTGGCTCCGTATGACCGGTCTTACCTCGCCTGGACCCCTCTCCCGCCGCTCCGCAGCATACGCCATGTGGAATCACCTCGCTTGTGTAATGGGACAGTGAAAAGGATGCTTTTCCTTTGAGATGCAGGTGCTCACGGCGCTGACAGACGGGGAACAATTAAAGTCTATGCTAGCTTATGGTGATTTGTCAGATGCAACGAATTGGTGACAGTAATGAGGAAGAGGGGTGCCGGGTTGGACGGTTAGGGGGGGGGGGGGGGGGGGGGGTAGGTCAGAGAACGAATGGGCGATGACGGTTAGGCGGTGGAGCGTCAGTGATGCGGTTGCTGCTGCAGCAGCTGATGATAATGATGATGATGATGATGGAGTAGAGCTGAACTGGCCAGGTAGCATTAACGCGGCGCACTATGGTTGTCTACCATCACAACACCTTTATAAGTCGTATACTCCAGCTCTAACCGAAGCGGGGGTAGGGAGGGGGAGCGGGGAGTGTTGAGGCTGATGTAGATTCACGCTGGCATTATGCTTCTCCCAATATGTCGTACCAACAATGACAGCTGCACATCAAGTCAAATTGCCATTAAAGCTTAGTTGGTAAAGGTTAAGCCTACGCAGTGATGTGAAATGGTTAAGATTTGCTTAAGTAGAGAATGACAAGCACATTATTTTAGGGCTGGTTGTCTCTAGATTGCATAGTGTTTACACGAGAAAGCCAAGAGGCAGGTGCATATTGCCGACACGCACTGCGTCAGTATCCCAGAATAACATCAATGTTAGCGTCCATGTGCGCAGCATCGGTAAAACGTGTTCTGTGAAAATACGCCAATGATTGCGTCCTATTTTGGATACAACGAAAATCTCCACAATTCTTATGTTGAGCACATTGCCTGTGCGACTTATTTCATGGATTCGGACTTGTTTCTGCATCTTGTTCCGCGAGCAGGTGCTCGTTGAATACCCACGACCGATGTTCTGCCCTGCTCACCACGCACACGCACACACACACACATGCACGCACTGATAATCTCAGTGACTTTTATATTTCATAGCGGTTACTAATCTCGTAAGTGGTCTGTGGAAACCCTATTTTTTCAGTGCTCTTTTGAGAGTAGGAGCACTTAGCTTAGCTTGGCTCAGGTTATTTGTGGGATATGCGGTTTTTATGATATCTGTGATTGTTATGGCATCTGGCCAGTGTTAAGCGTGTGTATATTTATGATTCGAGCGAACTTAAAAAACGATCTCTGCGGCAATAAAACCGAAATCAGAGCGCGCACGGGTTGTGTTGCCTGGGAGGCTTTTTGCAGTTCTCTCATGTGATTTAAGCTCTAGCTCAGTTACTGTAGGGGGTCCTTCTATCTAATGCACAAAACAGAGCCATAAAAAGCACCCGCTCTTCACTGCCCTTATCAATAGTGTTTATAAACAAGACCTAATTGTGATGTGGAAGTTACCCTACAATAAATTGGTAGAAGTACGCTGTTGTATAATGAAACCGCCAGGAAATGATTGCTGCCCTCTAGCTATTGAACGTGCAAGTGAATGGCAACCCTTGTTGACACTGACAAATAGAAGTCCTCGCTGCCAACTGATACAGCAAAATGGAGTCTGAAATCACACTATTGCACAACTTGTATTTTGGTCAACACTGTACATCGTGCTTCATGGGGGCGGGAGCCTCGCGCGTTTATGTGACGGTATTGACGTCATCGTCCCAAGTGCGATATTGATAAGGTCATCCTCGTTGTGACAGATGCGGAGTGGGGGGGGGGGGGGGGGCACTTGGATTGCGTGACACCGTCAGTCTGAACAACAACGTTGAACCACCTATAGTGTCCTTGACGGTACGTAGATAGCTGAAGGTACCTGGTGTTAATATTGCAAACCCGGGATTGCGAACAACACAATACACTTGCTGAGGAGGGGGCACATGCGCGTTCATTGTGTGCTCGTCTGTTGAGCCTCCTCAGAAAGTCTCACTGAAATCTCGTTCCCGTCTCACTTGTCGTGGTCTTATTGAGATCTCAGTCACCTACCTCTCCTCACCAGGTGATTCAACCGATTGACCGCTCATCATACACTGCCCAACCAGTGCTATTCTTGTGGAGTGTACACCTCCCCAGTGTATGGTTGCGTGTACTACCCACAAGAACATAAATCCGACAAAGCATAGTTTGAAGCATGTACATAATGTCACCTGGTATGAAGCCATTACAACCATTACCTGTAATCACGTAAGTGACATTACCAGGTTCCATGGGCGTTACATCTCACTGGTTGGTGGCATCAAGAATCGGTGTGACGTAGAGGCCATTGCAGTCATTGGATTGCTCTGCATCCCTCTCGGCCATAAAACACAAGTCAACAAACAGGTCAATACAAATTTGTGTAGTAATTTTCTCATGTTTATTCTCCACGTTTCGGGAGCTGGAGAATTGTCAATCTGTCGAGATATCAATATCGCCCCACTAGGCTCATTCTGATGTGTCATCGCATGAAGAATCGATGAGGCCGATATTTTGCGACCTTTGCGTTTGTTGTCCCGTGCGCATGACTAGCGGCATTGTCTGTGTGGACGCTGTGATTAGGTGCTGTCGCCAGCCTGCTGCGCTCACGTGTGCTCAGGGAATGCACAGGGCTCTGTGACCCGGGCAATGTTGTTTGTTATTGTAAGAGAGTAATATTGTGCACAGCCATTTAGCAACATTGATCTAGGTGTTATGTTGGTGTTAAGATCGAAGTAGGAAGTATTAACATCTCTGTTTCCTTATCTTATTACTCACCCAAACGTCAGGTAGAGAGCGGAGTAAGGTGTCAAGGTCACCTGGCAATCATGATCGTCCAATATAGAAGCGTGACACAGTAAGCCCAAATAGCAGCATCTGTCGTGACCTTGAAGACAGGGCGACAGTGGCTTGCTCACTTCCGGCCTCATGCTGCATGTGGTCCTCGGAGTGCGCGGTGATTAATGTTGCATGTGGTCCTCGGAGAGCGCGGTGATTGCTCTCAGCATGTGCGAGCGGCTTACAGAACTTACTGCTCATCACGTGATGCGCCATGCCCCGTGAAGGTAGTCGTTTGTCGGTGCTGATAAAAAGAATGCCTGTACGGTATGGTGCGCTGATTGGGTTTGATGACGGCCAGGGTGACGTCACACGTTGTGCGGTGTCACGCGTAAGTCGTCATTGATTGTGTTCATGGCAATGGCGATATGGCACTAATGACACACAGAGGTAAGTGGAAGGTCTTCACTGACGCCATCATAGTGGTCTTAGATGTTCCCGTACAAATCATCGCTGGCATAGCCTTTTGCTGTGGTTCTCCCATGGCTTCACTGTATTCTTTGATCTCTGAGAATGATGGTTAGCGTTCAGACTGATGTGGCATGGGGAATATGGCATGGCGGATCATCTCTCACAATGACACTCATTTTATAACCAGACATAGTTGAGAACGCATATGGTTACCAGGGACGTGTACAGTTTCTTCTTGTTCCCCCCCCCACCAACCCCCCTCACCCCGGGCTCCCCACCCCCATATGGACAGTCCTTCCCTATATCAAAGTTCCCAATATCAAATGCGTCAGATACCCGAGAAGTACAGGAAATGGCGGCAGAGACGCACCGGGCTATTTACAGTCTTATATTAGGAATGTTTCCGCGGGATTGGAATGCCACAGGAATGGAGATGTATAGGCGCTCCCGCTAATTCTGCCGTTGAAACCGCCAGCACTTCCACGGACACGCCACCTAACGGACGTGTATGGGTTCCTGATTTCTTGACGAGCGCTGAACGGCTTGGTGAGTGATGTCAAGTGGTGTCAGTCATAAGGCCACATTCACCTGAGCTTGCTACGCGTTGATTAGTTCTTTATAGGATCATATAGATTAGCTGTCCAATGTAGGTAACTAATAAAGCCGGCAATAAGATTAACGTACAATAATAATTACACTGTTTGCATCCTAACAAATGCGTATCATTTCAAATGTTTATTGGCGAGAATTCCGCAGGCGGGCGATAAATCGGTAATATTGTTGAGAATGCCTTGTGGTAAAGGTAATAGAATATCACGATGTGACCAACCGAAGCAAGGATATATCGTCTCGGTAAACATACCTGTTCTGTATAGAACTATGACGAAATTTCATTATGATTTGTCTACTTTGGCACGCTAATAGAACCATGACATCACCAAATGGCATGTTTTGTCTGCATTATGGGATGCTAATAGAACCATGACATCACCAAATGGCATGTTTTGTCTGCATTATGGGATAGTCTGCATTATGGGATGCTAATAGAACCATGACATCACCAAATGGCATGTTTTGTCTGCATTATGGGATGCTAATAGAACCATGACATCACCAAATGGCATATTTTGTCTGCATTATGGGATGCTAATAGAACAATGACATCACCAAATGGCATGTTTTGTCTGTATTATGGGATGCTAATAGAACAATGACATCACCAAATGGCATGTTTTGTCTGCATTATGGGATGCTAATAGAACCATGATATCACCAAATGGCATGTTTTGTCTGCATTATGGGATGCTAATAGAACAATGACATCACCAAATGGCATGTTTTGTTTGCTTTATTATTGGGGTTTAATGCCACTTTCAACAGCGAGCTCATATCGCAGTGGATGAGGATGATTGTGCTGCTTGGACGGCTTCCCTTATGTGCCAGCGCCCACTTGGCACAACCCGTGATCAGCCGAGTCACGGGGAACCAGTCAAGATTTTCACGCCTTGGTATCGAACCTACAACCTCCCGGATAAGTTCGTTTGACCATATCAATGAATTTTTTCGGATGATATCGTATGCAGTTCGTCACCGCTTGCAAATCGCAAGATGTATGGATGGTATCTCGTGAAGGATAAGAGGTATGATGTTGGCAATACAATATTTGAGTGATTGTAAGGTAATTATGTAGGTAGCTCCGCCCCCTTATGTAGACCATTGTCTGGCTGGTTGATATGCCGACCCTAACCTCTCTCCCTCATATATACTCCCTGTATTATCCAACGGATCAGACAGCTCAGTGGATACCAGTTATATGACATAGTATGGATAGCTTAGAGCGTTTCTAATTAACGTCTCCGCGATGAGTGTTCGAGTGGGCCATTTCCTCATTCCATAACAACGCGGATGTACGCGACAGCTTAGCTTAACGCAGTATATGATGCATAAAAGTTAGTTTCATCATAACCCGTCTGTCTTCCGGTATAGCCCTCTTCCACAGGGGGTTTTTATAGCAAGGTTTGTTGAATGTTGCAGCATCTGCGCTATGGAGCTGACTTCTTTTACGTTGGCCGATCCAAGAAGACGAACAAACACTTCTGGCCTCTAGATACTGGAGGGCCAATATTGTAGTTTGTTCCCAGTAATAGGAAGCCACAAAAAGTGGCTGGGCAGGATGGAAGAGATTATACAATATGAAGGCTTCTTATCTAAGGCACCCTTTTGTTTTTGTTGTTTTGGCGCCAGCCGCCCTCAGTTCTCAACTCATGTGTCGTTTGATGAATGTCCCATGTTGAAGATGGGATGAACGGCTACGCCAGACCTGTAGGAAGAATGGTATGATGCAACAGCCAATCAAATGATTTGATTCATTTTATCATCGTAAAGGTGCATTGCTAGCACTCATTGTTACCATTGGAGAAGTAACACAGATCCTGAGGGCTCTCCATGACGCCCCCTTTGGGTACCTCCGTTTATACCCATCAGACCAATCCATGAGACCAACCCATCAGACCAATCCATCAAACCTACCCGTCAGACCAATCCATCAGACCAATCCATAAGACCAATCCATCAGACCAATCCATCAAACCAATCCATCAGACCAATCCATCAGACTAATCCATCAGACCTTATCCTTCAGACCAATCCATCAGACTAATCCATCAGACTAATCCATCAGACCAATCCATCAGTCCAATCCATCAGACTAATCCATCAGACTAATCCATCAGATCAATCCTTCAGACCAATCCTTCAGACCAATACATTAAACCAACCTGTCAGACTAATCCATCAGACCAATCCTTCAGACCAATACATCAGACTAATCCATCAGACCAATCCAACAGTCCAATCCATCAGACTAATCCATCAGACTAATACATCAGACCAATGATGATTGTGGTTCCAATGTGCTGCATGTCCAATTCAACCGATTGTGCTCCATTAGTTTTAGTATAAAAAAACTGACGTGCAAGGAAAGACGAAAATGCTTACCGTATATTGATGACAAATGTGGTGCATTTTGAAAGTCTATAACTACGAGCGTGGCGTCTGAGTGGCGCTCCTAGCACACTTTATCCGACTATTCAAGCAATTTCGTGAGGGAAAAAAAAACGTTCCCGAAGACATTTATGTAGCGACCTAATATGCCCTGTATAGCGTGGGCTACGTTGTGTGTGATTCACTTACTGTTTTGCTCTCCGGAGATTTTTATATTCATGGGTCAATAGCACTGTACACTAAATGGATAAATTGTTCTGCGGCGTTTCCCCCTGAAAGGCTATGCTGTAACCGACCCTCTTAGCGGCTCTAGATTGCTGTCAGAATGATATGAGAACAAATTGACATCAGATCTCTTACCGTCAGGTAAAAACTGTTGACTGTTAAGTGAGACGAATACGTGAACATCAATGAGATTCCGCATCCCCGTTAATGATACAGTGAATTCCATGACTGACGCTTCTCTATCTATAGCTGGTGCTCGTCCTCCGTCGTCATCGGTAGAGCTCGTCCTCTTTCGTCATCGATAGAGCTCGTCCTCCGTCGTCATCGGTAGAGCTCGTCCTCTTTCGTCATCGGTAGAGGTCGTCCGTCGTCGTCATCGGTAGAGCTCGTCCTCCGTCGTCATCGGTAGAGCTCGTCCTCTTTCGTCATCGGTAGAGGTCGTCCGTCGTCGTCATCGGTAGAGCTCGTCCTCCGTCGTCATCGGTAGAGGTCGTTCGTTGTCGTCATGGGTATTGCTCGTACGCCGTCGTCATCGGTAGTGGTCGTCCTCCGTCGTCATCGGTAGAGGTCGTCCGACGTCGTCATCGGTAGTGGTCGTCCGACGTCGTCATCGGTAGAGGTCGTCCTCCGTCGTCCTCGGTAGAGGTCGTCCGACGTCGTCTTCAGTAGAGGTCGTCCGACGTCGTCTTCAGTAGCGCTCGTCCGCACTCGTCCTTGGTAAAGCCCCTGGCCTAATAGCCCTTACGATTGAACCAATTACTTTGCTTTGTAATTTCTCCCGGGTTCACATGTGCTGTCGTAACACGGATTACAGTCACTTCGTCAAGAGTTATTGGTACAGGTTAGCTCTAGGTGATACCAGCTGCATAGATCACCCAAAACAGGTCTACTGACTGCCTCCACATCACCACACAAACTGTGCGTACTCATTACAATTACATTACGGGATTAACTCAGTCCATTTGGCGATACTTCCTGGTCGCAGTGACTCGTGTTGCTCAAAATGTCATTTGCATTGTCAACGGCTTGAGGAGTACTCGAAACTGACTCGTTATTTTTCGTCACGTGACACTCACGACAATCACAGGAAGTCATTTGTTCTTCGGTAACGCATAGACGACGTAAACGGACTTGTGTCAATACTCGATAGCTCGGCTGTATATGTTGGTATCATTATTTTCATCAACATGATTGATAATGTGGTCACAGCGTCATTGTTAACATCATTATGATTGATGCTGTGATCACAGCTTCGTCATTAACATCATTATGATTGATGTTGTGATCACTGTCCCGGAAATCACTAGCGTCCTGGGCGCTATTCTTCGCTCTCTAGAGGTGTGACCATATGGTCTACAGCACCGTAACATGCGTACATAGTATTGTACGGACATCAAATTGCGTTCCCTTGTTTTTCATTACATGTGCTGATGTACACATTGAAAAGAAATGTGAATTGTTTTCCAAATTGTTCCAGCCCTTGTTGAGTTTATACCGCTATATTCATTGACACGAGCTTAATATGATTGTTAGTCTGTGGAACATGGAGTTGAAGACCTTTTTGAAAGCTGAACCACTATAGTGAATGACATGGAACATCTCAAAGAGTGGCACTGTATATCATGGTCTGCATCATATACAATATGACAACTAGACATCCACCAATATTTATTCAGTAGTTAAGTAAGCCCTCAAATCGGGTTCTGCAGCATTACCTGAAATGAATCTGTTTTTCCTATGTGGAGTAGCGGTCATTTTTCGCCGAATCAATGTATCCCTCCTCATTTTATATTGCCACAGAAAGACGATGCCAGTTTTCGTCATCCAACTTGAGGTATAAGGGCGCGTGCGAGTTGAGCATCGCTGATACTGAGCCGTGGTGGGACTTTACCACGTAACTGCTTTGCTCGCTGATAGTCTGTTATGAAGAAGGTGGTTGGTCAGGGCTCTATGTGTGTGGGGAGGGTGGGAGCGGGAGGGGGTGATAAGTGATGAGTTGGACGCGCTGCATATGTCCCCGGCGTGCTGCATTAGTCTCCGCAGCCAATTACCGGAAAGTTACGCCCGATGTTGTTGGTGCGAGGTATACATAGCCGATGTGACACCAGCGCTGGTCAGAGAGGGCACCACCTGACCGCCTTCATAACCACAATCATCTGGCCGCCTTCATAACCACAATCATCTGGCCGCCTTCATAACCACAATCATCTGGCCGCCTTCATAACCACAATCATCTGGCCGCCTTCATAACCACAATCATCTGGCCGCCTTCATAACCACAATCATCTGACCACAATCATCTGACCGCCTTCATAACCACAATCATCTGGCCGCCTTTATGACCACAATCATCTGGCCGCCTTCATAACCACAATCATCTGGCCGCCTTCAGGACCACAATGATATGGCCGCCTTCATAACCACAATCATCTGGCCGCCTTCATAGCCACAATCATCTGGCCGCCTTCATACCACAACCATCTGGTGATAAATGTGAAAAGTGAGTGGGAACCTGCTTCATGTGCCGCAGTGGTTGATGTATACCTCCATTCCGACGATAACGCGCATCTACATCAACTTCTGTGCATATATGCTTTGCTTCGTCGACATTTATTTGCAGATATACCATTCTTCGTCTGCATTAATACGGGCTATTCCTGTGGAACGGGCAGTAGCATGCCATCTCAAATGTCAATGGTGAATGTCAGATGTAACTGTCCCTCCAGGACTTATTCATGTGTGAATTATGCATGTATCCATGGCTATGTCATCCATGAAGAAGAAACAATGCCAGTGTACTCGTATTCCAATGCCTTTTCTGTGCTTAGAACCAGCTCGTTACAACCCGCTCCCTACCCCCTCGTACAGAAGGTGTACATCAGGTATACATGGGGTGAACCAGGAGCATTATCGGCCCATTTACGGTGCAGAAAAGAGAGCGCGGCAGTAAGATATATATGTCATGGCAATGGAGATGAATAGAGGCGAGCAGCAATAATGCCATAAGGGAGATGACGTCACATGGCCACACCATGACTACAGCAGTGTCGACTCGATTTCCGGTTTTTATACCCCAATGACAGTAACCTCACGTGGATGGTTCAGTTATGTCTCCGTCGTGGAATGGGCTAAATACCCTTGCTGAGGGGTAGCTCAGTAAAGATTTATATTTGCTGCACGTCAATGGCATCAGGTCTCACTGGGGAAAGCATCGCAATCGAAGCGAATTAATGTTGGCCACCAATTTGTGTGTGATGGTCAACTTGCATGCCATCCGCGTACTTAACAACATCCTGCCCCTCTGCTTAATCGACAGCTGTGATGGAGCGTTCAATCGGCCTACTTTGCTCCAGGCCAATATTTGCATATCAAATCTAGTTACCACAGAATTCAACTATCGGGGTTAAATGCGTATTCCGTAAAACAAAATCCACCCTTTATACATGTTCTATAAAGCTCTGGATTAAATTCTTGCATTATGCATGTTCTTTAATGCTAAAAAAACCCACGTTCTGCGATGCTTAAAGTTTATGCACGTTCTAAAAATTAAATTTATGAAGAATACCTATCATATGATGCTCAAAACTTAATATATGGATAATACACGTTCTGTGATACTTGATGTCACATTTGGCCGGTTGATAACCACGATTGTAGCACACTCCTAGTTATTCATGATAACATCAAATGACAGAGCACTACCACGCAGCCCTGTCAAACAACATTATCGTCATACTCACATCACGCAGCCCAGTCAAACATCATTATCGTCATACTCACATCACACAGCCCTGTCAGACAACATTATCGTCATACTCACATCACGCAGCCCTGTCAAACAACATTATCGTCACACTCACATCACGCAGCCCTGTCAGACATCATTATCGTCATACTCACATCACACACAGCCCTGTCAGACATCATTATCGTCATACTCACATCACACAGCCCTGTCAGACATCATTATCGTCATACTCACATCACACACAGCCCTGTCAGACATCATTATCGTCATACTCACATCACGCAGCCCTGTCAGACATCATTATCGTCATACTCACATCACACAGCCCTGTCAGACATCATTATCGTTATACTCACATCACACACAGCCCTGTCAGACATCATTATCGTCATACTCACATCACGCAGCCCTGTCAGACATCATGATCGTCATACTCACATCACACACAGCCCTGTCAAACAACATTATCGTCATACTCACATCACGCAGCCCTGTCAGACATCATTATCGTCACACTCACATCACACAGCCCTGTCAGACATCATTATCGTCATACTCACATCACACAGCCCTGTCAGACATCATTATCGTCATACTCATATCACACACAGCCCTGTCAGACATCATTATCGTCATACTCATATCACACACAGCCCTGTCAGACATCATTATCGTCATACTCACATCACACAGCCCTGTCAGACATCATTATCGTCATACTCACATCACACACAGCCCTGTCAGACATCATTATCGTCATACTCACACCACACGGCCCTGTCAGACATCATTATTGTCCCCCGCGACGTGATTGCGATACTACCTGCTTTCCAGTCCAATCGTGTTGTGCGCATTGCTTCATCCTCTGGTATTATCGCAGCTTAAGCTCTGATTGGCAGCGATCCCTTCTGTATGTTTACTCCTGTGCGTATTACGTCGCCATGGATAAGCCATACTTAGAACTGCCCATTGTTAATCTAACACGTAAAGTCGTGCATGACGCTCAATCGGTCAGCTATGTTTTATATGGCCTTGGTTGCCGCCATGCTCCTGAATGGCACGCTGTGTCGATGATGCCTTTATAGATGGTCGATCCACGAGATGATTGCCTTGCGCTTCATTATGCTCCAGGCTCTGGCACTCCGCCTTAATGGAAACCTCCCAGCATTCACCCACATTTGTGGCTCCAATGTGATATATTTAGCCTCATCCTGTGCTGTCACCCATTGTGCATTGTTCTTTGGAACAATAAGAGCCGTATTGACTTACGGTCTATGTGTCTGCCTGAGAATGCCCCGAGCATTATCTGGGATGCCGGCCTGCTCTCTGTATGTTCAAGGTCGACAGGGTGGTATTCCGCGCGTATCAATGGGGACTTGTAGGGCAGTGATACGCTAAAGCGAGGCAGTCATCCTTTGAACATTTTCAACCGCGGTAAATGTAAATTGTGGAATGTGTGAAATGAATTCACTCGAGAAGAAACTTCGCTTGATCAATTGGAGAGGCAGTTTGTAGCCGCGATGCTGTTTTTATTGTGGTTGTTATGGATGACTGCGTGCGTGTAAGAGCGTTGGTCTGTTGATTTACGCCTATTGATTGCGGATAAGAAGTCTAGCTAGCCTGGTATAGTAGTCTGCTTTCACCTTACCTTGCAAGCAGTACAAAACTATTATCGTGAATGACACGGTGTACCTTGTTAATTGATTCTCTGAGGTGTTTTACAATGCATTATTGATGATGCATGTTGCGGTTATGTCGAACCGAACACAGGCGTTCTACCAGATGGGATGGAAATGCTAATGGTTCCTACGCAAGGCATGATGCCATGGGGAGAACAATCCGAGATAATTCATTGATTCTGCCAAGATGGAAATTAAGCACAGAGCTCTTCCCAGCGTTGCGTAGTACCCAGGAAGCACAGGTGTATTGTTGGCAGGCTGCATCGCGGTTCTTATAATTAAGAGCCCCTCCTTGCCATGTTAACGTTTAGACCTAAGCGTTGTTATCTTACAGATGTGCACCCCACTAAAACCAGAATGGCCTCACTTTCCTTCAAGTGCTTGAGGCGACTAATCATTGTTGTATATTAGTACTATGTTCTGTATGAGTGCCAACCTATCGCTGACAGCCCTATAGTACGATGAATTCCGCGTGCCGCTGTCTGCCCACGTAACGTCTAACTGTGTCGGAATCTTCTTGTTGTTGGATGTGCTGTCATTAAGTGCGTTATGTCCGGCATCCTCAGTGGCATTAAGTGCGTTATGTCCGGCATCCTCAGTGGCATTAAGTGCGTTATGTCCGGCATCCTCAGTGACATTAAGTGCGTTATGTCCGGCATCCTCAGTAGCATTAAGTGCGTGATGTCATCCTCAGTGTCATTAAGTGCGGCATGTCTTTAAGTGCGGTCCGGCATCCTCAGTGGCATTAAGTGCGTTATGTCCGGCATCCTCAGTAGCAGTATCCTCAGTGTCATTTAAGTCGGCATCCTCAGTGTCTTTAAGTGCGTTATGTCCGGCATCCTCAGTGGCATTAAGTGCGTTATGTCCGGCATCCTCAGTGCGTTATGTCATCCTAAGTGCGTGCTTATGTCCGGCATCCTCAGTGTCTTTAAGTGCGTTATGTCCGGCATCCTCAGTGGCATTAAGTGCGTTATGTCCGGCATCCTCAGTGGCATTAAGTGCTTTATGTCCGGCATCCTCAGTAGCATTAAGTGCGTTATGTGCGGCATCCGGCATCCTCAGTGGCATTAAGTGCGTTATGTCCGGCATCCTCAGTGATTAAGTGCGTTATGTCCGGCATCCTCAGTAGCATTAAGTGCGTTATGTGCGGCATCCTCAGTGTCATTAAGTGCGTTATGTCCGGCATCCTCAGTGGCATAATGTGCGGATCACGTGATTGAGGACAAGGATATCTCTTCAATGGCTACTCATTGGTAGCTAACAATACAATACAATGTCTGTTGTATTGTTAGTGAACTAACAATACAATGTCTTATTGTAATGTTAGTTCACTTACCAATTACACGCAGTGGTCTTCATTGGGTTTGTGTTCACCGACCACACGCTGTCAGCAATTCATAAAGCAGTTGCCGCACACGTCATTATATATGAGCCCGTCGATAACTGATGCTGTGTTAGAACAGTGCGTGCTGAGACGAATCGACAATCCCAGTGGTAATTACGGCGAAGTGAGCGTGGGCCGATGATGCGCTGATCGTGATGATAATATCCAACAATCCGAATTCTTTCGGTTAGGATATACGCTCTTGGGACATCCCGTACCACACAACAAGCCCCGCCCGGCAGGTGTCGGTGCGTCATAGCAGTGGGAACAGAGCGATCCGTTTTGTTCTAAGAAGATAAATTGTTACTTTAAAAGCACGTACCGTATAATACTGGATCAATATAGACGCTTTTATTACAAGGTAAATTGCTACATCATCCGTTGCCACTAACATTCCGTATCTTTTTAATGTACCCTGAAAACCATGCCTCACACTATCTATGGATGGGGCCATTCTCAGTCCATACGGGCTACTGATCAAACACATTGACGGCTTGATGGGTCAACTTCTGGTCCAGCGAGCGTCTTATTCTGTTCATACATCAACAGTATGGACCCGCAATGGATATTGGACATTTCTGAATGACTACATGGAGCATGTTAACTATGTGGCATCTGTGCAATGGCATAGTCTGTACCAGTATTGCGAAATATAAACGTGACTTCATCTGCTGATGTGTTGGGTCGTTTTAAGTTTGGACGCCAGCAGCATATTGATCGTATCATTTCCCGACTGAATCTCAGCAGATAGCGGATCAACCACCTTCCACAGTAAGGGTTTATGGCGGAAATAAGTGTTCACTGGGGAGCAGTACAATCGTAGATCATAATGAGCGCCTCGGTAATTGTCTCGTCATAAAGTTCAATATATGCCCATCGCACAATATATCACCTGAGCTGACTGCCAGAGCTGATTGCCAGAGCTGACTGCAGTTTTTCATTGAAACAGTGCCCGCTTCTTTAGTATATATTTATGATAGATATTTGAATAAGTGCCATGTAAGTTTCGAAATTTATGAAATCCCATTTGTGATCAAATGATAGGTGGCTTTGAGGAGTATCGCATCACTGTTACTGATCTCATCAGTTGCTGCAGATTCCCTGCTGTAAGGATGGCGGCGAGGCGGGGTTGTGGAGGGTGGCCATTACTGACGGATCTGTCCTGTTTCACGTGTTGAGCTAATCGGAAAAATTATCCATTAATCAACACCTGTGGGCATTAATGCAAGGCATGCGGCATATAGTATCCTTCACAACATCATGTGGATACCTCTGATACGTGACTGAGAAGAGTGATGCAATGCTTTGTGTGTACCTCCATTGAGATAATAACGCGTCGCCTTATGCGCGGGTATGTCTTTCTTAGTCGACATTCACCAAGAACTTGCTGGTGGAACAGACAGTAACGTACCATCTAGGAGGTCAATGACATGCGTCAGGTATGCATGTCCCTTTTGGGATTATGCATGTGTGAATAATGTATGTATCCGTGGGTGACATAACTAAGTGGTCCGTGATGAAGAACCAATACCCTGTTTTCAACTATCCCAATATCTTTGGTGTGCTAAGAACTAGCTCAGAATACCCCGGCCAGAACCTCTGGCTCGTAGCTGTAGGCTTTTAACGCGGCCGGCACATCAGGTAAACTGATGGTCAACTTTCGGACAAAACGCGTAGCAGCAGCCACCTGCCACTTGCCACCTGCCATACCATCTTGCACCCTACTCGGTATCGCTAGTTGTAATGCAACCAATCTTGCTGCTCGGCCTTCGATCGAGATATGCATGTTACTGGTCCTGTCAGCATTGCTGTGATCAAATAGTATTCTATCCTAGTATGCATTTTGGTTTTCGCTGAATGTCAGCAGTAGATGGGATCTATAAATGGCGCATCATATCAGTAGATAGGATCTATAAATGGCGCATCGTATCAGTAGATAGGATCTATAAATGGCGCATCGTATCAGTATATCGCGAATGCAATGTACAGACAGTTGTTTGTGGTATACCAAACTTGTTTCTCAAAACTCAATACATTTATTAAACATATCATATTATGCCTAAATTAAATGCATGTATTATACATGTTAAGTAATGCATGAAGATCAAGGTCCGCATTACATATACACTGTTAGAACCTGTGCATTCGACATGTTATATGGCCCTCCCTGCTTCCTGTTCCCATTATGCATGTTCCATTAGGCTCAATAATCCTTGCATCCTGCAATAATACTCCCGGCTTTATTTTTGCATTATGCATGTTATATTATGCTCGTATGCTCAAATGTTCTTTAATCCAGTAACATATTGCGTTGTCCCATTATTATTGTAATATTTGTGGGTCTGTATTCGCACATGTACTTTGCCTAATTAACGACTCTAATAATTTCATATTTCCAACTGTTCATCGTTGCAATTGCATGATAGAGCTATACCACAGTGCCGCAACAAGCCTTATTTGTGTCACATTTATATATTCATCATCACAAGCCTCATCATCATCTTCATAATCACATCCCACCAGCCTCGTCCGACATCATCATCTTCATAATCACATCCCACACTCCTCGTCCGACATCATCATCTTCATAATCACAGCCCACCAGCCTCGTCCGACATCATCATCTTCATAATCACATCCCACACGCCCCGTCCGACATCATCATCTTCATAATCACATCCCACGCGCCTCGTCTGACATCATCATCTTCATAATCACATCCCACCAGCCTCGTCCGACATCATCATCTTCATAATCACATCCCACACTCCTCGTCCGACATCATCATCTTCATAATCACATCCCACACACGCCTCGTCCGACATCATCATCTTCATAATCACATCCCACACGCCTTGTCCGACATCATCATCTTCATAATCACATCCCACCAGCCTCGTCCGACATCATCCGACATCATCATCTTCATAATCACATCCCACCAGCCCCGTCCGACATCATCATCTTCATAATCACATCCCACCAGCCCCGTCCGACATCATCATCTTCATAATCACATCCCACCAGCCCCGTCCGACATCATCATCTTCATAATCAATCATCATCATCTTCCTAATCACAGCCCACCAGCCCCGTCCGACATCATCATCTTCATAATCACATCCCACACGCCTCGCCAGATCATTATCTTGCTTCCTTGTTAGGCAATATCATCATCACTTTCACTATCATATTCAGACTCGGGATGGAACAGAAATCAATGCACGCATGTTGATTCAATGCTATTAGCTGACAGTTAAGGATAATGATGCCTGCTGAGTGCGTGTGAATCTCCACACCTTAACATAAATGACGGCTAGTCTCATCATTCTGTTTATATGAATAATATATGCTGCAGTGGTTGTGTGTCTATGGAATCACTTTCATACGTCCATACAGTCTGCACACAACCCCCCCCCCCCCCCCCCCCCCCCCCCCCACCCACCCGACGTGATGGAATGTCATTGGATTCTGCCAAGGCCTATCCCGCTTTCCAGTCAAATCGTTTAGTGAGCATCGGTCCATCAAGTAGTGTTTCATCAACATTATAGCAGCATATACAGTGACGCCCCGGGATCCATCCTATAGGCGTCATCTTCCTGGAATACTAGGCTGTGTCGATGATCTCATCAGACCTCGTCTGGCGCGGTTGCCATGTTTCAGGGTTCAAACACACCAGCCTGCCCGTCTTTATTCACGCTCACTAGTGGGTCGGCTTCCATCCACGTTACGTCTTTCTGTAATGTTACACTTTGTGCATTGTACTTTTGAACAATGAAAGACGCATTGATTGACACAGGCGTCAGAGACGTCGTGACGTCTAAGTGTCAGCCTGTGAAAGCCTCAAGCATTATCAATGTGCTCGATACTGGCCAGCTCTCTCACTGTTATAGCTGAAGGCTGTTTGCTCGAGGTACCGCGCCTGCACGGGTTTCTCGCTATGGATTGGTTTTAGCGAAGATGACGTGTTTTAGATGGTTGGGTGTTGCGGCTACTTTTCCATCTGACTGGAAGCGTATTGGCGGGTTGATATATTGTAGCAATGATAATGATGGCTATTGGTAGATGACCGGAGAGTAATACAAGGGCAGAAGCATAGTCTATTGTAGTATTAGCCACGATTGTCATCGTTTGGAAATTTTCAGCCGTGGTAGATAATCATTCCAGATATGTGAGTTGTTTTCACAAGGAATGAAGCATATCTTGTTCGGCGCATTGGCAGGTTTTCGTGTGGTTGGTATGGATGGCTGTGTTTAACGATGTTAGCCTGGTGAATAATACCCATTAATAGCAGATGAGGCGTCTATTGGGCTTTGCAAAAATAATAAGGCGCTTTCTCATTGTTGTGCACTCGGTTGCCTTCTTGAGCAGTACGAAACTATTATCGTTCGTTTAAGGTGAATGACACGGTATACCATGTTAATTGATTCTCTGAGGTGTTTTACAATGCATTATTGATGATGCATGTTGCGGTTATGTCGAACCGAACACAGGCGTTCTACCAGATGGGATGGGAATTGCTAATGGTTCCTACGCAAGGCATGATGCCATGGGGAGAACAATCCGAGATAATTCATTGATTCTGCCAAGATGGAAATTAAGCACAGAGCTCTTCCCAGCGTTGCGTAGTACCCAGGAAGCACAGGTGTATTGTTGGCAGGCTGCATCGCGGTTCTTATGATTAAGAGCCCTTCCTTGCCATGTTAACGTTTAGACCTAAGCGTAGTTATTTTACAGAAGTGCACCCCGCCAAGACCAGAATGACGTCATTTTAGAATAGTTTAGGGTGGTCTTTTCATTGCTATTCATTAGTATCGGATCTCATGTGCGCATGTACCAATCGATGGTCACCTTTAGTTGCGATGTTCAGTACACCCCGTGTACTTCGTTATTATGGATCTATGGTCACTTAACATAGGATCATGTTCAAACCACATGTCTCGTTAACATGTCCAATCGTCGAGTTCGCTATGTCTTTGCCTCGTCAGTGACATGGTCCACCGAGCAAGGCCAAGGATCTCTCGTTAACGGCTGTTGGATACTTAATACCAATGGCTTGCACTCATCGTATTTATTATATTGTTAGCTCACTAACCCGTTACACTCAGTGACCTTGAAGGGGCTTGTACACACACGCGTCATCAGCAAGTCGTTATTGAGTTTCTATGCTATTGCTGCTGTCGGAATAAAATGTGAGACCATCAACAGCTGATGCTGTGCTAGATCAGTGTGTGCTTAGAGGAAACGACAATCGCAGTGGTAATAACAGCGAGGTAAACGCGGGACGATGCTGCACCGCTCACGATGCCGATCTCTGCTTGTGGGACGCACTAGGGTGTATTGAGTTAGGATCTACCCTCCCGGGACATTCCTTATCGTACAACAAATCCTGTCCTGCCTCATAGCTAGGCCTCTTGATACTTTGCATGAGATTCGACGAAGGCAATTTGTTACTGTAAAAGCACGTACCATGTTAGACTGGATCTATATAGACTTCATTTTTACAAGGTAAATTGCTACATCATCCGTTGCCACTAACATTCCGTATCTTTTCAATGTACCCAGAAAACCATACCTCACACTATCTATGGATGGGGCCATTCTCAGTCCATACGGGCTATTGATCAAACACATTGACGGCTTGATGGGTCAACTTCTGGTCCAGCGAGCGTCTTATTCTGTTCATACATCAACAGTATGGACCCGCAATGGATATTGGACATTTCTGAATGACTACATGGAGCATGTTAACTATGTGGCATCTGTGCAATGGCATAGTCTGTACCAGTATTGCGAAATGTAAACGTGACTTCATCCGCTGATATTTTGGGTCGATTCACGTTATGACGACGACAGCACATATAACGAACGGGCTCGCTTGCTTAAAGTTCACCGTTCGTTGCTGACTAACTTCCTGCAGGTTGCACATCAACCAACCTGTCCCTTTACGACTATAAATCGGAAATTAGACGTCATTAATCGGCAGTACAGTCGTAGATCCAAATAAGCGACCCCCCCCCCACCCCCACACATGTGGGTCCGGGGATAGAATAGGCTCCCTGTATCATTGGAAGAGGCAAGTGAAAGGGGACAAGCCGTTTTCCGTGAGCTGTGTCTCCCTTCCTTGAGGAGAGGCTGAAATGGACTGGTCCAGTCAATCGGCAGGAAGTGACGTGCTCCAAGATAATCGCTTGCATTTTTATCTTTTTCATCTCCATCCACGTGGTTTTTTTTACTATTTATCTTAGAAGGGGATATAAAAAAGGTCAAGTTTATCTCTGCATATTCACCCCACCTATGGTGTTGGTGTACCATTAACCCCTATACTTACCTTACATCACCGAATAAGGGCCTCGGTAATTGTCTCGTCATAACGTTCAATATATGCTCATCGTTCAACACAACTATCAGCTGATCGCTGGAGCTGTCGTGCTTTGAATATATATCTGATCTGTGTTCTCATATCTATAAAAATGCGTCTAATGGAAATTCAACATATCAAGTTGCATTTGTAAACGTATGGATGCACATAGAGTGGCCGGGTTTGTGAGGTGAATTAGACACCGGCATGTGTTTGTGATATCTGAGCAGTTGTTTGCGCCAACACATTGATATGAATGATGTTAACTAGATAGTTTGAGTTGCCTTTATTGTCATCCGTATTGACCACTTAACCAACAGACAGACGCAGGTTTCACATGACAATAGCAGAAATCGACAGGGGGTCGATGAACGGATTGCGTTTCCCGGTTTCATCATTAATTATATACATAACAGGCGACCACTCCGTCATCGTTATGAGTGCCAAAGCTGCTCCATCCAAATATGCACAAATTGTTGTTTGAGATTTTTCAGTCACTCTGATATGCTGTCATTACAGGTGCCAGAGACCTTCCCCGGCAATGCACCTGCCGTGCTGCGATAAGTGACCCCTGCCTCATGACTGACTATCCTCTTGCTAATTACGCTCTTAGCAGTTCACCATAGTGGGTGTAATGAGGTAGTTATGACATCCACCTGGGTGTTATGATGTAGTCATGATATCCACCTGGATGTAATGAGGTAGTTATAACATCCACTTGGGTGTAATTAGGTAGTCATGACAGCCACTTGGGTGTAATGCGGTAATCATGACATCTACCTGGATGTAATGAGGTAGTTATGACATCCACTTGGGTGTAATGAGGTAGTTATGACATCCACCTGGGTGTAATGAGGTAGTTATGACATCCACTGGGGTGTAATGAGGTAGTCATGACATCCACCTGTGTGTAATGAGGTAGTTATGACAGCCACCTGGGTGTAATGAGGTAGTTATGACAGCCACTTGGGTGTAATGGGGTAGTTATGACAGCCACTTGGGTATAATGGGGTAGTTATGACAGCCACTTGGGTGTAATGAGGTAGTTATGACAGCCACCATAATCCGTGCTCGTCTCTATCGTGAGCTACTTGCGCGTGGCAGCAGCCCGGCCGCCACAGCGATACCTCTCGCCGTCAGGCCACGTAGCACTACCCTAGCACACTTGACGTTCTCATATAATGGAAATTCTCTGTCACATCAAGTACTTGCTGAGAGACAGAGTCGGCCACGTTTGCTGTCAGTTTGCTGATAAAGCGCGCCCGCTTCCATGCCTCGCTTCTCTTCAATGGCTTCCATACCGTGTGTGGGGCCAGCCTGTTATTGCGTGCGCCGCTCCGCATACGCAATGATGCTACAAGCGCCATTCCTAGGCTGAAACACTCGTTTATGTGTCCTGCATACGGACTCTGCATGTGTAATGTCAAGTATTGAGACGTTTATCAGGACAGATTCCCCTATAGAGTGAGATTTCGTTCAGTCCTCTGCTGAACGCTGCATTGTATTGACGTAAATGTAGACATGATCTGACCTGGTTTAGTTAAGCTGGCTTTTAACTAACACAGGTATCATAGATAAGGTTTCAATAACAGATAATTATCAACAGCGCGTCATCAGGCGTTATGTTTATTGCAAACGAGGAGGTCAGTGCTTACATCAAGCGTTGCGTCAAAGGTTTAACATGAGTGATGTGCCCTTCCGGCTAAAGCACCTGGTCCTACGGTAGATTAGCATTACCCCATCCTGCTCGCTCTCCGTGTGTCGGAAGCAACGTAAAACCTTATCGTCTATATTTATTTATTACCCGACATTCGATTCATCAGGTGTCTGTTTGATGGTTGTCTCCCCAGGATGTAGCTCAGACCTCATCATGTGGCGTCGTTAACTTGCCAGCCTCCCGCAGCCAGCTCTCTTCAACACCCTCCTGATAATCCCCCCCGCGTCACCGCTAAGGCCCACCAACGATCACCTTATTCAAGATGAGAAGAAGCAAGTTTGCCATATCATCCCGCGGCTCAAAATCCCATTAGCTTCTCCACTTTAAGGTTATCATCTATTAGAAGGACATACTGATATGACCGCACAATGATCTTGTTCGTCCTTACACTGACCGCGTAGTCGCCTGCTCCACCCAGTAAGCAGAGGGATCTATGCAGCGCTATAGTCTCCTGCTCCACCCAGTAAGCAGAGGGATCTATGCAGCGCTATAGTCTCCTGCTCCACCCAGTAAGCAGAGGGATCTATGCAGCGCTATAGTCTCCTGCTCCACCCAGTAAGCAGAGGGATCTATGCAGCGCTATAGTCTCCTGCTCCACCCAGTAAGCAGAGGGATCTATGCAGCGCTATAGTCTCCTGCTCCACCCAGTAAGCAGAGGGATCTATGCAGCGCTATAGTCTCTATTCTATACAGCGTTTAAGGTTATATTATTTAAAGCGGTACAGCTTCTGTTCTATAAAGTAGTCATAGCCTCTATTCTATATAGCGGTATAGCCTCTATTCCATATAGCGGTATAGCCTCTATTCTATATAGCGGTATAGCCTCTATTCCATATAGCGGTATAGCCTCTATTCTATATAGCGGTATAGCCTCTATTCCATATAGCGGTATAGCCTCTATTCTATATAGCGGTATAGCCTCTATTCTATATAGCGGTATAGCCTCTATTCTATATAGCGGTATAGCCTCTATTCTATATATAGCGGTATAGCCTCTATTCTATATAGCGGTATAGCCTCTATTCTATATAGCGGTATAGCCTCTATTCTATATAGCGGTATAGCCTCTATTCTATATAGCGGTATAGCCTCTATTCTATATAGCGGTATAGCCTCTATTCTATATAGCGGTATAGCCTCTATTCCATATAGCGGTATAGCCTCTATTCTATATAGCGGTATAGCCTCTATTCTATATAGCGGTATAGCCTCTATTCTATATAGCGGTATAGCCTCTATTCTATATAGCGGTATAGCCTCTATTCTATATAGCGGTATAGCCGCTATTCCATATAGCTATTCCATATAGCGGTATAGCCTCTATTCTATATAGCGGTATAGCCTCTATTCTATATAGCGGTATAGCCTCTATTCTATATAGCGGTATAGCCTCTATTCTATATAGCGGTATAGCCTCTATTCCATATAGCGGTATAGCCTCTATTCCATATAGCGGTATATTCTATATAGCGGTATAGCCTCTATTCTATATAGCGGTATAGCCTCTATTCTATATAGCGGTATAGCCTCTATTCCATATAGCGGTATAGCCTCTATTCTATATAGCGGTATAGCCTCTATTCTATATAGCGGTATAGCCTCTATTCTATATAGCGGTATAGCCTCTATTCCATATAGCGGTATAGCCTCTATTCCATATATATAGCGGTATAGCCTCTATTCCATAGCGGTATAGCGGTATAGCCTCTATTCCATATAGCGGTATAGCGGTATAGCTCTATTCTATATAGCGGTATAGCCTCTATTCTATATAGCGGTATATAGCCTCTATTCTATATAGGTATAGCCTCTATTCCATATAGCGGTATAGCCTCTATTCCATATAGCGGTATAGCCTCTATTCCATATAGCGGTATATAGCCTCTATTCCATATAGCGGTATAGCCTCTATTCTATATAGCGGTATAGCCTCTATTCTATATAGCGGTATAGCCTCTATTCCATATAGCGGTATAGCCTCTATTCTATATAGCGGTATAGCCTCTATTCTATATAGCGGTGTAGCCTCTATTCCATATAGCGGTATAGCCTCTATTCCATATAGCGGTATAGCCTCTATTCTATATAGCGGTGTAGCCTCTATTCTATATAGCGGTATAGCCTCTATTCTATATATAGCGGTATAGCCTCTATTCTATATAGCGGTATAGCCTCTATTCTATATAGCGGTAAATGCTACCGCAATGTCAGGCCTTAAAACTGGCGCCCTCTATTGCCGAGTCCTTAAGTATCTCCCATTCTTCGAGGGACATAGCACAGGCGTAATTTGGTCTATTTCACTGCGCGCCTAATCACATGAGTGAGAACTCTGACAGCGAGCCTCCTCAATGCCTACCTGAGCAAACAGCGTGTGTTTTACTTGTTACTAGCATGCTTTGCTAAGGCGCGGGTGAGCAGCGAGTGTTAGATCGTGTACTTTGTAGCATATTGGAAGTGGGTAGAAGGTCGGGTAGCCACATTGCTCATGCAATCAGCTGCCGACCAGCTGGTATGATTTACTAAGCCAGAGTGTATCACTTGGTCCGGATGATGGGGAGCTGCCTGTTGCATGGAATCTTACCTCGTCTGGGTCGCAATCAACCCTGACTTAATTTGCAGGTGCGTCTGTGATTCGTATCAGGAGCAGTGTGGGTGAACATTGTTCTGGTCTCTCAAAACTCCACCCTGGTTTTATCCATGCAACCTGCGTCAGATATGCATGGATCCATAGGCGGTAGTTACCCTGAAGGCCGCGAGGGGGCCGAGGGATCGATGATGGCGGAATGGTAGCTGCAGCATCTGCAACTCAGCGCTGTCAGCATCCCCTTGCCGACGCGCGCAGGCGTCCTGCCCGACCTGCGCACTTCTCAGACCAGTCAGCCAAATGACAATCGCGCTTCAAGTCGTCCCGTCAAAAGCATCTGGATTTGCTGAGTTTGTGGGGAAATAAACTACGTCCCGTCATTGCCACAACTATACAAACCATATATTGAACGATGCCAATCAATGAATAGCGGTGATCGAGAAGTAAACACAGAGAAGAAGCGCCCGTTTCTGGCGGGGCCCACGTGGTACGCTCAACACTTATCCTGGATATTCCATAAGACATCGTCGACTCTTGAGGATTACGGAAAAAGGAAAAGCTTCCTTTGAACGAGATTGAAATTGGGAACTCTTGGAGATACTACGTGAAGCATGTCTATCCGTCGTCGTTTATGGCGTAACAGCCCGTCCCAGCGGGGTCTGTCGCTCGACTCGCAAGCCCAACCACTCTGTCCCGACCCAGCCGTCGTCAAACCAAAGACACCACCTTTAAACTGTCTACCGGTAATTTCAATCGATTTCAAAAACACCTCTCATCATTAATTGATTCCCACCTGGATGTTCTGTTGACTAAATAAATAATTGCAGGTGTACTTGCTGATAACGACGTAGGAATCATTCGATGCATTGTTTGTACAATTCCGAAGCCAGTTCGGTAGGCTATAAAACGCGTTGATCTAACTGTTCTGTTTCGCTCTACGTCAAGTGGCCTGATGTACGCCGCTCAGAAACAGTTACTATCGGCTTTTTACGGTGTTTATTTACGGAAAGCTGACCCGTGTATGGTTTAGTAATAGGAGTGTGTTTTACTCTGACGGCGAGCTTACAACGTGATGCGCTGGCATAACTGTCTGCTTGTGAAAGTTAGCTTTCTTACATGGGTTAATTAGGTAGGAGACGAGCGCAAGCCATGTCGTGCCATCGGCGCATGCGCGTGGCTTTGATGCTCACCTATTCAGCATTGGTATCCACCTAAATTAGCCTGAGGGTCGCGTGTCAGAATCAGTTCTCGCTGAGGGATTTTTCTAATGCTGTCACTAAGCGCCAAGAGATGTTTACAAATTGCACCAGTTCAGCGGAATGTCTTAAATGAAATCGCATAGCATGGTAACGCCTGGTGAGAATTGCGACCGATCTTAGCTATGGGAAGAGCACATGTATTAATTGAAATTGAAAGCGTTAATTACACATTGGTTTTAATCCCCCGGCGCATTTACTTACGGGATAATGATGGTGGAGGTATCATCATGCGCACGCATCTGCCATGAGAGACACGCAATCTACACTTCGCCGACCAAGTGTGATATACCGTACGGGGCAATTAGACACTGCGTTCAATTGTCTTTACTCCGATATAAACCAGACTCCAGCTGGCTGTTTAATAGAAGCGCTAAAGCAATAAATTGAAATTGCATCTTGTGCGCCATACACGTGGATTATCTTTGTTTTAATTTTAATTACATTACTGTTTTATGTTGGCTCTGGATTTGACCACATGGTCAGCTTCTTCGCCTGTACCTACTTCTTACCATAATGAGGGGATGCAAAGAGAGAGGTGACGTCATGATTCATAATGAGGGGATGCAAGGTAAGGAGAGGGAGCTGACGTCATCATGATTCTTGTCCTGGCCTCAGTGATACTTCCGATCTCGGGATGTATCCGGAGCTGGGTAAGGAACGGATTTATCATGCTGGAACTAGGTAAGGAACGGATTTATTATGCCGGAGCTAGGTAAGGAACGGATTTATCATGCCGGAGCTAGGTAAGAAACAGAGATGTGAGAAGTAGAGGTAGTACCGAACAAGCACTCCCATTCCATAAATAAACATGTAGCAATTTACTCTATTACATATCAAATGTCTTTTAACGTGTAAGTAACAAGTCAAGACTCGTTTAGATATGCTGAAATAACACAACAACTGTCGACGATGTATTTGTGAGGCGTGGAATGAGTGGTCTTTCCTACATTCGCCGCAGCTCCATTACTGCATACATCTGAAACGTAAGTTACGTGCACACATATAAGATTTGCACGGAGTGGCAGTGATGTTTTAGGTGCATTCCGGGCTCTAGTGAGAAATAGTGTCAGTTTTGTATTGGCGAGGATTGTTCAAACAACAAATGGGCAACCCAGTTTAACCTCGGTATAACGGCCACAAACAGACAACATATGCCTTGTCAATCTGCAGGCCAGTGAAAGAAATATGTCGAATATCCAGCCAGAGTCGCTCGGGTACAGCAGAGCAACTTTCCGCAAACCACAACAAGCACTATCCGTCGGCCACCAGTTGCATGGCGCAACTTTCCATTTGATTATTGTCACATTTTGGACAAGCGTATTGGCCTCCTCGTCTCCTAATAACCCAGTTTGCTCCCCCGACATTGTCCATATCACTTGCTATCGTGTCGTATGCAACCCCTTTCTTGTTTCTTCCCATTAAATCTACCCGGTTTACATAGGATGGGAGTCTGTCTTTATGAAGTGTTCACAAGCTCACCCTCCCTTGTCTTATCGGGTGTGTTTATGGGCGCAGCTCTGCTGTAAATCGTATTAATAAGACTGCGATCCTGTGGTGTCTACGCCAAGTCATGCAAATTAACCATAGGTGTATCTCAACGCCGCGGTTCTATGTTCACATGGGAATCATGGGCAACGTTAACGCCAAGTTAGCGACGCTAAAGAAGCCATGTTATGGCCAGCCAATTCCTGTTGTGACCGAAATAATTTTTTTTACAATATCGAATAACTATACCACACTGGTGCTTACAATGCTGTGTAGTGTTTGATCGTATAGGTGTGATGATGCCTTGGCTACACCCACCACCACCATACAGTAGAATCAGGCTGTGGTTTTGCTAACTGGCGACCTGTAGCAATAAGAAGCTGCTATATTTGGCCATATAGTTTGTAATTTAACGTTTCTAAATGGCACGTACAAGCCAAAGTTGAAGTTTAGGGGTGACGGTGAAAGTGTCCAAGTCACGACTGCTGTAACCAAAGACTCGTTCATTAAGTACTTACATTTAGCTATTGGCGCCATAGTAACGGGATCACGGCGCAGCAACGTGTAATAACTCGGAGATACCGCGGGGCATGTTCTAATCAATGGACCAGCTCCTGACAGATGCACTTGGCCGTTCAATCCGCGGCATCATTACCAAGCTGCTGCCCCGCGACAATTCTCATCAGAGTTCTCAATCAATCACGGATTTATTTATCCTTCACCGCACGATGCGGAATCATATTTCGTTATTGAAATTTGGAAGCTGATTTGACAGTCTTAGATGGTAGTTGATAACTATAAATATATGATGTAAGATTGTTATTTCTAGTTGGGTTGCAGCTCAGCGCCGGCCTGGCTCAAGTAGATAGATGGTTTGAAGGTCAGGGTGGCCTGTTGATCGTGTGATGTTTGATGTCTACCACAAGTATTACTGAACGTCTACAGCAGACTGTTTGGTCTGGCGTCAGGGTGGCCTGTTGATCGTGTGATGTTTGATGTCTACCACAAGTATTACTGATTACTGAACGTCTACAGCAGACTGTTTGGTCTGGCGTCAGGGTGGCCTGTTGATCGTGTGATGTTTGATTTCTACCACAAGTCTACCACAAGTATTACTGAACGTCTACAGCAGACTGTTTTGGTCTGGCGTCAGGGTGGCCTGTTGATCGTGTGATGTTTGATGTTTACCACAAGTATTACTGAACGTCTACAGCAGACTGTTTGGTAGGGTGGGTCCTGTTGAGGGAGTGATCGTGTGATGTTTGATGTCTACCACACAGTGAATGTTTGATGTCTACCACAAGTATTACTGAACGTCTACAGCAGACTGTTTGGTCTGGCGTCAGGGTGGCCTGTTGATCGTGTGATGTTTGATGTCTACCACAAGTATTACTGAACGTCTACAGCAGACTGTTTGGTCTGGCGTCAGGGTGGCCTGTTGATCGTGTGATGTTTGATGTCTACCACAAGTATTACTGAACGTCTACAGCAGACTGTTTGGTCTGGCGTCAGGGTGGCCTGTTGATCGTGTGATGTTTGATGTCTACCACAAGTATTACTGAACGTCTACAGCAGACTGTTTGGTCTGGCGTATTACTGAACGTCTAGGGTTTGGTCTGGCGTCAGGGTGGCTAGTTGATCGTGTGATGTTTGATGTCTACCACAAGTATTACTGAACGTCTACAGCAGACTGTTTGGTCTGGCGTCAGGGTGGCCTGTTGATCGTGTGATGTTGATGTCTATCACAAGAATTACTGAACGCCAAACACAGACTGTTTGGTCTGGTATGCCTGTACTTGGCTTGGAAATGATCTATTCATGAGCTTATGCCCACCATTTCGTTCAGCTCCTTGTCGCTTTGGCGACAACAAGGGAGCGACAATCGCACATTGTCTTTAATGGAAGTCTGCTTCCATGTTGATTGAATCATTGCCTTTAACGGAAGTCTGCTTCCATGTTGAATGAATCATTGCCTTTAACGGAAGTCTGCTTCCATGTTGATTGAATCATTGCCTTTAACGGAAGTCTGCTTCCATGTTGATTGAATCATTGCCCTTAACGGAAGTCTGCTTCCATGTTGGTTGAATCATTGCCTTTAACGGAAGTCTGCTTCCATGTTGATTGAATCATTGTCTTTAATGGAAGTCTGCTTCCATGTTGATTGAATCATTGCCTTTAACGGAAGTCTGCTTCCATGTTGATTGAATCATTGCCTTTAACGGAAGTCTGCTTCCATGTTGATTGAATCATTGCCTTTAACGGAAGTTTGCTTCGTGATTCCTGGCACTTCATGATCACCTTTGATGGAATTGGCTTTTTAATCAATTTTGCAAAATTACTCGCATTGATGTCGTCCTAGCGAATTAATGTATTATACATATCATCCCAATGTTGCGAATGAATAACAACTCAGCCATGACGGCTTTTACTTCGTTTGGCTTTGGTGTGTATAAGGGATATGACAATATACTCAAATTGCACCGACGACGCTAGGTTGTTTTTAAGCTGACGCATTTAAAGCATTTACGATGTTCTTATCAACGTCAACCACGTGCGTCTTGTTTACATGCCGCGGAGGTTTACAGCTCAATGAGGGCGACGATTTTATACCAAGTGGGCTGCTACGTTTAAGGGATGCTGTCCCACACTAAATGGATACTGACCTGCACTTAAAGGATACTGACCTACTCTAAAGGGATTGTGACCTACTCTAAAGGGATACTGACCTGCATTAAACGGGTACTGATCTACACTAAAGGGGAACTGACCTTCACTGAAAGGATGCTACCCTACTCTGAAGGGATGCTACCTTACTCTGAAGAGATGCTACCCTACTCTGAAGGGATGCTACCCTACTCTGAAGGGATGCTACCCTACTCTGAAGGGATGCTACCATACTCTGAAGGGATGCTACCCTTGCCTAGCGATCATCCCCATCTATCACCGCCGTCCTTGTTACGTCGTTCCAGCTCGTATGTTTATTGATGTGATGCTTATATGTGTTCCAGGGCCTGGGCAAGAACAGTTCATGTAGTCTGACAAGCGCATCAGACGAAAGTGATACGGAACAATCGCCGTTTGAACTAAGAAGAGGTCGCCGCTCTGCTGTTATTGACCCCAAAGTAGGTTTCTGATGTGATCAGTTAGTACCCGGAAATGACAGTCAAGTTCATGGAAGCCATATTGATCCCATATGTTGCGTTGTAGATCAGGAGCATTATTCGCATCGATATAAATAGAATGACAAGCCTTACTACGACCACTCTATTGACTCGTAATGTGTTCCTGGAAAGCGGCATTACTCCACCCGATCACCTTGGATAATTAGGGGTTTGATAGAATAATCATCTCGTACTCATAGCAGGTTTTGATATATAGACTTGTAAAGCTGACATGACAGTATCCCACAGCCTATTGTAGACAATGGCGCTATTTACGTCATGTGTTACATGAAATATTGGTTTTGAAGAGGATGAATTAGTCTGTGAATACATCATATAATAGGTATCGCATTCATACATACATCTGTCTCATCCCTGTGTATGGCTGTATCCCCTCCATGGCTCACAATCCAAGGGGCCTTTGTTTGAGATGATCTTCACTCGGACATTATGATGAGTCTGAGTTTCCCGTATTACCTTACGACTCGAGTATATGCACACACTATATTAGGTATAATACGAGAGCTGTTTTCTATAGATATGTTAAGTCCTGGTGTATACCTATTGCTATCCAGCCATATGTTGATTGTGACTACCATGGCTGCGGACGGGATTGCTTCGTGCTGATGCAGCAACAAGGATAGTCAGTGTCGGTCACGTTATATAGGAAGCATTCAGTGATGTTAGTGAACTATACCAGACGCATTGCACTAGGTCCACAACCCAACGAAACACACATCGCAAGGAATAAGGCTACATTGTATTAACACAGCATGTGCTTCTACGGGTGTTTGTTGCCGTACTTGCGAATACCCACACGTGTCAAACATTGGCAATTACATAGCAAGCCATCGGCTCTTAAGCAGTTACGGCGCATCATGACAGCACAGTGAGCCACCTGGTGGGGTGTTCAACAACAGACACGGATAGTGGGTTCTGGGGGCTTAGTCCAGGCAGCAACACTCACTTTCAGTGTCTCATTTCGCAGTTAAAGCACTTAAGCAATCAGGGTTAATTCGTTAATGTTTTAGCGGCAATGTGCTGAAGCATCAAGGTATATGTAACGTTGTTTCTATGTTCCCCTCGTGATTACAGGGTCTAGGCGTTGTGAGTGCACCTGACGGAGACCTATCTCCGGGAAACTCATGTGACGAAGGGGAAAACAACAGGTAGAAATCTATGACTTTTTTTTATAACATTCCTACTTTTTGCTGTACGAGTTTGCATGCTTTTATTACTGTCTTAACTTATCGTGGGATAGCAAACTTGAACTATCTGTGGATGTGCAGTTCATTTGTTAATCACTTCTGTTTGTGCGCTTGGATGTCCGGCTTTTATCGTAAACGTCAGCATTTGCACCTCATTATGGTAGCACTAGGACTGCTGTGTTACGTGCTGTAATACATACTTTTATTTTACTCTGTTTCGTTCGTAGTGATGATGATGATGTTTTCAGCAGCTCACCAGAAAGGTAATTGTATTAACCCTTCTAATTATGAGTGTCTTTCATAATACAACTGTCCTGACAGTTAAGCATGTACGGGTTGTGTTGCACGTTATATATTTCAATATATGTAACAATAAGGGATATACATGTATAATTCAATTATGACCAGGGGTTTCGGCTGTATTCAGTGTTGTGTGATGGTGATGGGTGGGATGGTAAATTGTTTGGTAAGGTGATATTCGCACTGGGGATTTGTCGCATTAGCAGTGCTCTTATCTACGAGATTCCAACTCGCATTACAAATGATTCCGATCTTAGCCATGGGTTTGCTAACTTATATTCATGGCATTAGCTTTGGCCACTGCATTTGTTTAGTATAAATGTCTGTTTGCATCAGTGCTGCTGCGGAACCGCCAAGAACTCTTGGAAGACGGAAACGAAGTTCGGCTGATTTAGGGGTCAATTACCCCGGTGATTTGGTAACGCAGAGCCGTAAAGTGCGAGCTAAGCCGCCACCACTCATCAAGAGGAACACTATAGCCGACTTCGCAAACACCAAGGCCTACCAAGCGTCCACAGCCAGCATCATATCGGCTGTTGAGAACGGTTAGTGATTATGGGGGTTACCGCAGCAGTAACAACCTTCCCATCGTCAACGGTTATATAAATATATTCTATTTTTATTATTCATATTCCAACAATAGTAACCAGCAGAATCCGAATGATGCAGGTTGTTCAGTGCTGTCGTTTGAGGGCTAGGATAGAGGGCTTGGCTGCTCTGTGCATTGTATTGTCAAGCTATTAATGCGGTAACAAAACGGAAATCATGTGTCATTTATAAGCCAGCTCTCTAAGAGTCTGAAGGGTATGACGTCCGGACTTGCTACAGTACCAATTTATTCCATGCGTGGATATGTCAGGCTCCTTTAATGGCACGATCAGTTATTATTTGCAAGTGACACAAATTGGGCAAAATATGGTCAATTGGAAATTGTGAAGCATAACAGTCTACCGTAAATCACAACCTTGCTCCATCAGCATCTAATCTCTGTATGATGTACACTGCAAGTGCTCCATTCTCTTTCTTTCTGGTCGATGTCGTTGGCGTGATATTTGACACTTTCATTGTTGAGACCATTTGCACTTGCCTTTCAGTAATTAGATGTATTTGTATGATTCATGAAATATACCTTTTTTCAGACCTGAAGAAAATTAAGGGCTCCAAAGTTTCAATTTTCAACAAATTTGTAAGTTCCTAGATTTTGGAAAAATTCTTCAATCGGCTGAATTGTATACACTTTCAACTGGTAAAATCATGTATTGTATTTATTCACACAGAAAACCAACCGATCGAAATCAGAACTGGGAGAAGTACTTACAAATCTCAAGGCATCTGAATTCACTGACAATTTTCTGAAGATTTATAAGGTAAACTAACATTATCTTAAATCTTTAACACTACCACAGCTATGCGTATTTGATTCGGTATGAGATAAATGACGATGAGCCACTTTATGATGTCATTGGCAGGACGCCCATTGGTCTCTTTTGGTGGACCCCAATCCGGACAGTAAAGACAGAGTTACTTCAGAAATCAGCGAACATGAACGCAAGAGGCGGGAGGCTGTATGGGAACTGTTCCAGAGTGAATGTGTCTTTCTGTTAGATCACATTATGGTCCTCAAACATGTAAGCATATATATATATATATATATATATATATATATATATATATATATATATATATATATATATATATATATATATATATATATATATATATATATATATATATATATATATATATATATATATATTTATATATATCTATATATAATATCCACTTATATTTTAGTAAATCCACTTATGTAAGGTATATTTTTAAACGGCTTTCTAGCTCTTGATCATCCATTTCCAGCTGATTCATTTCGTTAAATGGATGTTGAGTCAGTGTAACATTTCTTTCGCATTACTGCTCCTTGTTGCTGCAGTGTTTTATGGAGCCTATGAAGGAGGTACAAGTGGAAGGAAATCTGATGTTCGCAGAGCCCAGGGAGCTTTTCGGCAACCTAGATGACTTGTGCTGGGTAATGCTTGATATTCTCTTTTTTTGTTCCCATGAATAGGTCCATTACAGACTGTGTGATTTACATCACGCCTTTATATCCATGGAGGAAATGCACTTCCGGTTGAACAATTTCCAGAAAGCTTCGCTATACTTGCGTCAGATATGCATGCTTTATGTTGGCAATAATGGTTGCTGATGCTAAGGCGCATTAACGCAGCTCATGACCGACATTTTCAATGATTTTTTTTTACAAATTAGGTTAGAAATATATCAATATGGATTGCAATCTTTTGACAAATCGTCTCTCATTGCAGATGAGCAAAACGTTTTGTCGTGAGTTTTTAACGCTCCTTTCAAAAGACATCAAATCAACTGGTCACTTTGGACGAACTGAAGTGCTGATCAAGGCCCTTCAAAAGGTACCCGGTGTCCCATGTCTAGTGAAATCTTACATTAACACTGCCCTATGCGTCCTCTGCTGTAACATAGTGATTATCAATGACTTGTGTGCATCGGCCTTGCTACAGCTGTCCCAACTGACCAGTGACGGGGAATGCTACCATGAATACTGCCTCAACTACTCCAAAGCAATCACATACCTTGAACAGCTACGCAAGAATGAGGACTTCTGTCAATTCGAGAAAGTATGGGTCTATTAGCATTATGAAGATTGTAAATCAGTTATTGCGTTTACAGGTCGAATTGAATCAAAAAATCTCGGCGTTGTGTTTTTGATTCAGTGGTGTGAGCAAGATCGGCGCTGTCATCGTCTTCAGCTCACTGACCTACTCGTCTCACCAATGCAGCACTGCACTAAAGTCCCCTTGTTGTTGAACAATATTCGCAAATACACATCAGACGAGGATGAATGTAGACAACTCACCGTTTCAATCGAGAAACTTGAGACGTCATTGAGTAAGCAACAGTTGGATTAATAGTCTTAAATAAACGGCAAAATAATTTGCGAATCTGTCATTTATCGTAAGCGTAAATTGATGATCGATAATGGCGCTTACAGAAAATCTAGAAGCAAAGATGAAGTGGCTGAAAAATTTTGAACGAGTGCAAGAGATTCAACAGCAAATTGTATGGCAGCCAATAACAGAACTTGAACCGAGAGCCCTTATACCAGAAGTAAGTGGTCGATTGAGCTATATGAATTCACCAAAACTATTGTACATTGTGCGTTTTAGAGGTCAATTCAGGTTTTGCGGTATGTTGATGGAATTGATTAGGGTGTGTTGATGGAATTGATTAGGTTATGTTGATGGAATTGATTAGGGTGTGTTGATGGAATTGATTAGGTTATGTTGATGGAATTGATTAGGGTGTGTTGATGGAATTGATTAGGTTATGTTGATGGAATTGATTAGGGTGTGTTGATGGAATTGATTAGGGTGTGTTGATGGAATTGATTAGGGTATGTTGATGGAATTGATTAGGTATGTTGATGATTAGGGTTGATTAGGGGTATGTTGATGGAATTGATTAGGGTGTGTTGATGGAATGATTAGGGTGTGTTGATGGAATTGATTAGGGTGTGTTGATGGAATTGTTTGATGGAATTGATTAGGGTGTGTTGATGGAATTGATTAGGGTTCTGTTGATGGAATTGATTAGGTGTGTTGATGGAATTGATTAGGGTGTGTTGGAATTGATTAGGGTTCTGTTGATTGATTAGGGTATGTTGTTGTGGAATTGATTAGGGTGTGTTGATGGAATTGATTAGGGTGTGTTGATGGAATTGATTAGGGTGTGTTGATGGAATTGATTAGGGTGTGTTGCTACAGTTCTTAAAGTCGACGCTGAACAAACAGCCATGTGAACGATTGCTGGCAAGTCCAAAACGCCAGCTTCTGCACGAAGGAGCCGTGACACTTCTAGGTACAACTGTCACTTTTGGAATTAATCGGTCATTCCCTGTTCTAGAATCTCAACTTATTTGCAATTTAAATAGATTATACTATCATTTGACGCTTAAAGGTTGATGTCATGTGTTTGCAGAAGTTTACAAGACTATAGATATGTACATGTTCCTATTTGACGATATTCTGCTACTCACTAAAGTCAAGAAGCAACCAAAGAAGGTATCAACGAGCATTCATAATTATCGATCGTTGTCGCGCTGTTTTTAAAAAAATATCCGACTCATGTAAAATTTGCTCATCTCCTCGTATTGCAGAAGCAGTCACTTGAGTCAGCTGTTCCAAGCGGTCATCAGACAGTTCAAACGGATGGTGCCAAATTCGTGGTTCATCGCCAGCCGATGGCGCTGGACCGCGTGACCGTGCATGATGTACAGCCTCCCGACGCAGCAGGTATCGCACACTTGTCTTCCTGTCACGTGTTTGGATTTATTATCTAATCTCCTTTCCAAGATATTTGCATAAAGAAGATATATTAAACTGTAAACAATAGATATGAACTGGTAGATGTTGGATATCTAGCGCGTTGTGCTTTAGTGGTGAACTCTATGCTGGCCATTTGCTACTGTGCACCTGTTTACCTGGATGCTGGCTATCCCGTCTCACCTTTTCTGGGTCGCAGGTTCTGTTTATTGTGTATCATCATTGAGTTTGCTGTCATCAAGCGTATGATGCTCCAACCCCCAGCCTCCAGTATTCCCAGTGCGCATGCTTCCTGCATGAGTCACATGACCAGTCACGTGCTACGTTTGGTCATTGATCACTTGCAGAACGTATTAGAGGACATACGATGACATATCTGGCATCAGTCCTATTTGTATCGTTATTTCAGTTGACATTTCAGTTGTCGTTGCATTACCATTTCTTTGAGTTATCGTTTCTAGTGGATTCCTCGCCTCTCTGTTGTCAAAACAACCTTGGGTGCTTACCTCTTTCGTGTAATCATTGTGGCAATTTAGAACCTAGATCAGTAGTATACTGAACATGCTGAAAACAGCCGAAAATCACACGAGCATTTTCCCTCTGTCACCCGGCAAGGTATATGGGAATACTGGGAGGCCGGGAGTAGCGTGCATTTGGCGCTGGAAGGCGATCATTCCCATGATATGGAGTGTTTGCCTCACTTCATTGACGATTACTATTCCCAGCGCCCCAACTTATTCTTCGGTTGCCTCTCTGCAGCAAATGGGTTAAAGAATGCCTTCGTCCTGGTTCAGATAAGTCGATTTCAGCAAATCATCGGAGTGTATACATTACAGGCGCCCAGTGAAAATGCAAAGGTATTACCTATTGTGGTATTGACAGAGCAGAATACAGAATAGTATCAATTGAAATATAACTTTTTAAGAACATACGAATAACAACAAACAAGCGATATTATGAGACATTATATGTCATTATTGTTAGACAATGATAGTCTAATATTTCTGTAATGTGCTTTCGATGAAGGCAATGTGGCTGACCAAATTGCACGAAGCTCAGGACCAGTATAAGGAAGCAAGCAAGCCCAAAGGACAGGATACAAATAATAATGACTCACCTTTGCATCGTCGGTCTGCATCGCTCAAAAAAACCAAATCGACTCGACCTCGTAATAAAAGGTCGAGTACTGGATCCCAGGAATACCCTGCAGGTCATGGAATGACCTTGGATTTATCTAGCCTTCCTCTGGAAAGGAAAGCCTTCAGTCTGTCCAATAATGCAATAATGACCTCCCGTGAGCGAAGCTCGTCCTCTGAAGCTGATGGCTTGGCCCTGTTAGGTGCACCAGAACAGAACCGCCGTGTATCTGATCCAACTACACCGCTGGGCACTGTGTTATCACCAGCGTTTGTGGTGGAAGTTGAAAATGACGAAATCGAAACCCCAACGATAACAATGATACCCACAGTCACAAGAGATGATTTTAAAGAGTCAAGCGAAGCAATGAACGAGGGGCTAGAGAATGAGGGATTATTATACGCTCCTCAATCAAGAGAGGTCACCCCTGACGACACGACGGAGGATAATGCCCCTCTACTTGCTGAGCCCGGAGGATTAAGCGCCGCCACGTCACCATCTAGGTCACGTCTCTCTCCTAGTCGCACGAAAAAACTCAGTATGCTTAACGCCATCCACGAAAAGTCGCAATCTATCGATACAGGGCATGTATATATATGATATTGACAGTCATACCAAAACATCCATGCTTTTATCCGGATGAATCACAAATGCTCTATTCTCACAGTCATTGTTCTTTGTTTGGGCCAATTTGATATCTGCAATTTGTGATATTGATGCTCTGTCATCCATGTTTGAAACATTCCCTAATCATGCTTGCAATGTATATTACCCATTGAAATATGTTTTGCACTCGCCATGACAATCTTGAATTTAATGGGAACCAATCAGCTCCGCTCTTTGAACGTTATATTATAACATTGTTTTAGTAATGTATATACATATATGGGCAATGATGAATTTATTATGAAGGTTTGTGTATGTCATAAATTCGTCATTGCAGTCACCATTTCCCATATATTAGTTTATTATGATTTGTAAAGCCAGGTGAGAACCACCCATGATAGCATCGTTGATTGCAACATGGTCTTTGCGCTATGTTTGCTGTTGCCTAGTTTGATCGTCGTGGAAGCTAGCACTTTGGCGTTTTAGTTTATTCATTAGCTGGTAGGGGCAGTGTGGTCAGCTGGTGATGTCCTCTCATTGTAATTGACTTAGCCATTGTAATGGGGGCTGGATCCAATTTCCTGCAGATTGCCATTGGTGCGTGTACTCCACGCTGGACGAATAACCAACTGACATATTTCTTTATTAAGGCATGTCAGCCTCCCCATGTGTTTTGCACATCACTGTATTGATTGTATCACCTTACTGAAGCCTGGCCCGCGCTCGAAGTATGTGAGTGGTGGTGTTCTACAAGCAGCTTCTTACCGTGTTCATCAATAAGCAACTTTGTACATATGATTAATTTAGATGCTGCCTGATTCCATTTTAACTAGCCTGATTTCATATATAAGATGAATGACTATTTGACGTCAGTAATCGGCATATTTAACGCCATATTTTTGTGCATCACGGGCTAGTGTCGTTGTTTTTATGATGTTGAAAGCATATATTTTTGGTAACGTATTATTTGTTACATGTCAAATGTGTCCATGATGGTCTATTCCGTGAATAAATGTTACATTAACGCAATCAGCATGATTGACTTCTCGTATTAGTGCAGCAAGAGAGACCAGTAGATGCGCTGTCCCTGGGATGATTCTAATTGGACCATCTTGACTCACAACAAATAGATTCTTTCGAGCCAAGCGAGTTACATCCATGTATTTAATATTTGTATTACAGCAGCTCTGTCGCCTCTCTCCAGGACTTAATATCATCATGCTCCTTTTATGAAAACGTCACTATGTAATTTATTCATGCCATGCTTGTGTTTTGTATACAAAGGGTTACAGCCCATAATCTAGATTGCATAGCGTGTTACTTACGTCAACGTCTGAGTACACATAAATAGATTGGTCATTCATTGAAACATCTTTAGAGAAGAACCTATTTATTATTTCTTCAAATACCCTATGAGAGCCCAAATACAAATTCGCCCTCCAGACATAGCACTTCATAAGTTTGTAGGCTGCACTCGGTTGAGGTTGCTTGGGTCGATTATGTTGAGAGTACAGTCAATTAATAATCAATGCATCCATGCCTGACCTGATGCTCCGTGTGACTGGGTGGAGTGATGCTTTTGTAGTTCATATTGTGGTTTAGGGACCACGGTACAGATTGATAGCAACGGGCATTGTTCGATTACGATGGTTCGTGCATATGTCAATCGTATCTATGTAAAACGGTTGCACATTGTTTGCCTGACACTCATAGCAACGTTACACCGAGGATATGCCAATGCAGGGATCGATGATGAAGGTACAAAAGATGGCTCCAAACAATAGAATTAACATTTATCTGCTATTTTAATAAAAAAGGTAAATTGAACCTCGGCCGAGTGTTAACGATAACTGCATGACTGCAATTTTATTTTGTCGATGTTCTGATCCTGTGGTATCTAAACTTTAATAGCTTCTTCCTTTAGCGTCATCACATGCTAGTTGTCTGGTTAGCTAAATACACAGTGTAGTAAAGTCAATCTACGAGTTGAGAGGCCACAAACAGGACCAAATTACAGCATACGCTTGTGTTCGGTTACACCGACTCCTTGGCGACTATTATGCAGCATTGACAAGTCAGACTATCGAGTGTCGTACGCCGATGTCACGGTGTGGGTGTTTTGCATCTTGTGAGCGCCGAAAGGCAAATCCGATTTTATCTGATAATACAACCTCTGAAGGTGATTTATAATTCTTTCAAGTATTGGTATCACATATCGGCCGAGAATGCGTTGCTCGAGATTAAGCACGACCGAATTCATCGAGATCGTTTTGCACCAGTTGATCACCAGGAGGCAGGTCGCGTTACGTCACACGCACAGAACACGTTCCAAGGCAAACGAAGCCAACTAAAAAGAGCGTCGTTTTTTCCTCTGCTAATTGTTTTTTCTGCGAATCACTTGTCATCGTTTATGGAAGATTATGTCTTCCAATGTTCGTATTTATTTATTTGAGCCGATACGGATGCATGGAAACGGAATGTTTGAAAAGCCGCAGAGTAAATTAATTAATTTGGTTAGAAGAAAGCTTTCCGTGAGTTTGGGCCAGTCCTCGTACTCTTTAGCATGACAGATAACTTAGCCAGGCAACGGAAAGTGAATGCAACGCATTGGTCCACTTGGCCCAATCAGTAAGAAGATCGCCATCCTCCAGGGGGCTCTCTTGGCCCATGATAGCAATGTCACTGGCTTTTGCAACCTATACTAAATATAAATGTGGCAATACTGAATATTCATGTTATTACGCGTCGTCCTATTAATTTGCAGGATTGATAGCATATGGTTGTTGACAATTATGTGAATACTTGATATGTTGTTGAGCTGACTTGCGAAAATGTTTTGTCGAAATTCCCTGAAATCACTGGAAGGAATGGAAGGGTGGTCATGTATGACCGAACATCCTGTGTTAAACTGCTTGCACCATTACGTGTTTGTACTCTTAAGTGGATTGACATATAGGATGAGGTTTACTCATATGAATTAGAACATGGTTTGATAGAAACCCAAATAAGGCTCATAGCTGATTCTGGACTTGGTTTATTATATAACCAGGATCAAGAACCAGAGATGTCATACATAAGGCAATCATGTTCAATGCCATGGTAGTCATATGCGTAAAACAGCATTCCCGCGAAACTAGTTGCTTCTATAAAACTAATGGACAAAAGTGCATCAAAACATACAAAATATTTTCCTGTACCTAACAAATATTGGGCTGCCGGTTGTTCAGGTGATTTACCTATTACCGTTTTAGCGACTAGTTGTGGTATAGATTGGGGTGAAATTACAGACAAATATAACCCTAATGTATGGTTATCAAAATACGTGCAATATTCCCTGACAGCCTATATGTAGTGAATAACTAGAAAGAAAGTGAGACACTTTATATGTAGGCTTGAAGCGGCTTCGATGTGCCCCGACACGAATATCCTTTGATGGCCTCTTAAACTGTGCAGCAATAGGGGGTGGAACACTCCTTTCCGCTGCAAGAACTGAAATCTCGGATACTTCCCATGAAGCACGAATACTAAAATAATCAGAAGCATAGCCATATAATAAACAGATTCGATTTGAGGTTGATAACAATTGAACCATTGAATGGAACTTGATTGTGGTGCCATTTTATTTTGTTAATCGTGCTTGGACTATGTGTAAACATGTTTCACAAAATAAATGGCCATATAACGTCATTGTCTAACTCTGATCTATACTGATCGTTAATAATTATGCAGCAAGTTTTACCAACCGACAGGCTTCACACTTGATTTCCCTGTCTGACCCTTTGGTGGGAAACACCCATTGTGACTGGTTTTGTTTACTGACCGCCTGTACTCTGGAGTTTTCATTTAAATGCAAAACTGCCTTAAGTTATCTGAAAGAAATGCACCAACAGCAGCTTTTGTTTTGTGAATGGGTGGTCTGACATGGTCGCATAAACTCCATAAGCATTAAATAAAATCTGTGTGTTGCAACAACTATATTACACACGGGCAATTAGGGAGTGAAAACGATTATTTAACCTCAGATCGTAATCCAGTTGCCTTTTTGTGGCTACGAATACAGTGGTGCCTTTGTTTGAGGTGCTCTTAACTCATAGGGTACGATGAATGGAAGTAGCCAGTTTCACCTTATGACCCAAGCTTATGAACACAGCATACTCTAGAGAATACGCGAGGCGCTTCCAATTGATAAAGTACGGCTTAGGGGAGTTGCTATTCGTTTGTACTTATATCACGGCCATCATTGCAATGGAGGGTGGAACGGGGGCAGCGAAGGATGTATCAGTCATCTAGCATGTGAGTTTGATTGCAGACTGTATCAGCCCGCATTATACCAGCGCCACCACGCGGCAATCTACGAAGGATAATGTTCGCGCAATATGTGTTTTTTCCATCGTCAAATATTGCCGTGGTTGGCAGCTACTAGCTCTTACCGGTAACTTTTTATTGACCACGCCCTGCGATCCGCGAGGCAGCAAATATATCCCCAGATGACGTTATCGGAGCAATTGCAAAATCAAGTAACCGTTTGTTGTTTCAAATTTTATTTTGCAGCGCATAGAAAATCTAATTTGATTTGTTAATGGTGGAGTGGCGATGTGCATAGGACCATGAATGATGATTGTGGCTCCGTCGACACTGGTGATAGCAGGTTGCATGTGCTGCGTGTGCTTCAGACAGAGAGCTTGCAAATACAGCAAGGGAAACTCACAGGCACCTATTTGCACACAGGATTAAGACAAAATCCCTTCATGTCTTTACAAAACATTTTCCATAGTTGCAGATTGACAACCAAATGTTAAAAATCGTATAAACACATCTAAACGTTTATTTCGTGCAGCTCGTGGACACAAAAGTCTACAGAATCTAGGACATCCCGCTTTTCGTACTTGTGGTCTTTGTAGTGGCGTTGGTCATGCACTGATGGAGACGTTTCCCGCATCAGCATCGGTTAATAATTCTTACAGCTTTTTCTGGTGATTGAAGTGTATCATGAAAGGGCCATATGGACTACGTATTCCTTTGTTGCCTGTACTATACAATATTCATATAAAGTATGCCTGTACCATGGTTTTCAGTAACAGGCTTTAGTAGCCCGTATTGTTTGGTGGATAGGGTCTGTGATATGTTTTTCCAATTGCAATTCATAATGGATTGTTTCTAACTCATCACCAATACGCCTTTTCCTTTATTCATGTCGTATTTTGTTTATTGGCGAACGATTGCTTCACAATTCTTCGTACATCATCAACAGAACAAACGTGGGTTATTCAGGGGTCAATTAACCTAGCGCCTTTTTAACACTAAACCGGAAAGTGATGACCCAATCGCTGGCGCTTACGAATATGTGTGTGGGTTTCCTCCATTTCCATAAAATGTGTAGTAGATCTTGATTGCTGGTCCAATTCTTCAGGCAAATCGCGCGCACTTGGTTATTGGTCTTAAATACTAAGCATTGGACATATGTCTGTATGAATTTGTTAACACTCCGAACTGTAAGAGTTGAGTACACCTCAAACAAAGTCACTGGGATTCGGAGTAATGGACTGTTCACTAGGATATAAACAACTCACATTTGATGAATATAGGCTGTAGAATAGTTCATAAACTTGTCAGACCAAACGGTTTGTGGCTGACGTTCAATACAATTTGAGGCACGACCTCAAAGGATCAATGTACGACCTTAACCGTCCAACAAAGTACTCGAAGTTAAATTGTCAGTCTAATCGCATTTAGATCTCATATAATTCATACCGCAATCAAGCGTCATCTCTGAATATTAGGCAAACTCCAAACTATGGTTTAGAGATATACTGGAATAGCTCTGGCCATTCTTATTCATTATTATGCCTACCCTACATAAAATTATAAAAACACAGCAGCTATTTATTATGCCGTAAGGGAACAATATAGATCGTCCAAAGCAAGTATTCATAAATGGACAACGACAGACTTTGGTGACTGATGTGTTTTGGAATCATGTCGACGATCGTCTTACTAATGGTAGAAATAAAGCATAAGTGAAAACATTGACAAACATTCCTCTGCTCAGAATCGCATTCTAATCACTTTACTGTAACGGAGCCAACCATGGCCGACTCAAATAAACGTCAATGCTACGTAATGGTCGCCAAAGAGTCGGTGTATCAAACACAGCTCTACCTCTCTGCGGTTAAAAAAAACTTGCCTACAACAGTTTTGAAGCCTGTGAAAATTGCTTATAGTCTCGAGGCGTATGGAGCAGCGAGGAGTTATGGGATGACAGCATTTGCGAGCGCTTGGCCAATATTAGAGAATGTTCATGCTGCATCAATATACCTAATTTAAACGCTGTCACGCCATTTATCTAGACTTGTAAAATGCTGTCCGCTTGGCAAACTAGTGGCTTCGTAGCTGGCAGATGGACTACGCTGTGTATTAATGTTGCTAAAACAACCGTAGCCCGTTATGCATGTGAAACGAAGCCGCTAACAGTTATACTGATTGAGCGCGGCATCATATCACACGCAACTGCTAATCAATACTGAGCCTTAACGCTGCAGTTTTGCACTCGCCCGCGTTTCACGTTATCTACAACGCAGTTACACGGTTATTTACTTGTTGACTGGAATAGAATACTTAATGATGACTAGAATGCCTCGACGGAGGCAGTCAGATAAAGGCATTCGCACAGGGGGTCAGAAGCAAAGCAGTATGATTCTATGCTCATCACAGCTAAAGATTGACGACGAAGGTAAGACGCTGTCTGGTATGGTTAATGACAGATGGTCTCTGGTCCACCAATAATTTAACGAGGCCTTATCTCGTGAGACCTGAATCTATTGACATATCGAAAATGTTATTCTTTAATGAACAACCTCTCAGCGAGAGTATTGAGCCTTATTACATAACAGAAACATAACCAGTTGGGGTATGTACGCCTGAATAGTGTAGAGACTGCTGTAGTCATGGTGTGGTCATGTGACGTTATTTCCTTCATGACTTTATTGCTGTTTGCATCTATTCATCTCCATTGTCATGACATATCCATCTTACAGCCACTCTATTTTGCATCGTAAATGGGCCGGTAATGCTCCTTGCGCGCTCTGTGTTTACCTGATGCGACGAACGCAATAAACCTACTGCCATTGTCTAGGGTGGTGTGGGCTTAAGGGTATACAAGCTGGTTCGTAGCGCGCTAAAGCTAATGGAACAATCGAAAACTGGCGTTGATTCTGCTTGATGACTGACATTGCTAATTTTGCATTTAGATCTGACATCTGTATCCGGCAATACAACACACCCAGATTTAATTGCGCAGTATAGTAATGAATAGTATACCTGAGCCCATGAAGACCCAGTTTGACTGGTTGAGATGATCCGCCTAACCATCTCCATCTTGACTCCATGAACAACAAAGTCTACCATGCGCCTACAACAAGCAGTACATCAGTGGTTGATGATGGTAAGTAATCATGGTCTGCGCCTGGATGTCGTCAAAGGTTATACTTAGGAATTAAATACTTATTGAACATTTCTGACGCGTTTCCATATTTGCTTATACGCCAGATGTCTACAAATTGATGTGGGGATCGCAGCAGTTAGTGAAGTAGTATTCAGCTGCTATTGCAGGTAGAATGATAATGTCCGTGAAAACAAAGGATAATGCTTCATTTCATCGTCGTTCATTAATCTATATGATAGATTTCGGGAACGGTGCGATTAGTTATTAAGTGCACCTGGTATAACTCGCCATACTGTAACATTAGGACATTATAAAGTATGAATAATTGTGTAGGTGCCATTCCATTTCCATAAAATGTATGGTCGATTGCAGGACCTTAATGCATTGTGTTTTTCCGTCAGGCAGATCGTGCGAACAGTGTGCTTGATCTAACACTACTGAGTGATGTTCTGAGTTGGAGCTATTGTAAATGATATTTTACAATTTGTATTTCAACTGAATTTGTAGGTGTGTTTATGAAGATAAAACACGGCTTGGAACATACATGGGCCTGAATGAGCACTGATGCACGAGTGATGTCATTCATTTCACGTCAGATCATTTTGTTTCTCACGTAAGTGACTCCATCTGTTACCAACCCGCCATTATTGACATATTGTCATAAGTTATCAGCCGGTCTATGACATCACACATTCAGTCAGGTACATGTATAGCACCAGCATGATCGTATAATTACAATATCTTAGTGCACATCGCAATCACCAATGTCAACCCATAGCGAGGAACCAATCCCAGCGCGGTATCTTTCCCGTACAACCTCGAGCAATGGCAATTAGAGAGCATGACGCCCCTTTCACCATGACAATGCTTGGGGCATTTACTCAGACCGTTACTCAAGACATCTCTGACGTCCGTGTCATTTAATGCGGCTTTTATTGTTCCAAAAATATCAAACAATGCATAACACTACTTAATCAGAGCCTCCTATGTCCGTGAATAAAGGTTGAGAAGTTGAGTTTACATGAGGCCGATGTGTCATAACCTTGAGCAAGCCTAATGGACGACAAGCACTAATGAGATCATCGACACAGCATGGTATTCCGGGAACATGGCCACAGCCAGGTCATATGATTAATAGCTAAGTATTGCTTATTCACGATATCATAACACGTACAGTAGTTCACACATGGCCGGGAATCTTCAGTGTCATGGTATATGCAGCGGTAATATAGATGAAATGCAACCAGATGGTGCGTCACTCATAAAACGACTTGACTGGAAAGCGGGATAGGCCTTGGCAGAATTCATTGATATTTCAACACGTCGCGTAGGGGAAGGCTTCATGGTCATAGGTAGTGATTCAACTGCTGGATAACTACTGCATTATCTATTGTACATTCAAAAGTATCATGTGCTTTCCCGTTATGTTTGTAAAGGTGTTAAGATTTAAACACATTCGGCAAGCGCTATATCTTTTATTGCCAGACTTTAGAACTAGTATGCATTGGTTTCCATTCCTTCCAATATCAGAATAGAAGAGTGAACGTGACGATAATAATGCCTTATGAGGCAGAGTGATGGAAACGAACCGATAATGATATCCTACGGGGATGGGTGATGGTGTATTTGACTATAATGATGTATGAGATGCAGTAAAATGTAATAATAATGATGCTTGCAGAGGGTTTGCAGTAGAGCTCTATTATCTAATTCCAGAATCCATATCCACAAAGTTTCATCGAATATGAATGGGACATTACAACGTGGGGGTACAAATGTGTATAATGTAAGATTTTATCTTTGAGCATATAATAGCATGTATTTTACATAAAATAAGATTTACAAAGGTTATGTTTTTTACCCCAACACTTGGCTACCGCTGTAACGAGGGTGGGAGTTTTGATGTCGGTAGATAGCAGTAAGCCATATGGTTGTCTGTGCATTCCGATTCGACGTCTGCTGATACGATGATAACGAGTTACTACGGCGTAAAACTTAATACCACCAGGTAAATTCCAACCGGCAACCGAGGGGTTGACTTGGATAGAATACTTAAGAATCGCTACAATGCCCTCGCCAAGGTCATACAGGAAAGGGCATATGCAGATGTGGGTCAGGAGCGAAGCAGTATGATTCCATGCTCCATCGCTACTAGCGATCGATTAGGAGGGTAGGGCGCTGCCTTGTATGGTGGATGGCACAATATATTCAACGAGGCATTTTCTCATGAGCCCTAAATCCATTGACAGACATGATTATTTAGTGAACAACCACCCAGCAGAAATATATGACCTTAGTAAACGGCAGACACACAACTAAACAATCTTTTGAGGTATAAAACCGGGAATCGAGTCGACCCTGCAGTAGTCATTTTGTGGCCATGTGATGACATCTATCTTATGTTGTTATTGCTGCTGGCATCTATTCATCTCCATCACCATGACATGCCCATCGTACTGTCGCTCTCTCTCTACTGCACCGTAAATGGGCCGGTAATGCTCCTTGTCCGAGCCACGCATACCTGATGCACCGGGGTTGCTTTTCATCCTCTGCTACGTGCCTGGGCGTCGATGGGTCGACCTGTTACCAGCTGGCTCTAAAGCCATTGGAATTATAGCAAACAGGCATTGGTTCTTCCCTTGTTTGACACATGTAAGTCCCCCGTGGATTTCCATCTGACGTTCGTAATTGACATGCAAGCTGACAAAACAAGGTATGATACAGGTATATGTGATCACCTTCACAAAGGTACACGCAAAGTATTTGCAGCACATGAAACAGTTTCTCACTCACTTTCATCGTTCAAATATCATAAGATGAACATCACTCTGGCATCATGCTGGCGATGCACACTTCGCACAAAATGACGATGATTATTGGCAATGGAGGCTGTACAGCACGTATTAGACACTCATGAAGCACGTAATATTCGTAACTGATTACGACCTCCTAACAACGCACTCGCCGCTGTCATTATAGTAGGCAAACCGCGACATAATCAACTCCTAAAATGGCTCAGAGTCAGTAAAGTGCAACTAATAAAATCCGGTAAATATAAGCGATGGCTAATGATGAGCGATGGCTTTCCTTAAAAGGATATGACGCATTTTAGATTCTCACATTATATCGTGTCTGCCTCCCATAACCGCCCTCTATACGTGCGGGTGAACTTGGCCAGGTGTGTTGAATTTTGACACTGGGAGATGACTTGTTTTACACAGACTCGTTGCACACCAGTCAAATAATAGCGGTCGTTCATTAACAATAGTACCTAATGCCGGCAACCGACCTCCCCTGTTAAGTAGCACCAAAAACAGTCATCAACGTTGGAGCCTCTGGCCAAATAACCCGTTCTTTAAATAATAGTTTACCAGGATTTCCAGGCGCTCCCTTAACATGGAATACACTCATCTCGTAAATGATGCAGCTTGTCTCTAGGACCGAGTACACACTAGAGGGTCAATGACCGCTACCACCTGAAACATGTAGCAAAGTGGAATGCGCTTATTTCAAATGGCGACACTCTTTCTTGTACTTCCGGCGTTAAGAGTAGCCAGCTTCCGTGTAAGCAAGTGCACAGTGACTCGCTGGTATAATAAGTCCATTTTCGCAAAGGCAAGAGGATTACACGAGCAGACAGCAGTCTCTGCCTTTCTACATCAGCTGAGTAAACCTTGGTCGCGTTCTTCACTTGTATGGTTATATATGCGCTTCGTCGCATTGATTGAGTACGACAGAACTACTTGGCCCTAGAGTAAGTGATGAAAAAGCGCTTAAATTTCTTGCACTAGTGTTATACATACAACGTACTAATCCATATACTTTATTACCATATCAAGTCTCCCTTAATACTGGCATTGGAATTTGATCTGCCTCACCTGACGTTGGCTTTACTATAGACGCCGCTTAACGAAATTTACCATCGTCAATCCTGAATTGATTTGCTGAGTACCAGCTGTATTGCATTTTACATGTATATTGCGTTCACTGAACAGAGGTTGGTCTTAAAGAGCTTGTCGCACGAAAAATCATGTCATTGTTTTCCGCCAGATTACGGAAATATAACACAGAAGTACCTATTTCATTTACGTATCAGTCGTCAAAGTGCACGTTTTCGGATCGTAATTCTACCTTAAAGATTAGTCTGGCGTATAGAGACGAAGATCTGATGAATAATTAATCTCCTCCGCGTGACGTCAGCTCTGGCATTGTTTTTGTTGCGAGGCGCTATCTGCGCTACGATTTGCGCAAAAGGGCTGCTGGCAATTTCGCTATTTCATCGCTTCAGTAGAGCGATGAAGAGAAGTGGGATGGTACAGATCATTTTCAGACAATCGTTGCTTCGGCAGAGCAAATTTAGCCTTACAGATTCGAACCAGAAATGAGCGATTCAGACGTCTCTGATGAAGAGAAAAAAGTTACCGGAATGTCCCTGCTACGCCTGGGTCTCACGCCGGTCATCCTGTCCAGGACATAGGGCGGCTACAGAACAATGCTTGGTTAGCTATGTCTGATCGTACTCCAGTCATGACCTCTCTAGAGAACAGCCCAATTCCAACTGGTTGCATAACCTAGTATCCTGGTTTCAGATCAATCTTTTTGAACCCTTGGGCCTTGCTTGTGGCATATTTCTTCTACAGACAACCACACGGGCACATGTCAGATAATGATGTACAATGGTGACGGTTTTTTCTATTATTTACACAAATCTGTACGAAGGCTAGCAGTCATTATTTGCATTATACTTATCGTAACTGGTATGACAAAACATATTTGAGCACGGATAAATCAACAATGTCACATGGTTATTTTACAGGTGTTACAGGTATACTGCATACAGACAGTTTGCTCGTTGGTGCTGGGAACATCTGGGCCGAGAGATAAGAGTTACTTTACCAGCTCGCGATGTCACAACTATACAAGATAACTTACCAGCACCAGACTACCAAGGATTCCTCTACCCTCCGCTCACCTAGGACTTGTCTTGATACATGTGGAACCTACTCTGGTGTGCCTCAATGGCTTGTTGTCGATCTGCTCACATTCGAGGTGGCGCTTCTGTCTTAGGCAGGGTTGGCACATAGCAAACCAGCAAGAACTCGGCCATCAGGCACTCGACATACTCTGAAACATAACAGGAATCAAGTCGCAGCTTGGACACCAGACTGTCGATTCTAACTATATATCTCCATAGTAATTGAATTTGTTGTTGTTAACATTTTAAATATCAGTAAAAATAATCACCAAATGTTGCCTTTGTTGCTACTTTAGTGACAACATGCCCTTGCTTAAATTTGGGGTATCTTAGCTTGAAGACTGAATCCCCAGCTTATGTTGTCGCCTGTTTTCTTCACCCATTCTCAATTTAAATGGAGGGAAGCCAGTCTCAATCTGTGATACAATGAACCAATTATACGTGACCTACATATGTTTGGAATATCAGCACATGTAAACAAATTTAATGACTCGCAAATTTAATTCCGAATATACATACACCATGAAGGAGCACTGTAAAAAGAAACAAATTATTATCATAAGAATGGTACTTGCCTGGCAACCATACCCTCATAGAAGAAGACCAGCATCTTGGGGGCGAAGTGATTGACCAAACTATGGAAGGCTTCAGCCGATGATGTTTGCAATTCGTCTGACAGAATGTGACCATCCTGGCAGAATAGATGGTTGTTGACCAACTCTTCTAGCTTAACAGCTACATTACTGCCTGTTAGAACCAAGTTATGTATGTAATTTGGTAGCTCTATCATTGCAGTATTTGTAGAAACATTTGACTTGAGCATTTCGTAAAACTTGTAAAGGCATAAAACTAGACCATTTACTAAATAATGAATAAAACATGATGGCCAAAAATGGGGTGGGAGGGGTTTACTCGCAGTACCTGGACAGGCCATTGTTTTTTCAAATCGTCCTTACCAGGAAACTTGAGCTAGCTCACGCCGTACAGACTGGTACGCGAGCAGCCCCCAACACAACAACGATTAACCATCGTATTCAATCGGTCACAAGATGGCTGAAAACGATCAAAAATCCACAAACACGAGAGACGAACTCGGACAAATTACAATGTAAACAACGGGGAACTCCCTGCGTCTCTGAGAACGGGCTTACTTTACTGACGTCACACGCTTGGGTCTGACCTAGATAATGGCTTCCGCAGCGTTTTGTCGAACGCGCTAATTAAACTGACATTTTATCAAATTTTGGCCTTAACTGATCAGATGCGACGGTTATTGGACCGGTTTGAGTATATTGATCACATTATGAATTGATTCATAACCGTGTGATAGGCACTTTAAGGATGGGCACATGTAGACTTCAGACAAGGCGCAGGAGCCGGTGCTTTGATTACCACGGCTGCTATAGTATGCACTGATGTATGTCCGAGTTTGTTTCGCTTCATCACTGTTCATTCAATTATTATGCGTAAGGATGTCTATTTCCTTCTATAGTGTGTTGTTAGCTTGGCAGAAATTCTAGTGGTCTAATTATTACTCGAGAAAGAATAAAATAGCCTTTCGTGTGCTGGTGTGAGTGAAGGAGTCCTGACGTGGTGTCTGCTGTCTAGCCGCAATGACTCCCTGATCAAAATACCAATCACGACAATGCTAACAATGACGCCCTGATCACGACACAAACCACGACAATGCTAACAATGACGCTCTGATCTCAATACCATTACGACAATGCTAACAATGACGCCCGGATCACAATACCAATCACGACAATGCTAATAATGACGCTCTGATCACACAATCAACAATGATGGTGTTGATGACGACACAGGGATCCAATCATCAATCACGATGATGCTTATGATGACACTCATAATGACCGCCATGCTTAAGAGTAGTGACATCAGTCCATTTACATCTACTACGCAATACAGTAGGAAAATTGACTTCCTTTGAAGTGTCGTCGCACGTTACGTGACGAGCAGTAACCATCCGGTTTCTTTGATACTAAGAAGTAGTACTACACTAGAGCGGCCATGACGTTACCATCGTGCCGTGACTCCCTAATCGGATAACCAATGACTATTTTACCCTTACACAGTTAATCATCAGACTTATTCCCAAATAGAATCGTTGCCAAGCTAATAACCAGGGTTAACACCTGCTACCACAATACAACATTCGCATAAATATGTGTTGTAAAATGTAAGTATGCAGGCAGTATCATATGGAGATCAAACTAGTTGATTTGTCATCCATCACGTGAACATGACCACCCAAAGCAGCAGTGGTACTCAGTATGGCGGCTTTACCCAGATCGGCTGGTAAAACAGTGGCTTGTGGGTCATGTACAGAATACCAAATTGTAATAGTACGTCTTGTTGCGGCTTGTTTGGCGATAAAGTAGTGATACGGGATTCTTTATTGGGTGTTTGGTGCTGCTGGTAACAAATAAAGACAAGCTCTGGTTCTTACGCGGGATGTTGAGGTGACTATATTCCGTGTTATGACAGTGCTTGTAGTCAAGCGAAACTATGATGTGAAGTAAGTGGTTCATTAGTGTTGTTCAGACAGTGGCTGATGACGCCCATAGGAGGGCTTAACGCACATTATAAATATATGTATGGATATATATTCATATACATATAAATATATGTATATATGGCTAGATAGAGCGGCAGCCATGGCGACAATTGATAAAGTACGGTATAAGACAGTTGCTATTCGTTTGTACTAATATCACGGCCATCATCGCAATGGAGGGTGACACAGGTGCAGCGAAGGATGTATCAGTCATCTAGAATGTGAATATGATAGCAAACTGTATCAGCACGCATTATACCAGCCCCACCACGCGGCAATCTACAAAGGAAAATAATGAAGACACATGGTGTTCGCGCAATATGTGTTTTTTCCATCGTCAAAAATTGCCGTGGTTGGCAGCTACTAGCCCTTACCGGTAACTTTTTATTGACCACGCCCTGCGATCCCAAGGGCAGTAAATAAATTCCCAGATGACGTTATCGGAACAATTGCAAAATCAAGTAACCGTTTGTTGTTTCAAATTTTATTTTGCAGCGCATAGGAAAACAATTTTGATTTGTTAATTGTGGAGTGGCGATGTGCGTAGGACTGTGGCTCCGTCGACACTGGTGATAGCTGGTTGCATGTGCTGTGAGTGCTTCAGACAGAGGGCTTGCAAATACTGCCGGAGACATTCACAGGCACCTATTTGCACACAGCATTAAGTCAAAATCCCTTTATGTCTTTGCAAAACATTTCCCATAGTTGCAGATTGACAATCAATTGTTAAAAATTTTATAAACACATCTAAACGCTTATTTCGTGCAGCTCGTGGACACAAAAATCTACAGGATCTATGACATCCAGCTTTTCGTACTTGTGGTCTTTGTAGTGGCGTTGGTCATGCACTGATGGTGACGTTTTTTGCATCAGCATCTAGTTCATAATTTTTACCGCATATTCTGTTGATTGTAATATATCGTAAAAGGGCCATATGGCTTGCGTTATATTCCATTGTTGTCTGTTCTGTACAATGTTCATATATATGATGCCTATACCATGGTTTTCAGTAACACGCTTTAGTAGCCAATATTGTGCGGTGGATGGGGTCTGTTATATGTTTGTCCAATTGAAATTGTTACTGGCTCATCACCAATACGCCTTTTCCTTTATTTTTTTCGTATTTCGTTGGACGCCCTTTAAGGAATAGCTGACTACCAGAGTGTCTTGCATGCATTTCGTCATATGTTAGGTCCTGACATAAAATGGACAATTAATAATGTTGCTCACCCATATTGACGCACTATGTACAACACTGAACATATGGAAGGGATATCTGGGTATCAGGGCTGATGCTGCTAATATTGATGAAGCACAACTAGATGTAACATCGCTCACTCCAACATTTGTCTGTAAAAAGAGACCTTGCTTTGACAGAATCCTATGACATTCCATCAAGTCGCGTGAGAGAAAGCTGCATGGCCATGGGATTCCATTACTGGAAAAGAACTGCACCATTCATTGTACGTACTTCTGTAGTATGTGACTTTCCGTTATATGTGTTTAAGCTATAAAAGTAACACACCCTCAACATGCACTATTGTCGTTAATTATCAGCTTTGAGCATTGACGTCACGAGCATGAATAGATTTCCATTTCATCCCATGTCAGAATATGATAATGCAAGATTAGGAGGTCTCTGGCGAAACAATATCATGTGAAAGTAACGATTATGTTGATTAAAAGGGTTGAGTAATGATGAAAACGACCATGATGCTGTTTCAAGATGCTGTGTTGCTAAGACTGTGTGATAGGGCTCTATCATTCAGTTGGCGACACGAACAAATTGACATATGTAATTAACCCGGTTGGAAATCGGCCAAGTTAATACCAGAATCCAAAATAGAACATGCGTAATGCATAAACGCATACACCAATTGTGATGTATAACATAATTTATTGCCTTTGAACATGGGTATTAGATGAATTAAGATTTGAGTATTCTAGAAAACTCATGGGACATAAATAGATGGGAGTTTAAAACTTGAATCACGCTTCGAGCATAAATGAACATGCATAGTACATGAATTAAGATTTGCAAATGTGATCTTTCACCGTGACAATTGGCTAGCGCTGTCACAAGATTAGGAAATTCGACCTAGTCTTATTGCTAGATAGTAGCAGTACACCATACGGCATCTACTGATTCATTGCTATCGAGTTACTTAGGCAATAAAACCTACATTACCAGGAAGATTCCAATACCTAATTTGACGCCCTGGATAGACTACTTTATGAACGCTGTAATGACCTCATGATGGCATACAGCAGCGGGTATTTGCAGATGTCGGTCAGGATGAAAGCAGTGCAATTATATGCTCCATCACGGCAACGATTGAACATACAAATAGGTCACTATCTAGTCTGGTGAATGGCAGGGGGTTCCTGGTCTGCTATAGATTCAACAGGCTTTTTCCTAGTGAGACCTGACTCCGTTGACATACGTTAAATATAGTTTTTTTTACTGAACTACCTTTCAGCTGGAGTTCTTTTTAACCTTATTATACGACGGGATATTATCAAATCCGATTGAGCGCCGTTGTGGTAAGTAAACCGGAAATTAAGTTGAGACTGCTGAAGTCATGGTGTGACGTCTTCTACCTTAAGTCGTTATTGCTACTCGGCTTTATTCATCTCCATTGCCATGACATATGTCGCGCTCTCTATAATGCCCCGTAAATGGGTCGGTAATGCTCCTTGTCCGTCCCGTGTATACTTGATGCGCTTTTCATTTACTGCTGTGTGGCATAGGATTGTCAATAAATGGTACTTGGTTAAAATGACAGGCAATCAATGATGCTGACATAGATAAAATACAGCGCCTCAGATTTATGAACGAGTTAGTAGAATATGGTGCTGTATGACCGCCTTTACTAAACTGTACTGACGTATTAAACTATACTGACGTATTAAATCAATATCATGACTTGCTCAATCAATGATGATGTTTATGCATAAGGAGTATGCACAAGAAAGATTCAAAGATTGATGATATCGGGTATTGACAAACATGAAGCTTTCAGAAAACAGAGATAGAACGAACGTCTGCATACCTTTCACACGTGGCGCATGTGCATAATAGACTAGTTCAAATGATCATTTACTGCGTATTTTGAATCTCTTTCTGTATTGGTATAACTGTGACGAAGGCTTTGCTGTGCGACCACGGGATAGGATAATACGCTGGCTGCTGCTTACCTGGTTACTGGATTATTGATTTTTCTATAAACAAACTAATGATATTATCCGACCAAGTTTTAGATATAAAATGTGAGCCTCCCATGTGCTTTGCATATCGCTGTATTGATTGCATCATTTTACTGAAGCCTAGCTCGCGCCCGGAGTATGTGAGCAGTGTTCTGCTTCTTACCGTGCTCATCAACAAGCAACTCTGTACATACGATTAATTTAGATGCTGCCTGATTCTAATTTAACTAGCCTGATTTCATGTATATCATGAATAACTAGTGGACGTTAGTAATCGGCATATTTAGCGCCATATTTATGTGCATCACAGGCTGTAGTATCGCTGTTTTCAAGATATAACATAATTTGGTTACGAATGGTTTGTTCAAGTCAGATGCATAAGCGGTCTGCTTTGTGATAAATGTAATTGACAATACCGCGGAATTTACATGCGATCAGCATGAACAGCTTCTTGAATTAGTGGAGTAAGGAAGGACTCTTGTTACAATTTAACGGTGTAACATATGATGTAAATCTGCTGCGGTGCTGCCAATGAGAGGCCAGTAGAACCCCTCTTTCTTTGGCTGATTCTATATGTGCCATCTTGACTCACAATATATAGGTTTTGTTGAGTACGGCGAGCTACATCCATGCATTGTATATTTCAGCAGCTCGGTCGCCTCTCGCATGGCTCATTTTGCGATTAAGTCTCTATGTAACTTATTCATACTACGTTTGTGTTTTGCATACCAATGACTGGTTCAAAGTCATGACCTAGATAGCATTTTTAGATTTAACATAGCAACATCTCAAGAGAGGAACCTATTATTATTTCTTCAAATAACTTCCATCAATTTCTCAAAAAAAGATCCTAAAACTTCAATTTAATGTCAATGTTAATTCTTCCTCCTGAAGTAATACTTATCAGCTTATATGGTGCAATCGGTTGAGGTTGATTGTGTCGATTATGTCGAGAGTAGAGTCAATTAATAATCAATGCATCCATGCCTGACACGATGGTCCATGTGACTGGATGGAGTGATGCTTTTGTAGTTCATATTGTGGTTGAGTGACCACGGTAAGGTTTGGTGGCAACAGGCACTAGTCGATTAGGATGGCTCATGCAATTACCAGACATATCTAGATTCAGTCGTTGCACTTTGTTTGGCTCTTGCAAAACTAAATAATAAGATGATGCATGTTGCAGAATCAGTGATGTATGTATGTCCTATTACGCATGGACAGAACACGCGCACGGAGGGTGTGGATCTCCATCGATACATTGCGAGCTTGAAGAGAGCATTCTGTTAAAAGATCGAGTTGAAACAGAAACCCCTATTTCTTTGTATTATGCCCATTGTCATCCGATTGCTCTAACTAAAGCCTAACTTAGGCACAGAATAAGAGAGTTATTCCATCGTTGCATGAGACGAAACTGTGATATATTCAGCAGCCAGCATTGATGCTTTCACCTCTTTCAATTGTCACATAGATTATAGCCTACACATGGTCTGCGAATGACGGATTGAAGGCAAAATATAATTCTTCAACAACGAGAAGTAACGGATTTCCACTAAATTAATTAGAGAGAAGTATGAACATAGCAATTTACCATTCGCCGCTGCAGGTATTAAATAAATAACCGTGTAACAGCGTTGTAGATAACGTGAAACGCGGGCGAGGGCAAAGCTACATCGCTACAGTTTAGTATTGATATGTAGTTGTGTGTGATATGATGCCCATCTCAATCAGTATAATTGTCAGCGGCTTCGTTACACATGCATAACGGGCTACGGTTGTTTTAGCAACTGTAATACACAGCGTAGTCAATCTACCAGCCACGAAGACACTAATTCAACAAGCGGACAGCATACAACAAGTCTAGAAAATTAGGGTGACAGCGATTTTCAAATTAGGTATATTGATGCAGTATGAATATTGTCTTATATTGAGCATTCGCTCGCAAATGCGTGTTTGATACACGGACTCTTTGGCGACTATTACGTAACATTGACGTTTACATTTGTCGGCCTGTTGTGGGCCAACTCTTGCAGTTCGATGTGTTATCAAATTGATACAGACATATGTCTATTGCTATCCATATGTGGAAATATTGTGGCCAACATTGCAATGGAGATTGCAGCCCCGGGTTGGGGACATATCGGTCATTAAGTATGCGACCCGTTAAGTGAATACAACAGCGGATTGTATCAGCACTCATTATACCAGCCCCATCAAGCGGCAAAATGCGCAGGGAAAGAGTAAAGACGCATAGTGTTTACACAATACGATTGACAGCCACTTATCCCTTATCAGTGACTTTCAATTGGCCAGGCCCTGCGAGCCACAGGGAGCACACCAATGACCGGACGATCTTATCAATACGACGTTAAAAGTTGCAGTTAGTCCTAGCTGCTTTTTGCTAATGATGGAGTGGCAGTGTGCTTAAGCATAATGACATATTAAACTATAATGATGATTGTGGCTCCATAAAGACTAGTGATAACCATTTGTATGGGCTGTGCTACCGACAGATAGCGGCAGTAAGGGTGATGTGTCATGGCAATGGGGAGGAATAGAGGCGAGCAGCAACAACGCATTGGCATTACTTCACTTGGCCACACAGTAACTACGACAATCTCAACTTGATTCCCGCGATTTACATACCCCAATGACACTAATCACACATGAATAGTGTATTAATATTGCCATTGTGTATTTAGATTAAATACCCTAACTGAGAGATATGTCAATAAAGAAGTATATTTACTGCATGCCAATAAATTCAGGTCTCTCGGGGGAAATCCTCAAACAATGTTTAGCGGACCAGCAACCACCTGCCGTTCACCGTATCTGTCAGGCATCAATTTGCTCATCGCATGAACTCAAAATCTCTTACTAACTCTTTTATATCTTTCCCAAAATACCGTGAAAAATAATATCAACAATTATTGCCGAATCGTATCCAACCATCTTAAAGCCTGAACAGTGTAGTTCAAAAACATATCTGCTTATTATCTGGGGCGTCCTGCTGTTGTTATGTCTCGACCTATCGGGTAGCCGCTGGCTGTACCACGCACACATATATAGCTCTTTTGTTTATGCACTGATGATGACATTATTCGCATCCCTTAGATGTAATGCTAGAGCTCTTCCTTAATCGAATATCTAGGTATATCCTTGTGATTGCACTATAACAAGTGCTGGCCATATGGCTTGTATTATATCACTCTGTGGTTTGTACTATGCAAAGTTACAATAATTTACTACGCCGTCATTTTTTGATAAACTCAAAATCTGTCATTGGTTTGTTCAATTTGACATCAAAAATGGTTTTTTGTTTCCTCATCAATAATACGCTTTCCATTCTTAAAATGTTGTGTTGCGTTTAACGTCAATTATTTGTGCGTGCTTTCTGCCAATGATTTTTTATATTGTTTCTTACATCAGCGATGCAGCTTTAGCAACCATGAATAAAGCTTGGTTGATTTCTGATTTTGTAAAACTGAACTGTACAATGAGGGTCAAGCCGCTGCTATAACAAAGAATGCAATTCCCAACTTCACAAACAGCCAGGCAAACCACATACCATGTGTTGAGGAAATTAAGTAATCGTGTAAACTTATAAGCCTGGAACCCTACAAACTTAATGTTAGCCGCTTCGTGTCATCACGTATCCAGTCAGATTTATGAGAAGCACAAGCAAGAGTGTGTCAGCCATAAACACGTTACATCGTCCCAGAGCGGTACAGCCTTTAGCGATAACAGTTAGAGAGCAGGGCGTCATCCTGCACCTTGATTATGCTCAGGGCATTCACGGGGTGGCCCAGTCCGGTGTCCATGACGTCTGTGTCAATCAATGCGGTTTTCATTTTTCAAACGACCTAAGTACAGTGCGAAACATACACTGATGTTGGTGAATGAAAAAGGGAAAGTTAAATTCAACTAACACATAGATGTTGACTTTGATAGAATACTTAATGATCGCTAGAATGCCTGGACAGTGGCAGTCAAATAAAGGCTTTCGCACAGGTGGGTAGGATAAGTGTAGTCATGGTGTAGTCATGGTGTGGCCATGTGCATTATCTCCTTCATGACTTTATTGCTCTTCGTATCTATTCATCTCCATTGCCATGTCATATCCATCTTACTGCCACTCTATTTTGCATCGTAAATGGGCCGGTAATGCTCCTTTAGCGTTCTGTGTATACATGATGCGACAAACGCAATGAACCTACTGACATTATCCAGGGTGGTGTTGGCTCAAGGTGTTACCAGCTGGTTCGTAGGGCACTAAAGCTAATGGAACAATCGACCACTGGCGTTAAATCTGCTTGATGACTGACATAGCTAATATTGCATTTATATCTGACGGTCGATATTATAATACAATGTAGCTTTAACTGTCAGTTTCACGGGGAAAAACTTTAAACATGTTAATAAAACAAGGCATACCGGCACATATGTTGATGTATATGTGTGATATCATGTGAATGGTGGTAGACACAAAGCATTTAATTATATATGAAGCTGTTTCTCACTCACATTTCTCGCTCAAATACCAGGAGGTCGCACTAGATTCACACCGTGCACCAATGTCAGCTGATGATGATTGATGGGTGATGAGCAGTGGAGGCAGCCACAGTACGCATAAGACACCAATGAAACACATCATCATCGTCACTGAGTCCACCTCCACCCCCCATCCCCACAATACACTCACCGCCGTCTTTATAACAAGTAATCAGTGACACGTCCTGAACTGTCTCAGTATCAATAAAGCTCACTAATAAAATCCGGTACTTTGCCAGATTACATGAATTTCAAACCTTGAATTTCACCAATTCAAATACTGAAGCATGGGCTTTGCCATTCTACAACAAGATGTACAAAGGAAGTGGGACTGGTTGAATGACAAAACAAACGCTTCACGGATTAGGAAACCGATTTGTATCCGGCAATGCAGCACACCCAGATATAAATGCACAGTAATATAATGAATAGAAATTCGTTGGTACGTAAAACCCATGAGACCCAGTTTGACTGGTTGAGATGATCCGCCTAACCATCTCCATCTTGACTCCATGAACAACAAAGCCTACCATGCGTCTACAAGAAGCAGTACATCAGTGGTTGATGATGGTAAGTAATCATGTTCTGCACCTGGATGTCGTCACAGGTTATACTTAGGAATTAAATACTTATTAAACATTTCTGACGCGTTTCCATATTTGTTTATACGCCAGATGTCTACAAATTGATGTGGGGATCGCAGCAGTTAGTGAAGTAGTATTCAGCTGCTATTGCAGGTAGAATGATAATGTCCGTAAAAACAAAGGATAATGTTTCATTTCATCGCCGTTCATCAATCTATATGATAGATTTCGGGAACGGTGCGATTAGTTATTAAGTGCACCTGATATAACTCGCCATACTGTAACATTCGGACATTATAAAGTATGAATAATTGTGTAGGTGCCATTCCATTTCCATAAAATGTATGGTCGATTGCAGGACCTTAATGCATTGTGTTTTTCCGTCAGGCAGATCGTGCGAACAGAGCGTGATCTAACACTACTGAGGAGTGATGTTGAGTTGGAGCTATTGTAAATGATATTTTACTTTTGTATTTCAACTGAATTTGTAGGGTTTTATGAAGATAAAACACGCCTTGGAACATACATGGGGTCTGAACGAGCACTGATGCACGAGTGATATCCGTCATTTCACGTCAGATCACTTTGTTTCTCACGTAAGTGACTCCATCTGTTACCACCCCCGACATATATAAGTTATCAGCCGGTCTATGACATCACACATTCAGTCAGGTACATGTATAGCACCAGCATGATCGTATAATTACAATATCTTAGTGCACATCGCAAACACCAATGTCAACCCATAGCAAGGAACCAATCCCAGCGCGGTATCTCACCCGTACAACCTCGAGCAATAGCAATAACAGAGCAGGGCGCCCACTTCACTCTGACAATGCTTGGGGCATTCACTCAGACCGTTACTTAAGACATCTCTCACGTCAGTTAATGTGGCTTTTATTGTTCCAAAAATATCAAACAATACATAACACTACTAAATCAGAGCCTCCTATGTCCGTGAATAAAGGTTGAGAAGTTGAGTTTACATTATGCCGATGTGTCATAACCTTGAGCAAGCCTAATGGACGACAAGCACTAATGAGATCATCGACACAGCATGGTATTCCGGGAACATGGCCACAGCCAGGTCATATGATTAATAGCGAAGTATTGCTTATTCACGATATCATAACACGTACATTAGTTAACACATGGCCGGGAATCTTCAGTGTCATGGTATATGCAGCGGTAAAATTGACAAAACACAAACAGTTGGTGCGTCGCTCATAAAACGACTTGAATGGAAAGCGGGATAGGCCTTTGCAGAATTCATTGTCTAATTGGCAACACAAATAAAAAGAAGTGTGTTATTATGGTGGGAATCGGCTAAGTAAATTGCAGAATCCATATCCACAAAGTAATTATGGTATAATAGAACATGCATAATTCATAACAGTATAAAGACAAAGCATTGTGTAGTGCAGAACAAGCATAATTTATAAAGTTAGCATAAATCATATCAAAATGGCAATAGTGTATGAATTATGGTTTAAGATAAATCGAACATGAATGGTACATTACAACGTGGGGGAATAAATATGTATAATGTATCATTTACGCTTTGAGCAAATAAGAGCATGCATTATACATAAATTATGATTTACAAAAGTTATGTTTTTTACCCCAACACTTGGCTACTGCTGTAACGAGGGTGGGAGTTTTGATGTCGTTAGATAGCAGTAAGCCATATGGTTGTCTGTGCATTCCGATTCGCCGTCTGTTGATACGATGATAATGAGTTACTACGGCGTACCACCAGGTAAATTCCAACCGGCAACCGAGGGGTTGACTTGGATAGAATACTTAAGAATCGCTACAATGCCCTCGCCAAGGTCAGACAGGAAAGGGCATGCGCAGATGTGGGTCAGGAGCGAAGCAGTATGATTCCATGCTCAATCGCTACTAGCGATCGATTAGGAGGGTAGGGCGCTGCTTAGTATGGTGAATGGCACCATATGTTCAACGAGGCATTTTCCCTAAATCCATTGGCAGACAGTTAATATGATTATTATGTGAACAATCACCCAGCAGAAATATTTCACCTTAGTAAACGGCAGAGACATAACTAAACCATGTTTTGAGGTATAATAACCGGGAATCGAGTCGACCCTGCAGTAGTCATTTTGTGGCCATGTGGTGACATCTATCTTATGTTGTTATTGCTGCTGGCATCAATTCATCTCCTTCCCCATGACATGCCCATCGTACTGCCGCACTCTCTCTACTGCACCGTAAATGGGCCGGTAATGCCCCTTGTCCGAGCCACGCATACCTGATGCACCGGGGTTGCTTTTCATCTACTGCCATCTGCCTGGGGGTCGTAAGGTCGAGCTGTTACCAGCCATTGGAATTATAGCAAACAGGCATTGGTTCTTCCCTTGTTTGACACATGTTAGTCCTCCGTGGATTTCCATCTGCATTTCGGAATTAACATGCAAGGTGACAAAACAAGGTATGATACAGGTATGTGTGATCACGTTCACAAAGGTACATGCAAAGTATTCACTCACTTTCATGCTCAAATATCATTAGATGAACATCACTCTGGCATCAGACTAGCGATGCACACTTCACACAAAATGACGATGATTAATTGGTAATTGGCAATTGAAGCTGCACAGCGCGTATTAGACACTCATGAAGTCATATTCGTTACTGATTCCAGCCTTCTAACAACACACTCGCCGCTGTAGTGGGCGAACTGCTACGTGATCAAGTCCTAATATGGCTCAGATTCCGTACACTGCAACTAATAATATCCGGTATATATAAGCGATGGCTAATGAAGAGCGGTGGCTTTCCTTAAAAGGATATGACGTATTTTAGATTCTCACATTATATCATGTCTGCCTCCAATAATACTCGAATAACTCGTTCATTAAATGATAGTTTATCCGGGTTTAAAGGCGCTTCCGTATCATGGAATACACTCATCTCGTCATTGAGTGTTAATGATGCAGCTTGTCTCTAGGAGGGTCAATGACCGCCAGCACATCGTCAGACTTACCACCTAAAACATGTAGCAAAGTCGAATGCGCTTATTTCAAATGGCGACACTCGTTTTTGTACTTCCGGCGTTATGAGTAGCCAGCTTCCGTGTAAGCCAGCACACAGTTACTCACTGGTATAATAAGTCCATTATCGCAAAGGCAAGAGGATTACACGAGCAGACAGCAGTCTCTGCCTTTCTACATCAGCTGAGTAAACCTTGGTCGCGTTCTTGTACGGTTATATATGCCCTGCGTCGCATTGATTGAGGACGACAGAACTACTTGGCCCTAGAGTAAGTGATGATGCTTGTACTTTTTTAACATACAAATTACTAATCAATATACTTCATTACTATATCAAGTCTCCCTAATGCTAGCATTGGCATTTAATCTGCCTCATCTGACGTTGGCTTTACTATGGACGCCGCTTAACGAAATTTACCATCGTCAATCCTGCATTGATTTGCTGAATACAATCTGTATCGCATTTTACATGCATATTGCGTTAATTGAACAGAGTTGGGCGCACGTAGACATTATACAAGGTGCAGGAGCCGGTGTTTTGAGTATCACAGCTGCTGTAGAATGCATTGATTTATTCTACATCCGAGTTTGTTTCACTTCATCACTGTTAATTCAATTATTATGCGTAAGGATGTCTGTTTTCTTCTATGTAGTTTTGTTAGCTGGGCGGAAATTCTAGTTGTCTAATATTTACTCGAGAAAGAATAAAATAGCCTTTCGTATGCTGGTGTGAGTGAAGGAGTCCTGACGTGATGTCTGCTGTATAGCCGCCCCTGAGTATGTCTTCTTTACCGGGCCTGTTTATAAAATCCCCTTCTGTAACACGGAGGCGATTTACATTCCTCTGCACTAAATAAATCAACAAACGTAACGGAATACAATGCAATACAATAAGTACAGCGTGGAGCAGCATGCTCCTAAGTTATGGTGCTGAAGAGTAAACTGTCACACTTCAAGATGCCTCTAGTGAGCGAAGACATTTGCCTACAACGCAAGCAATTGCTGGGGCTCAGATCACATTACCAACCACGACATTGCATAATGACGCTCTCATCACAATACCAATCACGACAATGCTAACAATGACTCTCTGATGCCAATACCAATCACGACAATGCTAACAATGACTCTCTGATGCCAATACCAATCACGACAATGCTAACAAGGACTCTCTGATGCCAATACCAATCACGACAATGCTAACAAGGACGCTCTGATCGCACAATCAACCATGATGGTGTCGATGACGACACAGGGATCCAATCATCAATCACGATGATGCTTATGTTGACACCCATAATGACCGCCATGCTTACGAGTGGTGACAGCGGTCCATTGACATCTACTACGCAATACAGTAGGAAAATTGACTTCCTTTGAAGTGTCGTCGCACGTTACGTGACGAGCAGTAACCATCCGGTTTCTTTGATACTAAGAAGTAGTACTACACTAGAGCGGCCAGGAAGTTACCATCGTGCCGTGACTCCCTAATCGGATAACCAATGACTATTTTACCCTTACACAGTTAATCATCAGACTGATTCCCAAATAGAATCGTTGCCAAGCTAATAACCAGGGTTAACACCTGCTCCCACAATACAACATTCGCATAAATATGCGTTGTAAAATGTAAGTATGCAGGCAGTATCATATAGAGATCAAACTAGTTGATGTGTCATCAGAAGTCCAACCATGTAATGATGAAATGAACCGAGACAAACTTGGACATCCATCACGTGAACATGACCACCCAAAGCAGCAGTGGTACTCCGTATGGCGGCTTTACCCAGATCGGCTGGTAAAACCCTAGCTTTTGGATCGTGATCCGAATACCACATTGCAATAGTACGCCTTGTTGCGGCTCGTTTGGCGATATAGTAGCAATAAGGGACCCATCATTGAGTGTTTTGGGCTGCTGGTAACAAATAAAGACATGGTCTGTCTCTTAAGCGGGATGTTGAGGTGACTATATTCCGGGTTGTGGTGGTGCTTGTAGCCAAGAGAAGCTATGATGTCAAGTAAGTGGTTCATTAGTGTTGTTCAGACAGTGGCTTATGACGCCGATAGGAGGGCTTAACGCACATTATAAATATATGTATGGATATATATTCATATATATATAAATATATGTATATATGTCTAGATAGAGCTGCTGCCTTTGCGACAGTTGCGAGTACAAGTTATGTAATTGCCTCCACTGCACCGATACGCCTGGTCGGATCCGACCTACATACATACAACACGGTAGCGTCTCATTGCAGACGGGCAATAAGTGAGTGAACAAGATTTTTTAACCTCTGCCGGTTTTACCTCATGACCCAAACATATGAACACAGCATACTCTAGAGAATACGCGAGAAGCTTTCAATTGATAAAGTACGGCATAGGACAGTTGTTATTCGTCTGTACTAATATCACGGCCATCATTGCAACGGAGGGTGGAACAGGGGCAGCGAAGGATGTATCAGTCATCTTTAATGTGAATACGATAGCAGACATCTGCATCAGCACGCATTATACCAGCCCCACCACGCCGCAGACTACAAAGGAAAACGATAAAGACACATGTTATTGGCGCAATATGTGTTTTTTCCATCGTCAAATATTGCCATGGATGGCAGCAACTAGCCCTTACCGGTAAGTTTTTATTGACCAGGCCCTATGATCCTTAGGGCAGCAAATAAATCCCCAAATGAAGTTATCGGCACAATTGCAAAATTAAATGACGTTTGTTGTTTCAACTTTCATTTTGCAGCGTATAGGAAATACATTTTGCTATGTTAATGGTGGAGTGGCGATGTGCGTAAGACTGTAAATGATGATTGTGGCTCCGTTGACGCTGGTGATAGCAGGTTGCATGTGCTGCGAGTGCTTCAGACAGAGAGCTGGCAAATACAGCAAGGGACATTCACAGGTACCTATTTGCACACAGCATTAAGTCAAAATCCCTTTATGTCTTTACCAAATATTTACCATAGTTACAATTTGACAACCAATTATTAAAAATTGTACAAACACATCTAAGCGTTTATTTGGAGCCGCTCGTGGACACAAAAGTCTACAGAATCTAGGACATCTTGCTTTTCGTACTTGTGGCCTTTGTATTGGTGTTGGTCATGATGAAGACGTGTCCCGCATCAGCATCTAGTTCATAATTTTAACAGCATATTCTGTCAAGAGAATTATGAAATAGATGATGACACTTCCCGCATCAGCATCTAGACCAAAAAATTCGTCCTGAGTAGAATATCTTACAGCATATTCTGGTGATTGTAATATATCATGAAAGGGCCATATGGCCTGCGTTATATTCCTTTGTTGCTTGTACTATACAATTTTTATAGACATAATGCCTATACCATGGTTTTCAGTACGAGCTTCAGTAGCCAATATTGTGCGGTGGATGGGGTCTGTGATATGTTTTTCTGATTGAAATTCATAATGGATTGTTTCTGGCTCATCACCAATACGCCTTTCCCTTTATTTACGTCGTTTCAGTGGTCAATTAACCTGGCGCCTTTGTAACACCTTAACCGGAAAGTGATGATCAAGTCGCTGCCACTAACAAATAAGTTTAAGGGTTTCTTCCATTTCCAAAAAATGTGTAGTAGATCTTGATTGCTGGTCCTATTCGTCTGGCAGATCGCGCGCACTTGGGTATTGGTCTTAAATGCTAAGCAATGGGAGCTATTGCTGATGATATTATGTGATTTGCACAATAAATGAGTTGGCTTGTATGCTTAAGTAAAACATACGAAAATAAAGCAGGGTGCCTTTTCCACATTGTGAGTCTAATATGCAGGGATACAAGAGTAACATTAGTCATTTCTCGTCATGTGCATTTCTTCCTCACGTACATGAGTCTAACTATGATCAACCTGCCATTATTCACGAGATGACATGTTTTCACAAATTGTCATCAGTATCCGCAAGTAGCTCCGATCAGAGTGTATCAACCACAAACATTGATGTACACCACCTTCACTAATATCAATTCAAAGCAAGGTAGTCAGTTCCTAGCGCGATATCTCACCCAGCCTCCCTTTAACAATAACAGTTAGGTAACAGAGCGGCATCGTGCACCCTGACAAATGCTTGTGGCATTCACAAGCTGACACTTAGACCGTAAATCACGACGTCTCTGACGTCTGTGTCAATCAATGCGGCTTTAATTGCTCAGGTATAATGCACAATGCATAACAACACAGAATGAAGCAACATGTATCACATCAGAGCTACTGATATTCGTGAATGAAGACGGGGAATGCACCAGGCAAATATCTCTTGGATCGACGAGCTCTATCATCAGAGAAGGGTATACCAGGAAAATATGATGAAAAGCTGACTGCCAGAGTGTCTTGCATGCATTTCGTCATACGTTAAGTCATGACATAAAATCGACAATTATGAATATTGCTCACCCATATTGACACACTACGTAAAACACCGGACATATAGGAGGGATATTTGGGTATCAGGGCAGATGCTGCTGATATTGATGAAGCACAACTAGATGTAACATCGCTCACTCCAACATTTGTCTGGAAAAAGAGACCTTGCCTTGACAGAATCCTATGACATTCCATCACGTCGCGTGAGAGACAGCTGCCTGGTCATGGAATTCCATCACTGGAAAACTACTGCACCATTCATTGTACATACTTCTGTATTATGTGACTTTCCGTTATATGTGTTTAAGCTATAAAATTAACACACCCTCAACATGCACAATTGCCGTTAATTATCAGCTTTGAACATTGACGTCACGAGCATGAATAGATTTCCATTCCATCCAATGTCACAATATGATAGCGAAGATTAGGAGGTCTCTGGCGAAACGATATCATGTGAAAGTAACGATTTGTGTTGATTAAAAGAGTCAAGTAATGATGAAAACGATCATGATGTTGTTTCAAGATGCTGTGGTTTGCTAAGACTGTGTGATAGGGCTCTATCATTCAGTTGGCGACACGAACAAATTGACATATATAATTAACCCGGTTGGAAATCGGCCAAGTTAATACCAGAATCAAGATCCCAAAAGATCAAAGAATTTGAGACAAAATAGAACATTCGTAATGCATAAACGCATACACCAATTGTGATGTATAACATAATTTATTACCTTTGAACATATTATAATGTGGGTATTAGATTTTAGTATTATAGAATACACATGGGACATAAATAGATGGAAGTTTAAACATGACAAAATGCCTGCATCACGCTTCGAGCATAAAACAACATGCATAGTACATGAATTAAGATTTGCAAATGTGATCTTTCACCGTGACAATTGGCTAGCGCTGTCATAAGATTAGGAAATTCGACCTAGTCTTATTGCTAGATAGTAGCAGTAGACCATACGGCATCTACTGATCCATTGCTTTCGAGTTACTTAGGCAATAATGCCTACACTACCAGGTAGAATCCAACACCTACGACATGGATAGACTACTGTATGACCGCTGTATTGTCCTCATGATGGCATACTGCAGCGCGTATTTGCAGATGTCGGTCAGGAAGAAAGCAGTAAAATTATATGCTCCATGATCCGCCGATTATTCAACAAGGCTTTTTCCTAGTGAGACCTGACTCCGTTGACATACAGTAAATATAGTTGTTTTTACTGAACTACCTTTCAGCTGGAGTTTATACGGAGGAGATATTATTAAATCCGATTGAGCGCCGTTGTGGTAAGTAAACCGGAAATTAAGTTGAGACTGCTGAAGTCATGGTGTGACGTCATCTACCTTAAGTCGTTATTGCTACTCGGCATTATTTATCTCCATTGCCATGACATATCCATCTTACTGCCGCGTTCTCTATAATGCCCCGTAAATGGACCGGTAATGCTCTTGGTCCGCCCCATGTATACTTGAAGCGCTTTTCATCTACTGCTTTGTGGCATAGGATTGGCCATAAATGGTATTTAGTGAGAATGACAGGCAATCAATGATGCTGACATTGATAAAATATAGCGCCTCAGATTTATGAACGAGTAAGTAGAATATGGTATTCATTGTTCCAGCCTATGAGGCGTCGATAAAATGATCCATTTAAGGTTGTTTTACCGCCTTTACAAAACTGTACTGACGTATTAAACTATACTGACGTATTAAATCAATATCATGACTTGCTCAATCAATGATGATGTTTATGCATTAGGTGTATGCACAAGAAAGATTCACAGATTGATGATATCGGGTATTGACAAACATGAAGCTTTCAGAAAACAGAGATAGAACGAACGTCTGCATACCTTTCACATATGGCGCATGTGCATAATAGACTATTTCAAATGATCAATTACTGCGTATTGTGAATCTCGTTCTGTATTTGTATAACAGTGTCGAAGACATTGTTGTGCGACCACGGGATAGGATAATACGCTGGCTGTTGATAATATTATCTGACCAAGTATTAGATATCAAATTACAGCCTCCCCATGTGCTTTGTATACTGCCGTATTGATTGCATCACCTTACTGAAGCCTAGCTCGCGCCCGGAGTATGTGAGCAGTGTTCTGCTTCTTACCGTGCTCATCAACAAGCAACTTTGTACATATGATTAATTTAGATGCTGCCTGATTCCAATTTTGACTAGCCTGATTTCATGTATATCATGAATAACTACTGGACGTTAGTAATCGGCATATTTAACGCCATATTTATGTGCATCACAGGCTGTAGTATCGCTGTTTTTATGATGTTAGATGATATATTTTTGTAACGTATGATTTGTTCAAATCAGATGCATAACGGTCTACTTTGTGATAAATGTAATTGACAATACCGCAGAATTTACATACGATCAGCACGAACAGCGTCTGGAATTAGTGCAGCAAAGGAAGGACTCTTTTGACTATGTAACGGTGTAACATATGATGTAAATCTGCTGCGGTGTTGCCAAAGAGAGGCTAGTAGAGCCACTATTCCTTTTGCTGATTCTATTTTTTCCATCTTGACTCGCAATATATAGGTTTTGTTGGGTACGGCGAGCTACACCCATGTATTGTATATTTCAGCAGCTCAGTCGCCTCTCGCATGGCTCATTTTGCAATTAGGTCTACATGTAACTTATTCATGCCACGTATGCGTTTTGCAGAGCAATAATTGGTCCCAACTCATGACCTAGATAGCATTTATAGATTAATCATAGCAACATCTCACGAGAGGAACCAATTCATTATTTCTTCAAATAACCTCTCCCAAAAGATCCTAAAACTACAATCTAATGTAAATGCAAATTGTTTCTCTGGAAGTAATTCTTCATCAGGTTATATGCTGCACTGGTAGAGGTTGCTTGTGATTCTCGAGAGACAGTCAATAATTCTTCATCAGGTTATATGCTGCACTTGGTAGAGGGTGGAGTGATGCTTTTGTAGTTCATTGTGGTTGAGTGACCACGGTAAAGATTGATGGCAACAGGCACTAGTCGATTAGGATGCATTGACCCAGCACGCGCACGGAGGGAGTAGATCTCCATCAATACCTTGTGTTGGTGAACGAGTTCACAGGCGAGCTTAAAAAGAGCATTCAGTTAAAAGATCGAGTTAAAATAGAAACACCTATTTCTTTGTATTATGCCAATTGTCATCCGATTGCCTTTAAGGTCTAAATTTTGCCCAGAATAATAACATAATTCAATCGTTGCATGAGATGAAACTGCGATATATTCAGCAGCCAGCATTGATGCTTGTACCTCATTTTGCTGTCACATAGATTATAACCTCAAGAAGTAATGAATAAGCATGGCTTAAGGAATTCCAGTATATCTCGTAACCAGCATTTGCCTAATATTTAGAGATGTCGCTTGATTGTGTTATGTATTATACGAGATAAAATGAGTTATAAATGCGATTAGACTGTCATTTTTACTTCGAGTACTTTGAAAGACGGTTAAGATCGTTCGTTGATCGTTCGAGGTCTTGCCTCAAATTGTATTGAACATCAACCACAAACCGTATGGTCTGGCAAGTTTATGAACTACGAACTATTCTACAGCCTATATCCATCATATGTGAGTTGTTTTATATCCTAGTGAACAATCCATTACTCAGAATCCAGGTGCCTTATTTTTGAAATGTTACAGTTCGGTATGTTAACAAATCCATAAAGTCATATGTCTATTGCTATCCATATGTGCAAATATTATGGCTATCATTACAATGAAGATTGCAGCTATGGGTTAGGTACATATCGGTCATGAAGTATGCGACCCGTTCAGCGATTATGCCAGCCCCACAAAGCGGCAAAATGCACAGGGAAAGAATGAAGACGCATAGTGTTAACACAATACGATTGACAACCACTTATGCGATTAGACTGTCATTTTTACTTCGAGTACTTTCAGTTACTTTCAATTGACCAGGCTCTGCGAGCCACAGGGAGCACATTAATGGCCAGACGACCTTATCAATACGACGTCACAAATTACAGTTAGTCCTAGCTGTTTTTGTGAATGATGTGTGCTTAAGCATAATGGCAAGTTAAAGTATGAATGATGATTGTGGCTCCATAAAGACGTGTAATAACGGTTTGTATGTGCTGTGCTACCTACAGATAGCGACAGTAAGGGTGATGTGTCATGGCAATGGAGAAGAATGGAGGCGAGCAGCAACAACGCATTGGCATTACTTCACTTTTTCACACAGTGACTACGACAATCTGAACTTTATTCCTGCGATTTATATACCCCAATGAAACTAATCGCACATGGATAGTTTAGTAATATTGCCTCCGTGTATTAAGATTAAATATCCTAACTGATAGCTAGTTCAGTAAAGAGGTATATTTACTGCATGTCAATTAATTCAGGTCTCACGGGGTAAATCCTCGAACAATGTTGGCGGACCAGCAACCACCTGCCGTTCACCATATCTGACAGGCATCAATTTTCTCTTAATTTCTCTGATAAATCTTTCCCACAGTACCGTGAAATATATAGCGACAATTATTGCCGAATCGTATCGAACCATCATAAAGCCTGAACAGTGCAGTTCAAAAACACAAATATCTGCTATGATCTGGGGCGTCCTGCTGTTGTTATTTCTCGACCTATCGGGTAGCCGCTGGCTCTAACACACGCACATATGTAGCTCTGTCGTTTATGTACTGATGATGACATTATTCGCATCCCTTACTTTTACGCTTAGAACTCTTCCTTAATCGAATATCTTCAGGTATATCCTGGTGATTGTACTGTAACAAGTGCTGGCCATATGGCTTGCATTATATCACTCTGTCGTTTGTAATATGCAAAGTTTCGATAAATAACTACGCCGTTATTTTGTGATAAACTCAAAATCTGCCATTGGTTTGTTCCATTTGATATAAAAAATGGTTGATTGTTTCCTAATCAATAATACGCTTTCCATTCTATTAACATTTTGTGTTTCGCTTAACGCCGATTATTGGGGCGTGCTTTCTGCCAAGGACTGGTATATATTGTTACTTACATTAGCGATGCTGCTTTAGCAACCATGAATGAATCTTAGTTTATTTCTGTTTAAATTGCCCTACCATTTTGCAAAACTTAACTGTACAATGAGGGTCAAGCCGCTGCTATTACATAAAATGCAATTCCCAACTTCACAAACAGCCAGGCAAGCCATATGCCATGAGTAGAGGAAATTAAGTAATCATGGACGCTCATATGCCTGGAACCCCCCAAATTTACACATCAGATGTTTACAAATTCATGAGACCAAATGCAGGGGTTAGAGGAAAGCTGTTCGGATATGGATGGAGGCCGTCAACACAATGATATATTTCTTCATTTCATTGTTGAGAAAGTAATGTTATGGAGAATGGGACGTTCAGTTTGACCACACAAGCAATTTCGCCCAAACTCGCAAAACTTTGTCATTATGACATTACGATGTATGAATAAACTTATAAGTTCTTCTCCATATGCGTACAATGTATAGATTGCCGGTCATGCGTGCCAATGCGTCACGAACATATATGGGTATTGGTCAACAATTACGGAATTCGCACCTGCTCAATTTAATTAAACTGCATCTAGTGCTTTGAATTTATGTCAAGTGGCTTAAGGCAGTAAAGGACAGTGCCGCAGCCTCACAAGCACCCCGTCCAGCACCGCGATACAATACCGTTGATGAAAGCAATGCCAGATCTCAATCCTTCATTTCATTTCTTTCTATATGCTTTTGTATACATTTCTTTTTCCCCACGTTAAACGGGGACTGAGAAAAGCAGTTGATATATACGTATAGCGCCTTTGGACGCTAGAACTTAGGCGACATTACAGCTGTAATGTTCCTGACTGATGCATTGACCTTCTGGTGAAGTATACTAGCCCTCTGTTATATATTAGTCACACTGGTGAATTATTGTGGTAACAGCTTTAGCAGGTGATCTTTTTAAATTTGAGGTTCTATTCACATCAATATAGATATGAATGCAAACGTATGACGTTCTTCAAAATCCAAAATTGAAGCACCTGATCATCTTAATCAGTGGAATCATATAGTTGCTCAAGACTGATTCCTACCATAGCACCTCCGATGCAGCCGCTTATCAACATATCAAGCGTCACGGGGTACTGACCTAACCTAAGGATGAAGGATATCACACAGGGTATCACACTGTGCATCTGCAAGCAAACTTTCTGTATTCAAGTGGCCACTTCATGGCTCAGAACCCTGAGGTGCCTTTGTTTGAGAGGTTCGCTGCTCCTACGGCGTGAGTTGCCATCCTCGCTTTATAACTGGTGTGTATGCACGCAATATTGAATCGATAATACAAGAGCTATCCCCGATCCAAGTGATATGGGGTTTGTAATCGCAATTCATTTATATATTCATCTGCACTTTCACTCATCGCTGCTGAGAACAAATGATCAGTAACGTTTGAGCAGTATTTGATCCTTTCATTGGATACATAAGCGAACTATATCAGAATGAATTGTTCCAGGCTGTGTTCAATGGGGGTTGGTGGGGGGGGGGGGTGAGTTATCATACGACGCGTGTTTTTCCTTGTTCGATTCTGCAATGATTGAATACCACTAGAATCCTTATTTGTTACGTTCCGCTGACCAGGCCTTATAAACTACTACTTGATGTAATAAGCTGTACGTGCACCGAACGGTTACTCGCATAAACCATGAAGCCATAGGCTTCTATTTTGTTTATTGCATTCCTTGGATTTAATTGACTTAACCAAGCTTTTTGAAGACGCAAACAATTGCTGATTCCTTTTTGCTATGCATTACACTTACATTTATATTTCTTGCTTGCTATTCGCAAATTGATATCAAACTAAATTCGATAATGTGCAGCTCATAAAAAGGTCTGTTTAAGCCTGCAGATATCCTCATGGTATTGTGATTGTTATTTCGGAGACATAACGTGTGGTTGTCGGCGCTTGCCATTTATTCTTTCGTGTTACTAATGTCCATACACTCTGCAGGGTATCATATATCACGAAACCTGCCGTATTA